>OX453080.1:3563499-4163499 GCA_949699795.1 Spicauda simplicius
ATAACAAATTGAATTATATTGCATTACATCAGTCAAATTTATCAATTAAATAATCATTAATATTATAACATTTGTAAATCAGGAATTGATTTAGTTTCTTTTTAAATAATCCTACATCACTAGTGGAACGTATCAATTTAGGAAGCTTATTAAAAATGATGGGTGCTTTACCAACTACACTTTGTCTAGAGAGGTGAGTTTTGCATGCTACTACGTTTAATTTATTTTCTCTTCGAGCTCTCTCACAAGATTTAAATAATACAGCGTTATTTTTTACAAATAGACTACATTCTAATATGTAAAGGCTTGGCAAAGTAAGCACTTTAAGTTCTTTAAAAAGTGGTTTACATGAGTCTCTTTGTTTTAAGTTACACATGGCTCTTATACATTTCTTTTGCGATTTAAAGGCCAGTTCTTTATTGGTAGAGTTTCCCCAGAATATCACACCATATCTAAGAATCGATGAAACGCAACCGTAATACGCAGTGAGCAGTGCTTTTTGGTTTACAGTTTTCCTTAAAATTCGGAGAGCGTAGGAAACCTGACATAATTTTTTACTTACATAATCAATGTGTGTCTTCTATTTCATATTATAATCTATGTACAGTACAATCTTCAATACAGTCTTCTTCAGGTGGCCAGTCCGAGTCGAGCTGATATTATCCGAATAATAATTTAAATATCAGAGAGGAGACTGCGTCTTGGTAAACGTCGTGTGAGACGCCGACGAAAGTGACGAAAGGACGAAAAGTGGCAGAAAGTAATGGACGAGGAGAGCCAAAGTAGAGATCATCAGATATTTCAGCAGCTAAGATATCTAATATATTTTTATTTCTGGGAGTAAATCTATACAAAATCAACTTAATGCAGCTCGAACATCTAAGGTTTACTTTATGCAATTCAAAAAAAAAATTATACATATATAATGGCCTCTACGTCACGTATGTCCTAGACTTATTTATTTGTAGTAATATAAGTTTTCTTTTCCTTCCTTTTTCGTTAATAAGACGCTTTCTTTTTACACTAATTTGCAAAAAACTAAAACAGTATTAAAAGTGAAGATATTTTAATACTAATACCTTCTGGCGAGGGTCTGGGCAAGGCGGTCATTATGGTCTCCACTTGGTTGACAGTGGACGTCCCCGGGAACAGCGGCTTCCCCGTCAGCATCTCCCCAAGGATACAACCCAGAGACCACATGTCAATGCCCTTGGTATAACTGGAAAATTAGATGAACGGTACTTTTTTATATGCCATTGAGGTAGCAAACGACGAATTTTTTACAGGTGGTAGAACCAGTGTAGTTCGACAGGGGAGGTACCACCGCCACACCTATTTCTAGCGTGAAGCATTTCTTGCGTTTCGATAGAAGGGTGTGGTTGCCGGTACACTTTTATACGAGGCAACCATCTTAGTCCTCGGGAGTAGCAACTCATCTGTGATTGACTTCAAATAGAACCCATGTTCTGTATGAAGTTGATTACAGATGTCCATGGGCGGCAGTGACCACTTACAGTGATCAGGTGGACTGCATGCTCATTTGCTACTTCAGTAAAAAAAAACGAACATGGCTTCCACTTTATGGAAAATGTTCACCGCCGCCCAAAGACGCAAGCAATTTTATTTAGAACAGGGCTCTATCTGATGTTAATCACAATTACATAGCTACTCCCAAGGATTACTCTTTGGGAGTAGCGTAACTAATTAATATGATGATCATAGCCTCATTATACAATGAGCCGGCAACCATATTCTTCCAGCGAAACGCACCAACTGCCTAACGCTAGACATGGGTGTGGTGGTGGCACCTTCTCAGTTGATCTACCGGGCAAACGCTTTTTTTTTGTTTTCGAGGGGGAAACCTTCCAAAAGTACCCGACGCCGTGCGAGCGACGCAGGGTTATGTGGGATTTTTACTGCACTAAAACCCCCCCGGTGGCCGTCCTCGGCGCTGAAAAGGAGGACTCCGGGATCTCGAAACGACATCAACCGGAATCCTCCGAGCGCGCTGCCCCATCGGGCTCCTCCCAGATGGGCGGCTGGGCCCACCGCTCCGTCTAGTCTTTACGACGGTATGCGACCACACATACCGCCGCCCATCCCGGGATTGCCTGACCGAACGGTTCGAGCTCCCACTCTAGCCGTCTGCAACCCCGGAAGCCCCTTTTAGTCGCCTCTTACGACAGGCAGGGGATACCGTAGCCCTATTCTGACCCCGAGGCTACAGGGACGACCGGGCAAGCGCTAGCAAACAAAGTAATGCAAAGCGAGAAATTTTTGACAGGGGTCTCAAACCTTTATGTACTAACGTACTATTTTTTTTCTAAAGAAATATTAATTGAAACCAAAGACATGCCAGCATTGAAAATAAAATCACTTACATATATGGATAACTGAAAATATCGTGCCGCCTCGTTCGCCCTACGATAGGATTGATCCTGACTATAATAATACTAACTTCTTGCTGGCGATAAGTATCTCCGGCGCCCGGTACCATCTCGTGGCCACGTAGTCCGTTAGGCAAGGATCCGCGCCGTCCTCTCCACCAGAGTACATCGATGAAACTGATCGAGCTAGCCCGAAATCTGCTAGTTTCACCCTTTGGACAACAAAATACTCTTATTACTTCATAATATACGAGCAGGCCACCTGATCGTAAGGTGACTGTCGTAAGTTCTCACCCAAAACATAATCGAGATCCCACCTGATATCAGACATACTTTACTAACCCATAAGTAGAGACTAAATGTCTCTTAACACACCGTTGAGACCAAAACAACAACGTTAAATAACGTTAACCTAATAACAACCTAATAACAACGTTAACCTAAAAACAACAGTATTAAACTGTTGTTATTAGGTACAATGTGTGTGGCTCGGGTACAGCCCATCATTGTTCCACTTCTGGGCACGGGTGTTCTCTGAGAGAGAGAGTTTTAGGCCATAGTCCACCACGCTGGCCAAGTGCTAATTGGCAGATTCTGATGTTATTTTGTTATATTATAATATTCATACATGGACATCTGTAAACAACTGTAGCAACTTCATACAGAACAAAGATTATATCGATAAAATCGATCACAGTGGCGTTACTAGGCGTAGGCTCTCTTTAAGAGCGAGGCAATGGGCCATCGCCCACGGCCTCTGTCTTAAAGGGGCCTCGCGAGGCCTCTTTGGAGGAGAGGCGTAGGCACTTCAAAGGCACCATCCAATGGAATTATGCAAAAGGACCTCGCTGATAGCAGTTTGCCCATGTCTACTTGGTCAGCGCTATAACGCTTTCTAACGCTTTCTACACTCATAGCCCCACAGTAGGATTTTCTACTGTGTCGTGGGTGCCATGGACACACACTAAGACAAATACACAAACACCCAGACCCAGAACAAGAATCTAAACTCATCATTCAGACACCTGTCTGGCCGGGAATCGAACCCGGGACCCACTGCGTGTCAGACCGGTACGGTAACCGCTGCGCCACGCGGGTCGTCATGCCACTGCGTTGCTATTCCCGAATAGGTACTAAGATAGTCGCCTCATCTAAAAGGAGGTAGAACCAGTGCAGTTTGACCGGGGAAATACCACCGTCACACCTATTTCTAGCGTTAAGCATTTATTGCGTTTCGATAGAATGGTGTGGTTGCCGGCACATTTTCATATGAGGCGACCATCATAGTCCTCAGGAGTCGCAACGCATCTGTGATCGACTTCAAATGGAACCCATGTTCTGTATGAAGTCCACTTACCATCAGGTGGACTGCATGGTCGTTTGCTACTTCAGTCAGATAAAAAAAAGGTGTGGTAGTACAATCCCGGTTGAACCATGTACGTTATTATAAAAAATATGAAAACTGAATAGACAATTGTAAACGAAAACCACCAACAACCTACCTGCAAGCGCTGTCGATGAGAACATTACTAGGCTTCTGGTCCCGATGAATCACATTCCCGGAATGAATATACTTCGTGGCTTTCAGCATCTGGTACATTATGTACCGTTTGTGGATGTCCTTGAGAATATTCCCTCGCTTGATGACGTTGTGAAGGTCCGTCTCCATGTACTCGAAGCCGAGGTAGATATCACGATTGTTTAGTGCCCTGCATATATATTTATGTGAGAAATCGGCATAATGTAGGTACCCCAAAAGTGTTGCATAATGTTGGCCACAGCTGTTAAATCCAAAAGGACTTTTCTTGCCTGCTGTTGGCAACAGATGCGACATTGTATTGGACTTGATTGTTTTACATAATAATTCATTTTGATAAACGTGTTTTGTAACAGTACAAATATCAAACAAGCGTGCATTCCTCCTGACGGTCCGTGGTAACTGCCGCCCATAGACATCTATAAGCAACTTCGTACTGAACAAAAGTTTTATCTGAAGTCAATATATATATCTTTTAAGAAAGTGAGCTGATTACCACGCCCTTCCATAGAAATGTAGTACTTGCTAGAAATACAGGTGGCGGTGGTACCTTCCCGGTCGAATGGTACTCGTTCTACCATCTTTTTTTTTTTTATCAGTCTGAAGTAGCAAACGAGCATGCAGTCCACCTGATGGTAAGTGGGCACTGCCGCCCATGGACATCTGTAATCAACTTCATACAGAACATGGGTTCTATCTGAAGTCAATCACAGATGCGTTGCTACTTCCGAGGACTATGATGGTCGCCTCATGTGAAAGTGTGCCGGCAACCACACCCTTCTATCGAAACGCAAGAAATGCTTCACGCTAGAAATAGGTGTGGCGGTGGTACTTCCCCGGTCGAACTGCACTGGTTCTACCACCGTGTGCCATCTTATAAATACTTATGTTCCTATGGTATACCTGTGGATGCTGTGCAGTTTGACGATATTCGGATGATTCCGAAACGACTGTAGAAATATTATCTCGCGGAAGGTCCTCTGAGCGTCAGTTTGGTTCCGAAAGGCGTCGAAGATCTTCTTAATCGCCACCACCTCTTTCGTCTTCTTATCAACTGCTTTCCACACGATGCCATACGCACCTTTACCCAGCCTCTTCCTAATATCAAACCTCTTCAGGATATGCTCATCAATTTCTGACATGTTCTTCTCTGGACTTTTCTTAGCATGTTCGTTGTCTTTGCGTTTTTGGTCATCTTTCTTGTGCTGGTTTTGACTCATTGTAAATATTGAAATTCTCCTATCAAACTCGAGTCTGGAAGGTAGCGATGTCGTGGGTTCGATTATGGCAATACGTATGTAAATTGTTGAACCAATTTTGTTAATTTGAATAACAAATGGGATGACCTTAATTTTAAATTTTATTGACGACAAGTCTATGCTCGCGATTCTGTCTGAATTTACCCTTTGTTTATAAACTCTACAATCTGCCCTAATTATTTTAGTATAAAAACAGTAATCTAACCATTAACTCTTTTGTGTACTGTTAAAAAAGAAAGAAAAATCATTATAACTCGTTTTCGTACCTATTCCCAGATAGGTACGCATCTCATATTTCCATAAATAGTTGAGTTTGAGAAATTAATAATCATTGACTTTAATTAAAGGCAAAAAATATGAAGATATCAAAGCGGAGTGAAGTTTGTCATATTACATTTGGCCAAGCTGGCCAATAATACTACATATCGCTGCTTCGCTTAAGTAATCGCTCAATTCAAAATTCAATTCAATTTAAACATATTTTTTTATAAAAAAAAAACCTACAATTGAAGAATTTAAGCTGTATGGCTAGCGGCCTTTTTAATGAATGAGAGTTTGAGTAAGAGAAATTTTAGTTTTAAAGGGCAAAAATCCTTGAAGACATTTCCCTAAGCGAATGCAGAGTAAAGTGAACCTTACGACTTACTTCCCGCACATAAATGTTCCATGTTAAATTGGTATCCAGAATAACTCCAAGGTTTTTAACAGTGTAAGAGTACGGAATACGAGTGCCATCGATAAATAATGTAGGTATTTTTTTTTGAGTGACTCTCCAAAAAAAACGCGTTTTTGAATTGTGTTATTATTTTATAAATTCCTTTATTTATTGTAAAATGGAGGGACGGAAGACGTTAGTAGATTCTAAGTTTTAAATTGCAAATAAGTAGCTAGTCTTACGCGGAGGCTAGTTTCAAACAATTATATTGTCAATCATCCGTCGAGGCTAAGCAACCGAAAATAAATCAATAAGACATTTTAAAACTACAATTTCGAATAAATTTCACGAAATTATATTAAAGCAAATGTTCTCACTTTTATACTCACAAAACACCTGGAACCTCTCTCTACGTCCATATTTATTCTAGAATTGTTTTTTAAAGTATATTTCTGTATATTTAACAATATGATCACGATGAGCGACCACACTTCATTTGTTTACGGCGGCTAAACAAGAGTTGCGTTGCCACGGCAACCAACTGTCACACATTTATAATGAAACCTATATTTGTTGAATCGATAACAATCATGAATTAATCGGAATCGATTTTGAATGCCTCACGCGCTTACATGGGTGTGTTTTACGTGGTTTTACTCTTGACATGGCGCTGTGTCGATTTTACAGTAAAATCGTCCTTTTTATCATAAGTTAAAGCATTTTTGTAAGTGGTTTAAAAACCAAGCACTAAAATGTATATGACTTTTAGCCGATTGAAGTAGTATGCTGTCTACCTGATGGCAAGCGGTCACTCCCGGCCATGGATATCTATAACAAACATCATATAACAGGTGTTCTATCTGAAGTCAATCGCAGAAGCGTTGCTACTCCCAAGGACTAAGATAGTCGCCTCATATTAAAGCGGGCTGGTTATCACACCCTTCCACCGTAACGCAAGAACTGCTTTACGCTTGAAATAAGTTCGACGGTGTTACCTCTCCGTTCGAACTATAGGTTCACCACCTGGTAAAATCTATCATTATCCATGTAGTTCCGGGATCAGAATAGGGCTACGGTATCCCCTGCCTGTCGTAAGAGGCGACTAAAAGGGGCTTCAAGGGTTGCGGGCGGTAAGAGTGGGAGCTCGAACCGTCCAGCCAACCGACCCCGTGTAGCATGTGTGGCCACATGCTGTCGTAAACACCAGGAGGCGCAGTGTGTACAATGCTCACTGGGAAGAACCCAAAGGAGGCATCGCACTCGGAGGACTCCGGTTTTGTTCCATTGGAGATCCCGGAGTCCTCCACGCAGCGCTACGGATGGCCACCGGGGGGAAGGGGGGGGGGGTTAGTGAGGTAAAAATCCCAAATAACCCGGCGTTGCTCCCACGGCATCGGGTACCTCTTGAAGGTTTCATCCTCGATAGCAAAAAAAGGTAAAATCGATCATCTAACTTATAAAACATTTGAACAAAAAACAAAGCTTTTCTTTCTTTTTAATACTTTATTTGAATAACATTTCCATACAACGATATAATAAAACAGATAACATTAAAAGACAAACCTTAATAATAGGTACATTTATGTTTGTCGAGTTTCCATACAAAAGCAGAAGATAATAAGATATTTTTAAAATACACGGTTACACCTAAATGTGCGTTTTAACAAAATATAAATTTATATTTTGATTTAAAACTAAAAACGTAAGTACTAAACGAAAATCGGAATGTTAAATAAATGTCGCTAAATGCATCTCTAAACCAAAAAACTCAATAAAAGTAGAAAAATAAAATAAAAAATATTTAAATTCTTATACTCGTTTTTTGCTTAATATCAAATATTCAATATCATGTTTCATACATTTTATTAATTATCATACAAAGTATTTAGTATATTTGCATAAAAAAAGAATAAATCTATTATTTTACATCGCACTTCGAAAATTAGAGGGCTATATTGCTTGCACAACAATTCAAAGCACGTGAACAATTTTGCTTTGAGACATTATCCCTGGCAATATTATTGAGCTAAAGAACTCAGGATGTTTTTATTTTATTCTAGCCATTGTATAGCAACTTTACAGCAAGCGCGAGCAACCTAATATATAGAAATAATAAGTCGTGGTCTTCTTCTCGCGGAGTACAGCTCCGCGGGGAAACTTGCTGAGGGCCTTGCCCTTTTCAAGTGGGGTGCCACCGCTGCCCGTAAACACAGGCAGGTCATTGGGGGTTGGTTTGCCAGGGTGAGTATTTTTTTTTTTTTTTTTTTTTTTTTTTTTTTTTTTTTTTTTTTTTTTTTTTTTTTTTATATAGATATATATTTCTCTTTATATAAATCATCTTTTTTCAAAATAAAATATTATATATATATGTGTCTTTTTCTTTTCCATAATTTTTTGTCTCTTTTTCTTTTTTTTTGTAATACCCCCTGGCAACCTTACAAAAATGTGGGACTCTGTGAGGGTGACTGTTTGTGCAGTATTATGTGTATCGTTGTTTATGTTTTGTATGAGTGAAATGTGGTGTGTAATGTTGGTGAGTGATGTTGTGTGTAGTGTTGTGTTATGGGAGTTCTGTGTGGGCGGCACCAGTGCCGCAGGTCAGTCCCGTAAAACCGGGTGTCAACATGGGACCCCGGGGTCCGCTGGCTGGTCCCGCGCCAATAAGTCGCGCGGGAACGCTCTGCGGTCGGGTGGACGCGCGTGGAGCGGCGCAAGATCTCGCAAGTGCGGGAATCGCGCCGCGTCGACACGCTCGAACATCTGCGTGGCGAGGCGGCAAATAAAGTCGTCCAGGCTCTCGACTCGAAGATCGCGCTGGAGGACCGTGTTCCTGACGCACCACGGCGCACCAGTAATCCTGCGCAGCGCTAGCGACTGTACCGCCCGCAGACGTTTGCGGAGCGGTTCACTCGCCAGCGCATACCAGGCCGGCGCCGCGTACGTCAGGCGGGAGCGGATGTACTGCAGGTACACGGCCCTTTTCATACCCAGCGGGAGCTTCGATGAGAGCACTGGGCGAAGGAGGAAGCTAGCAGACCTCGCCGACGCGATGACTGCGTCCACGTGGGGTCGCATGCTGAGCCGGTGATCCAGCGTCACACCTAGGTACTTAGCCCGGGTGGACCACTGGATTGCGCTGCCGAGAAGCTTCAATGTAGGGTCACCTGGTGAACTGCCCCCCAGTCTAAGGGCCTGGGTTTTACCCACGTTCACCGATAACCGCCACTTCGCGAGCCATTCGGGGAGAGCATCGAGGGCGCGTTGCATTTTCAACGCGGCGTGTGCGACGTTTAGTGACGTCGTCACGTACGCCGCGTCGTCCGCATAAAGGGCGAGCGATGCCCCCCCTGCCGCGGGGATGTCGTCGGTGTACGCGGAGTAACACGCTGGGGACAAGCAGCTCCCCTGCGGGACGCCAGCTGCTATGGGTCGTTCCGCGGAGAGTGTCCCGTCGACCACTACTCTGAAGCTTCTATCCTTCAAGAAGCTGGAAATCACCTTGACGATACGCCTGGGCGACGACGACTGCGACATCTTGTACAACAAGCCGTCGTGCCAAACACGGTCGAACGCCTTTTCCATGTCCAGGAATACCGCACACACGCGCTCTTTTTTGTTTAGTGCGTTTGTAATGTGGTGCAGTACCCTGGCTAACTGGAGTGTCGTGGAGTGTTCCGGCCGAAACCCGAATTGTTCCGGTCTGGGAGTCAGATGGGGGGTAAGGTGTTGCAACAGGAGCTTCTCAAACACCTTGGAGACGCATGGTAGTAATGTAATCGGCCTATAGCTCTCAGGCTTCAGGATGCTTTTCCCCGGCTTGGGCAACATAATAACGTGCCCAATTTTCCATATGTGCGGGAATGTCCCCGTGCGCAGTATCCCGTTGAATAAGCGAGTCACAGCCCCCACCGTCCTCCTGGGGAGGTGGCGGAGGGCTGTGTTCGTTATACGGTCCGCGCCGGGAGCCTTTCTGGCTTGAGTCCTTTCAATCGCACGCTGGACCATGCTCGGGGAGAAGACGACGGGATCTTCTTCTGGAGCTATAGGCGGTGCGAAGTATTCTTTGAGGTGGAGCTCGACTGTTGCAACGTGCTCCGGTTGCGATGACGGGTTCGGCCGAAACTGGCGTTCCAGGTGTTCGGCGAAGATCTCTGCCCGATCTTCCGCCCTGTAGCGCGGCGTACCATCCGCATGCGTAAGCGGGCGAACCGGTGGCTGGGAGTTCGACAACTGGCGACAAAGTCTATGCAGTGACGGCCAGTCGTCGTGTGCGCCGAGTATGCGCGACTCCCAACTTTCGGTGGCATGCGTTATCAACTCGGCCCGGAGCCTCTCAATGGCCCGGTTGAGGAGGGCCTTCTGGCGCGGGCACCTAGACCTCAGCCAGCTCCTCGCAAGGCGCCTTTTATGCTCAATGAGCCGTCGGATGTGGGGTGGCAGGGGTGGTAAACTCCCCTGCGCTGGGAGCTCGGTTGTGGCATGCACCAAGGCGCCCTGAATGCTGGCGGTGAGGTCAACCGCTAGCCGGTCGACGTCCTCCCCCGTGCAGACGGGCCGAGTTGGTGTGGTGGTCTCCAGGTACTCCTTGAAGGAGGCCCAATCCGTTTTACGACGGGGCTTCAATGGCGAGACTCTGACGGGTGACTTCGCCAGGACCAGCAGGACGGGGACATGGTCGGACCCCATGCCGTCCTGCAGCGACTCGAGTGTGGGCTGTGCTCCGAGACCGCGGAGCACTGCGACATCGATGACGTCAGGCGCTTGCGCCTGGTTATCGGGGTAGTGGGTCGGGCACTCAGGTCCCCTTACCTCATACCCACGGTGCTCGGCGTCGTCGAAAAGGCGTCGTCCATTCCACGTTGCGTGGTTGCTATTCCACCCCGGATGCTTTGCGTTCCAGTCGCCCGCTGCAATAGTCGGTTGCGGCGCGTCCAGCAGTTTGTGGACGTCTGCCAGCACCAACCTGCCACCCGGCGGCCGGTATACGCTAAAGATCCGGAGTGGGGAGTCGCCTATGCATGCCTCGATACCGAGGGCATGCATAGCTTCCAGTTTGACTGGTGGAAGAGGCTGGTGGACGATCCTTCTACGAACAAGCACAGCCAGCCCTCTATAGGCATGACCCGAGTCGTTAGTCTCGTCCTGGCGGTATACGTTGTATCCTGGCATCTTAAAGTGGTCCGACGAGGACAGGAGAGTCTCGCAGATCAAAGCCACGTCGACGTCCTGTTCCCGCAGGAGGAGTCGGAGGAGGGCGGACTTTTTAATAAGGCCGCGGATATTCCAAAAGATTATCCGCAGCGGCTTACCGTCCATAATGGGACGATATTTTATCGACGCCGCTGCGGATCGCTGGCCCAATATCCTGGCCCTCACCCATGGCCACGATCACCAGCTGCAGCATCTTCGTTAGGTCCTGCAACACCTGGAGTTGGGTGTTGCAGGCCTGTTCTCCTCCGCCGCTCTTTTCTTTACGAGCGGGAGCGGCGGTTTTGGCGGTCTTCTTTTTCTGCTGTTTAGCTACAGCTGGATCGGGTTTGGCGGAGGAGGGTGGGGCTTTGCCCTTCTTGCCCTTCTTTTTATTTCTCCGACTCTTCTTGAGCGGAGCTCCGCGATCTGTCGGCCCGTTGGCCGCGGCCATGAGGGAGCCCTCGTGATGCTCCTCCACTTGCCGCGGCTGTACAGGGCCGGCAGATGGGCCTCTTTTCTTCTCCGCTTTCGCGGAGAGGGCCACCGTTCCTGCACGCATATTCCGCGCTTCCCGCTTAAAAGCGGGGCAGGAAGAATGGTTAGCCGGGTGCGGTCCGCCACAGTTCACACAAGTGGCGGGTTCCTCTCTAGGACGCGGGCACTGGTAGGCGGCGTGGCTTTCGCCGCACCGCACGCAGGCAATCTCCCGGTGACAGTTGTGTGAACTGTGCCGGAACTTCTGGCATCGGTGGCATTGGGCGGGCCCCTTTTTGCCGCGCCATGCCTCTATTTTAATGCCGGGCATGCACAGTAACTCCTTCTGCGCATAGATGCCCGGCAAGAGACCTTCGGTCCTTTTGAGGATGGCCAGAAATATACATCCTGGCCGTCCTCCACGGGCCCGGATGGCGCGGACAAACTCTGGGACATACCCGAGGCCGCGGAGCTCCTCCTCGATCTCCTGGGGCGGCGTATCTGCTGGTAGCCCCCTGATGGCTACCCTCACGCTTTGCTCCGCGGGCAGAGAGTACGTGAACCAGGATATTTTCTCCCGGGACTCCAGCGCGGTAAGGTACGATTGTACCGTCCGATACTCGCCGGAGTCCTTCGGGGAGAACCTGACTCCCTGCCCGTACGGGCGCGCGTTGGGTGCTCTACCCAATTTGGCTTTCAGCTCCCTAAAATGGAAGCTCCAATTGGGGAGCTTCTCGACCACCAGGGGGGGGAATCTAGATTGGGCCTTTTGGGCCTGCGGGGCCGTACCTGCGGCGCTGGTGCTCGGTGCGGGTGCGGGTGCGGCTGCGGCGGCGGGTCCAGCGGGCCCGGTCCTCGGCGGCGCGGCGGGAGGCGCGCTTGTGGCCGTGGGTCCGGGCACCGCTGGTCCGCCAGCCGGTGCCGCACTTGTGTGGGTATGCGGAAATTGTGTAACTACCTGTTTAGTGTTAGGTGTAAAAGTTAACAATTTTGGGGTACCTGCTGTTGTTCCGGGCAGGAGGGTAGTCGGCGGGGTGCGTGGCAGCAAGGGAGGGCGCGGCACACCGGCAGCCGCCGCCGCAAAGGAGTACGGCGTTGGCGGTGGCGCTCTCCTCTCCTCTGCAGTGTGGTGTTCCTGGGAGGGGCCGGGGTCCGAGAAGATCCTCTGGACCCCGGGAGTTCTGCTGCGGAGGCGCGGGTCTTTGGTGTTAGGGCGCTTAGCGTCCCTCCGTCGATCCGCCTCCTCTTCGGGGCTCCTCTTGCGGCGCTCCGGAATTCTGGCTTCCTCGTCCAGATACTGACTCCAGAATTCCGCGACCGCACGCTCCTCCGGAGTCGCCCTGTGGGCGGCGATCTTACAGAAGAACGCCGTAATCGTCTTCTTAAATTCATCCGGCGTTACGTCGGGAGACAGCAACTGCGACTCCAGAAGACGGTCGTATTTCTCCCTCGTGCCTGGGGAGAATTCCGCCAGCCACTCCGGGCAACGACCTGCCTTCGGAGTCTGCGGGGGCGCAGCTGCCTCACGTTCAGCTGCGATGATTTTCGGAGGTGGGAACGCCGGGCGCGTCATGCGAGCCCCTGTCGCGAGTTGCGGCATGGGCGGTGCAGACGGCCCAGGCGTTCGTGGAATATCCGGTGTTTGCGTCCCGGATGGACGCAGCGGCCCTGCCTCACGCGACCCCGAAGGGCGCGGTGGCTGGGCGGCCTGCGACCCAGACGGGCGCGACGAGTCTAAGGGCCGCGATCCGGATGGACGCGGCGGGTCGGCGGCACGCAACCCAATTGGGAGCGGCGGCTCGACATGCCGCGACCCAGACGGACGCGGCCTGGAGGCGTCCACTGGACGCGGGAGTCCCGAGGGCCGTGGAGTGATTTGGGGAGCGCGCTGCACTGTAGTGAGCGGCTCACCCAAGTTACCATCGGCTCCCGTCGAGTTCCTCCTGACGGTGGCGGCTGCTTCTTCCTCTTCCCCTCCCTCCAGCACGCGCACCACACGCGCCGTCCTGCGGGTGCCGGAGCGCCCGCGGGTGCGCGATGTGTCGCGCTGCGGCAGGGGTGGCGGGGCTGGGCCACGGGGGTCCTCCTCATCTTGGGGCATCTTCTCGCGCGCTGAGCTGGCGCCGCGGTCCAGCTGGGACCCGCGGCGCGGATGCGGCTCTGCTGGGCGATCTCCTCTTACACTATCGTTCTGTCCTTGTCTACCACCGATATTATAATAATATGGGGTAGACAAGGAAAATATTAATGCTCACGAGCGTGGGTATTCGCTAAGCGAAAACCGCGAGAGTGGCTTTCCAGAAATAATAAGCGAGCATGCAGTCCTTTTTATACTAAGGGTGCGTTCCACTAGACGTTCACAAAGCGCACACTCACGACCGCAGTTTTTCCCGTTCCATTAGCTTATGAGCTGTACTAACGTATGTCTCTACTGGAACGATCACTTCGACCCACCTTGTTAGATGGGTCGTCGTGAGCGTCGCGTAGGCGTAAGGCTACGTACTCACGGCGCGGCGCGGTTTCGACCGCAAACGTGGCGGGCGAAAACCGCAAGACGGGCGGTTTACCATCAGTTGAGGTCCTGACTACTGCACTCGCCCGCCAACTGACCGCAGAGCGCGCGGGCGCAAACCGCCGCGACTGCGGCTGACCGCGGCCCGCGCGGTTCTACATGTTGCCCGCCGGTGCAGCGGGAGCCGCAAACAACCGCGCGCATCGCGGGCGAAAAACGCGTCGTGAGTATTGCTTTAATTTTTTTACACTTATATCTGCATCCTACAGAAGCCGCGGGCCCGCAACCGGGGCGGCCGCGGGTGAAAACCGCTCCGTGAGTACGTAGCCTAAGTCTTGACGTCATGAGTGACGTTTTCGCCGCGACCGCAACGACCGCGGTCGTCTTGTGGAACGATGTTTGGGGCTTTGTGAGCGTCACTTGAAACGCGTCCTAAGCGATCACTTACGCCCATAGACATCAGTAAATAATATAGAACAGACGTTCCATATGACAGTGTTGCCAACTTAGGGGTTTTTCCCCCAAATTTAGAGGATTTTCAAGTAGGATGGGGATTTTTTAGGGGTGTAAAATTTTTAGGGGTATTTTCAGGGGTTTTTATAACTTATCTTATAGGTGTTTTTAATGGGAAATCTCCCCGCCAGTCTATATAATCAATGCCTCACGACGAAAAAAAAGGAAAAAGACGTCATGCACTACACCCGAAGACCTTTTTTTTCCGTCAAGTCAGGTTGCCAGAAAGAATTCCAATTAATAATTCATTATGGGGGATTTTAGGGGTTTTTAATGAAGACTTTAGGGGAATACATTTTTGAGAGTTGGCAACACTGCCATATGAAGTCAATTAGATGCATTGCTACTCCTGAGGAAAAAATAGCGCTCCGCCTTATTTGAAAATAAGCCATCACTTATTTTGCCTTTAATTACATCGCCTTATTATGTAACATATCAAATAAGTTTTAATCAAAATCTAGAAAGCTGATTTTTTAGCAAATAAAGGACGCCTTAAAATATTTATTGCATTGAATTATAAACCGCTTATTTCTATTCTCACTTTGATTATAGGTTTTTGTTTTACACTTCTAAATGTTAATACGGAAATGACAAATGTTATTATAAGTATAATTGAAATATTATCATATGTATTTGTATATAAATTGTTATTATAAATATTTACATTTATTGAATAAAGATGATTTCAATATTTTATTTTTAAGTATAGGCACGTGTTGAATTATTTAGTATTTGTAACAAAGTTAATTGATATTTAGGGGTCATCTATTAATTACGTGTTGTGACTTTTGTGATTACTCCAACCCCCCACCCCTCATTTGACTCTCCCCCATAATAATCAATAGTAATTAAAAATTAGGAGAGCAACATACACAAGTTAACCATGCACAATTTAGTTATCCCGCAATTTTTTTTTCTAACAGAGAAATAAATATTATATAGAGCTGAAACGTAAGGTTATACGGGAAGGGGGGGAGGGGGATTCAAATGTCTCACGTAGTTATTGGAAGTCCCCTTGACTATGTATAATACTTACATACAAGAAGATAAGTATATTTGATAATATAGAAGGAACCCATTTCTTAACATTTATAAATACACATGTAACGCTCTGAAATACCAAGCCTAACTTCTAGACCAGATTTTAAAATTGATGAATGCCCATTTTTGTATTATCAAGTAAAAAGTCGTAGAATAAAAACAGTTTTCATTATTACTACTAGGCCCCAAGATGTTTCACTTTTTAATTTTCTTTGGGCTCCTCACCACCTGTTAGGGTTGCCACCTTTTTTTCATAGATTAAAGTACAATGGCTATAAAAGATATAAAGAAAAAAGTACGTAGCTTCATAATAAAGTAATAATATAAATATTATAAATTCATAATTCATAATATTTATATTATTACTTATTTTTTAGTTCTAGGATACTTTTAGAACTGTGCGTAGTGATAGTAAGCAAAAAAAATGTAGATAATAATTTGACGCTCATATTTCTAAAAAAACGTTACCAAATGTAAATGTTCTTCTACTTTCTAAATAAGGTAGCTACGAAAACCTTGTGATTAAAGGAATTTTAGTTTTATATAAAAATGATTATAATCAAACTTTTAAATCCCAGATCACACTAAATAAAGTATTTTCGCGTACTTTATTTTCCTCATAAAGTATAAAGTACAATTGCCCCGAATAAAGTACAATACTTTATAATAAAGTACAGGTGGCAACCCTACCGCCGGTACATCTTTTGCTTGTTAAGTACATAGTTTTAAAGTCTAAGAGCTGTAGAGTCTTTTAAGCCTTTTAAAAAAAATTACTCAAGTGTCATGCTTAAAATACCTTATTCTGCTTATGATGACTTAAGACTTAAATCATAAATAGAGTAGATAATCAGAGAAAATGAGACAAGTCTTCTCAAGAGGACCTAAATCTGAGCCTGAATCTTTAACCAGAACCGACGCTTTAATGTGCCATGCAGACGTATATACTTATAGTAATTAGAATGAATATAAATATTGAAGGATAAATACTGTAAAACTTTCCATTACCCATAACGATACAAACATTACTACTCAACCAAAACAATTAGGCGCATGACAGTTGAAACGTCATTAGAACCATCCCGATACGAAATATATTCTATAACCAAATACCAAGAGTATGTATATAATTTCAACCTAAACACGTGCTGGCTAACGTAAACACAGAAGATACACGACTGCACGTCACTAGAGGATGAGCGGGGACAGAAGCGAGGAGCGGGGTACAGAACCGCTTTTGTTTAATGCACCTAATTGTTGTGGTCACGTAATATTCTACATTTTACAATTGAAGCCATTTAACTTCCTAATAGGACTTTTGCTTACACAATCCGCATTCCACTTAATGAAAACGACGGATATTATTGTCTTATTAAAAATACTTTAGAATTGAAGAATTTTAGGTCGATACTGTATTAAGTGGAATGCCCAAACCTTAGATAATAATCCACTTTTACACTACATAATACTGTAAACTTACGCCGAATATATAAAGAATGAAACAACATTTAATATCAAATTTTCAAAAATTTTGAATACTCGAGAATCACACGATGAATTGATTGGCAATTTTTAATCCTAACCTAATGCCTTCTACGAAAAACGAAGGCACAAACTGAACAAATCGTGTACTTGAAAAGCAACAGACGATAGTATTTATTGAAGATCTAGAAAATACAAAAAGACCGATAATATTTATGATTACATTACATTATATTAGGATTGATTTAAGATGGTTACATAAATTAATTTTATCAATTTATTCAAATATTTATCTAAAGTTATGAATTATGAATGATTTAATTTATCAAACAGTATTCTTCATGTATGTAGACAGCGTATATATGTAATAGATTTCACGTCTAAATTTACAACTACATAACAAAAAAAACTATAATTTAAAAAAATCTATAATGGCGGATCGGTAATCGTGACACGTAATAAATAAAGTTATTAAATCTAACATTTAAAAAAAAAAAAAAAAAAAACATTTTAAAGAATAAATTTCTTTTAATACATCAGAGCTCATATTAACTTAAATGTGAGAAAATTAACTCAAGTTCAAAAATTTACTTAACCTTGGGACGGTAGACGAGCACTACCTCCAAGCTCCGCGTTAGAGACGTGCAATTGAGTTGAAAATCAACTGCAATACTTATCAGGTCCAAAAGTACTACTATCAATCTATTTATCTTTTATCAAAGCACTACATATGTTTACAAAATATTATAGTGATTTGTGGAGTGGTTTCGAAGATAAGAGTGGGAATTTTTTTGAAGGTGTGTCAGATATCAATAAATGCAATGTTTTTTTTTATAAGCTTGAAGTAGCAAAACAAGCATGCTGTCTACCTGTGAGTCACATCATGAAGTCAATCACAGATGCGTCGCTACTCCCAAGGACTAAGATAAAAGTGGTAATAAGGTCGCCTCATATAAAAGTGTGTCGGCAACCACACCCTTCCATCCAAAACATCCACGCAAAAAAATGCTTAACGCTAGAAATAGGTGTGGCAGCATAAAAACACGAATATTACGCCCGTTCAAAAGCGGGCGCCTTGAGAAACACCCCAAAATTTTGTTACTTCACAAAACTAAAATTTCTCACCCTGCGATTTTTCAAACGAGGAATTTGAAATACTATCGTCTGTTGCATTTTTCATAAATTTAAGTAGCAAACGATGCAGTTTACATAACTGCAACAATGTTACCAACTCCTCATAAAATTGGGTTCCTATGATTCGTTGCTACTTCTAGGAAAGGTCGTGGGTTTAAGGTAGCGGTGGATGGATCTTCTTCTTTTCCTCCGCGTCCAGACGACCCTGGTCTATGGAGGAGGGTGTGGGAAGACCGCACGGCATCTCCAGCATGTCTGCTTCATGTGTCATTATGTGCTCGGCTTCCACTGAAATGGCAGATTAATATAGTTATTATAATCTTTTTACCTGTGTCAGAAGGAATGTTTGTTCGGGCATACATATATACTCGTATGTGTCCATTTCTTTGACAAGCCCTACAGTACAAATGGGTTAACGAATTGTCGTCGTCAACCCATTACTGTCCCACTGCTGGGCACGGGTCTTCTCTCGGAATGAGAGAGCTTAGGCCATAGTCCACCGCGCTGGCCAAGTGCGAATTGGTGGACTTCACACACCTCCGAGAACCTTTTTTTTTTTTAAAGAATTCTCGGGTGTGTAGGTTTCCTCACGATGTTTTCCTTCACCGAAAAGCAGTGATAATTAAAGTATAACGGGTTAACGAATTGGAACATATGTAATTTTTATTTGATTGAAATAGCATTCAGTCCACCTGTAATGTATGACGATAATGGGTTGTACCCAAAAGCCTAAACCGAATAAGTTCTTTCCATTTAAATAAATTTAGAGTCACCCAATACTAATAATACTTACTTCTGATTCTGTGTAATTTGTTTCCATAAGCAAGATCCCAGAAATAAAGATCAATAAAGGTCAGAGGTAACAGCGGAGCCAGGAGATATGGCCGCTTCGTCCGTCTGAAACTGAATAGATAACCTTGTGAGTCATTGTGTTAACTATCAAAAATGATGAGGGTAGACTAATATTATTATTTCAATCGTTGCTTGGCTGCTTATAATAAAGAAAGTGGTCAAATTGACCCTTTCTGTAATTCAATAAATAACTACATTTAAAAGAAAATTTACTCAATCATTGTTTGTTAAAATTTAATTACTTAAAAAAATCTGAATATGCATAACTATAATTAACTTATCTGCTATTAAAAAAATTAAACAAAAAATACTACCGACTTCCATGCAACAAAAAAGTAAAAAATAATCAAAATACATGTTGGTTTAGAGCATACACAGTAAGTACTTAGTATATAGTCCCGAAGTCGGCGCTCACCATATTTGGCTGGATCGCGACGAAACCACATGTGTCCTATGTAAGCGCCGACTTCGGTAGCTACGCGCTTACTAGCTCGTCTCTACACAGTAAAAAAAGAATAATTAAAATCTGTCTATTAACGGCGGAGTAATCCTTGTACATACATAAAAAAATATACCGGCCGAATTGAGAACCTTCTCCTTTTTGAAGTCGGATTAAAAAATTGAGTGAATGAAAGAGAAACAAACATTCACACAAACTTTCCTATTTATAATGCTAATCTGGAAACGTGTTTCATAAAGCTCAATATTGTATATTTTTTCAAATAATACTTCGCCACAATATTATGTCTGGCTGGAATATCTATTTTCGCTAACCTTCACATATTAATAACAGCATGAATGTAGCTCAAAGTATGCCTAAAATCTAGGCAATATGATGCTTCTTAGATTGTTAATATCGAAGAAAAATAAGTATTAAGAGAAAACACGTAAAACATATAAAGGTGAATTTTGTCCGGACATACATAACTATAATTTGAAGGGTTTAGAAAACCTTAGCATAAGACGGTCTTACGACAAAATCTAATTTGAACTAACAAGCTGCAACAAGTCGCGTGGAGAGAAGGAAAGCCAGGTGGTAGAACCAGTGTAGTTCGACCGGGGCGGCACCATCGCCACACTTGAAGAATTTTATGCGTTTCGGTGGAAGGGTGTGGTTGCCGTCTCACTTTTATATGAGGCGACCACCTTAGTTCTGAGGAGTAGCAATGCATTTGAAATTGGCTTCAAATAGAAATCTTATTTCATATGAAGTTACTTGAAAATGGGTATTGACCACAATAACCAACTTCTATCAAGTGGACTGTATACTCTTTTTTTAAAAAAAA
Organism: Spicauda simplicius; assembly: GCA_949699795.1. Classification (NCBI taxonomy): domain Eukaryota; kingdom Metazoa; phylum Arthropoda; class Insecta; order Lepidoptera; family Hesperiidae; genus Spicauda; species Spicauda simplicius. The sequence goes on from OX453080.1 coordinate 3,583,819, forward strand.
AAACACGCTTTCTACGCTCATAGCCCCATAGGATTTTCTCCTGTGTCGTGGGCACCATGGACACACACCAAAAGGTGCAGAGGAAAGTTACACGTCCCCCAAGAGATGAACCCTTGAGGGGCGCTAGGGGCACCGGTCTGTTCCATTGCAGATCCCGGGGTCCCTTGCAAGCGCTGAGGAAGGCCACCGAGGAGGTTTTAGTGGGTCAAAACCCCACATAACCTGGAGTATCTCTCAAGGTGTACCTTTTGAAGGCTTCCTCCCCGTCACAACAAAAAGGTTCCCAACCATAATTTCTATAAATATTTTAATCTACTTCTAACAAAATAGTGTATCAATCTTTACTATAATGCATAAGACTTTAGTCATAATGAGTAAGCAAAATTATTGCTTTACTCATCGTGAATAAGCGATAATCTTAAATACTCATGATAAGTAAAACAAATAGGAGCAAAAATGTTCCATAAAATACGTTTAAAGCGAAAAAATTATATTTACACGTATTTTAGATTTCATCCTACACTTCTTAAAACATTTTTAGGGTTCCGTAAGCATAATGTAAAAACTTATCCACCAATTCGCACTGTCCACCAATTCGCACTTGGCCAGTGCAGTGGGTAATGGCCTAAACTCTCTCATTCTGAGAGAAGATCCGTACCCAGCAGTGGGACAATGATGGGTTGACGAGCGAGTATAAAAACGGGACCCTTTTTTTCTTTTTTTTTTTGTTATCGAGGGGGAAAACCTTCAAAACGCCATGGGAGCGACGCAGGGTTAAGTGGGATTTTCACCGCACCAAGATCTCCCCGGTGGCCGTCCTCAGCACCTTAAAGAGGACTCCCGGATCTGCAACGCAACCGCAGTCCTCTTAGCGCGTTGCCCCATCGGATTCTTCCCAGATGGGCGGCTGGGCACACCGCTCCGTCAAATCTTTACGACAGTATGCGACCACACCGCATTCCTTCTCGGGGTCGTCTTTCCGAACGGTTCGAGCTCCCACTTTTACCGCCCGCAACCCCGGAAGCCCCTTTTAGTCGACTCCTTTGACAAGCAGGGGATATCGTAGCCCTAATCTAATCCCGGAACGACAGAGACGAGAATTGAAAAAACAGGACCCTTCCAGCAGCGATATATTTCTGTTACAGCTGCAACAACGAATACTAAAAACAGAAAAAAATAAATATTTAACGGAGTTCACATACACTATATGTGATTTTTTCTTAATATTTATATCGGCAACGCGTAGACGCTTGAAATATTCACTAAATATTTAAGTAGTTACGTACCTATTTACTTAAAAAATAATAAAAAAAATAAAACTGAAATTCTAAGAGAGGGTCCCATAGAATAGTGAGATTTTTTGCAGTTTTTTATAGAAAACTAGCTGTCAAAAGTCTAGATTTATTAGTGTTCCTCCACTATATTAAACATAAAAACCTTCCTCTTGAATCACTCTATCTATTGAAAAAAATGCATTAAAATCCTTAACGTAGTTTTAAAGATCTAAGCAGAGCATAGGAACAGACAGCGGGAAGCGACTTTGTTATATTAATAAATAGTGATAATCGTACGGAACCCTTTATATGCGAGTCTGACTCTTATTTGGCCGGTTCTTATTCTGGGTCTACTTGTTTCTGTAAACGTTTTTGTGTCCACAGCGTCGACATCTTAGCGTAGGACTATTAATGTAGAAAGCGCAATTACTATTTTAAGTGTTTTTTTTTCTTTAACATTGAACTAGCAAATGAGCATCCAGGTGATGGTAAGGTGGTAGCCGGGATACTATTTGTTAGAGGTAAATTATAAATGCCAAGAAGCAGTGACTATATAAATCTACTAGATTATTCACACGGCTTTTCCCGCCTCGATTAACTTTATCATGATGAGTACGAGTATCCTTTATTTTAATCTAAACTGTGTATGCCAGATTTGGAATCCGACTTTTTTGTGTGAAAGATTTAACAAACATGTACATGCTGACAATGTTAATATGAAATATAATTATAATACGAATAAGATGACATAATACATGACAACCATATGAAATGACATCACATGAGCGATTCGCTTAGGCATCTAGTTCAAATAAAAGCCTGGTTAGATGAAGAAAATGGCACGTATCTAGTATCCGACGGTAGGTCGATGTTTGGCCGAAGCCGAAAGTAATAACCACGCAAAACAAGTCCTAGCAGTGATTACGTTTATTTTGTAACTTCCAAAAAACTAAGAAAAAAGTAAGCTTTGAACAATACTTGCGCCTTGCGAAGCAAGCCTATTACCCGAGTGTGTTCTACCTAGGGATTGCAATCCGGAAAACGGGATCCGGTAATCCGGCAGATCCGGCACAAATGTTCACAAACCGGATCCGGTACCAATTCACCACCGGACCTTCACCGGATCCGGTGATTGTATATTTAGACAAAATAATTACCGTCAGAAATCGATCCTTTTTTTTTACACTTTTTAACCGTTCGTTTAATGCCGCCGGATCCGGTCGGATCCGGCCGGATTGAGAAAAAAACGGCCGGATCCGGCCGGATTGCAATCCCTAATTCTACCCCAGTCTATCAGAGTGTGTTCTACCCCAGTCTATCACCATTTCCAGCGCGGTCTCGTGCAATTGTTCTAGTTTTTTTCAATTTCGACGCCTGGAGAAGCAAATGGTGTCTACCATTTGCTTCGGTTTTGCTAAAGGTAGATTTTTCTGGCCGAAACCGAAGCTTTGATTGGACATTACATATTTCTTACTAATATTTAAAAAACTACTCGTTTATTACGCTGAAATTTGGAACAACAATAGTTAACACATTGTCGTGGTAAGCGCGACCATAGGCGAAGCCACGAGATTAAGCTAGTATTGTAAAATAAAAAATAAAGCTTACTTTGCTCATAACCTCGTACTTGGATTTTCTACTGTGGAATCTAAGGCCCCTAGCCCACTGCGACATTTTGAAGCCATCGCGCGGTTAGTAAATGCGTTAGCAACGCGCTACTTCATCGCTACTGTATCGATGCAAACGCGCGACCGTGTCCGACGACATTAGAGGGTGGCACATTGGCGTAACATGAGGGGGGGGGGGGTCCGCCCGGGGAGTCCAACTTTTTGGGGCGGCAAAATATTTTGTTGCGACGACCTTTTTTTTGGTCGTGAACTTGCAGAGACATAGGTGAAAAGAGTTATTGTAAGGTTCGCAACCTTTTTTTTTTGTTTTTTCGCCGACAAAAAATCTAAGTTGATGAGTGGTAAACTATACTTCCGCCCCGGGCGGCATGAAGCCACGCTACGCCACAGGAGTGGCGCAGTTCATACTGAGTCGCGTTTGAATCGCGACTGAACCTGGGCCAGTGGGAAACTGTCTCGATACGGTTACGCGACGACATCGTTACTGCCTCGCTACAAAAAGTCGCCGTGCGCGAGGGCTCTACATTTATTCAGAAATCTGTCTGACCGGGAATCGAACTCAGAACCCATTGCGCTGCAAATCGCTATGGTGATCGCTTCGCCACGGGGGTCATAAAGTTTTTATATATAAGGCACAATTAAACGCTAAAGATAATTAGTGTACCACAGCCAAACACTATTATCTGTGAACATTGTACCTACTGGCCTTCAGTATGTTATTATAAACAATGAGCTCAGCATTAAATTGTGCATTCAATTATAGCGTCCTCACTAAATTGATACGAGAATAAAAAATAACATGCCAATATGCCATGCCAAAATAAAATAGGTAGATTACAAGAAATAATTAAAAACGACTTTTTTATAAAAATAGCACAATTAAATAATGGAACAACGTAGGTATTAAGTACGAGAAATAATAATAAAAACAAAAACAAAATCTTATTTCTTGTAGAAATAAAACAAATTAGTAATGGTAGGTATTACGTGAAATAATAAAAAAGTCAAAAACGAAATTTTTATTTTTGATATTAAGTATTGAACTACCTAAATCACTATTTTAACAAAGACATTAAGTATTTACGTGAAAAAAAAAAGAAAATACAGCGAAATATATTTCTGCAAAAAAAGCAGTACCTAATCGAAATAAATAACTGCATATCAAGTACAATTATTAAAGTAATAAATTGGACTTACCCGGTAAGTAGCCCGGTAGCAGAAGTAACATAGAAGGTAGTAAACCATAAAAATATATCTCTGCTTTTAGCGATAGCTAAAGCTTTTTGCCTTTCTGCCAACTGATTTTGAAGTTGTATTTGCCTCTCAATCTAAAACATATTAATTTTTTAAAACACAAATTATTTTTAAAACACAAATAAAAATAATGCAAAATTAAACTTACCGCAATTTCGTTAAGGCTCTGCAGGAACTTTTCATTTTTTTTATAGTTTTCCTCTATGTTTATCGACAAATAGCTACCCATTTTTATCAATCACCAAAACAATTGACTTCTTAGCACGAAATTCACACTCCTACTGTGGTTAAATAAAGTTATCACAGATTATCTAAAGCTTAGTGACGTAATAACTGTAGGGCATACAGAAAAAGTCACATTCACTTATGAATAATTTTTTTTGTTGATAAAATTTACAAATGAAATCGTAAACAGTGATTTATCTGTATTATGGAGTTATAGCTACCAATAACGTGCTATAAATTGTAATGCCAGTGACAGTCTGCTAGTTGCTACTTGTATGTAATAGCCACTTTAAAAAAATACTATTCAAGTAATGAATGAATGGAATATATGGAAGGAGTGTATTATAATACAAAAAAATAGGATAAAGAAAATTAAATAAGAAAGCGAATAATTAAAAAATACACACTTATTTCTCATAGATAAAAAATAAAAGATAACTATTTTAGTTTAAATGCATTGTTTAAATTGTATCGATCTATTAAACTGTTACCGTTTTCGTTACCAACTGCCGTTAATATACAATTTGGTGTTGATTTTACATGTTCAGCCGCATATTAAGTCGAAGTATCGAATACGAACGGATCACGGGAAACAGATAAGAACGAATGCGGATCCTTAGGCATGTTTGGAGAGCCCTATTAAAAAACATATATGACAAGCTGTCAATTATCAAGCTGCTGTCAAATTTAACATAATTTACCGCCAAATTTGTTTGGGCGGCCGCAAAATCTTTTTTATATCCTTGAATATAATTCCTTAGCGTGCCTAAACTAAATAAGAAACTGACAAAATGGGTATTTTAGGTTTATCTAAGTTAATTGCTGACATTGCGCCACACGCCGTTAAGGAATTGGAAATAAAGAACTATTTTGGTAGGTAATCGCATAAGTATTGTTTTCACAAATTTTTGATATTTATCTGAGAATGTTAAACAATCGTGTTAGTTGTATGAAATTTCCAAACATAATTGGCGAATTTTTATGTGTTTCACTTTATTGTGCTATTAGTATCGCATGTACGTAAAAAAAAGGTTATGATATTTTTTTCATAACACCGCTATCCATCTTCTGGATATCCCTTAGTCGCCTCATAGATCTAGAAGTCTTCATGACCGTATTGTCAGCTCACTCGACATAAATGCTAGGTGTAAAATTATGTAAAGCTCTCCAAAGCGGGCGATGCATTGGCGACTCCTCTGGTGTTGCAAATGTCCGTAGCTGACGGTGACTACTTTCCATCAGGTAGCCCGTCTGCCTTCATGTGACCTCGTCCGCTTCACGTCCACCACGGTAATGAGTCCTGTTTTAATCTAGGTCGTAAACTCTGTGTGTGCTTAATTTTAGCAAAATGTGACCAGTAGTTTTTAAATAACTTGCACACACCTCACAAACTTTCTACATTCATACATACAGTAGGATTTTCTCCTGTGTCGTATGTACCATTGCGCATCAGATCAGTATGGTAACCACTCTGCCACAGGGAAAACATTTGATGTGTAGGTAAATATTTGTTGTTACAGGTCGAAAAATTGCAATTGATGCTTCTATGAGTCTATACCAGTTCCTTATAGCGGTTAGAAGTGAAGGTAAGTTCTATTAAGTATCACACCTATTTCCAACGTGGGGCATTCATTGCGTGTTGATGGAAGGGTGTGGTTGTCAGCACACTTTTATATGAGGCGTCCATCCTAGTCCTCAGGAATAGCAACACATCTGTGATTGACTTCAGACAAAACCTATGTTCTATATGAAGTTGCTTAGAGATGACCATGGGCGGCGGTGACCACTTACCATCAGGTGGACTGCATGCTCGTTTGCTACTTCATTATTTAAAAAAAAAAAATGTTATTGTAACAGTAAATTGCAATGATCCATATAATTGTCATTATTATTATTCTCAGTATATATTTTTTCTTTTTTATCTGATTGAAGTAACAGAAACATGCATTCAACCTAATGGTAAGTGGTCCCTGTCACCCATTGATATCTGTAAGTAATGCATTCAGAACAAGAGTTTTATCTAAAGTAAATCACAGATCTGCCCTCAATAGCATAGTTGCAGTAAATTGGATTTTTGGAAAAACAGATATACAGCCGTGATCATAATCATAATCATTCTTTATTGCATCATGCGTCATATTACGTTTGATGTTCTTATAACTAATAGCCCAGCATGAGACCCTGTAAGGGCGCAGCAATGTCATATAGTCATAAAATTATTATATTAACACTAGTATTAAACATTTAAATTGTAAATTAATTTAAAACAATATGTCAATTATTGAGATATTTCGTCACATACAATAAATAATATGAAATATTAATAATTACAATAACAATAATAAAATTGTCATAAATTAGCGCATTACTCAAATATTCAATAAATCAAATTGGTGCATTAATCAAAGTATTCCTTAAGTGTATAATACAATTTTGTTTGGAGGTATGCTTTTAATTTACTTGTGAACGTTGATGAGTTATTAGATTGGATCTCTTTTGGGAGTTTGTTAAAAATTTTCAACATGATAACAAGATCTACAATTTTCGTCTAACCCATTCGTTTTATATTGCTTTGAATCTAAATTTAGCAATGAACATTTTGCAGTAAGTCAAGGGTTTTTGTAACTACACCAAGCATGATAACAGATAACTACACTACTGCAAAAGTCTTTAAAGCCTCTTGGCCACTATAGTTATGGCATCTATACCACTAATATCCTCCTCCTCCCCTTTCATTTAAAGCTACAATCACTATGATCCAATTACAAACAAAGGACTTACGGAAGATTATTTTATTTTATTTTATTTTATTTTATTTTTCTGGAATGCAATTTTTTTTTATGTTTTTGTGTATTAAAATTTCTATTCCATTTTGATTGAGTATGTATATATATATTTCTGTCATTTATTTAGATTCAATTTTATTTTAATGTAATCTTTATGTCTTATGTTCATGCTGACGTTGCCTATAATTGTTCTAGCACTTACCTTGTACTTTTTGTTATGTTTTCTTTATAATGTAATGGTGTATAGAATGTTGGCGACCTTTCAATAAATAAATAAAATAAATAAATAAATTATCTTACCAAAACTTTTAACGCGTTTTTCTCCAAATCATCAAGACCATACTTACTGTAAATATGCTATTGATGGCAGAGATGCATCAATAGCATATTTGTTCATTTCATAATTAAATTTAAAATAAAACAGTTTGCCTCCGGAGGCACCATCCTCTATATATGTCCAATAATGACATTATAATATCCATATATTTAAAATAAATGGTCCAAAAAGACAATCCCGCTGAGTTCTTTGCCAGAACTTCTCTGATTCAGTGGTAGTGTAAAAAAAATTGTAACTGAAGATTTCTAAGTCCCCCCCATAGGCCCTTACAAAATAAAGACAATAATAATAACTTTTTATTGCCATGGATTACAAACACACAAAGGAAACACATTTGATATAATAATAGGTAAATAACAAAGAGAGGGACTCAGCTTTGCTAACTCTTGACCGAGATCCCGAGAAGTGCTGTTTGTCAATCGCCCTCATGATCCCTTTGGTATTGTACGGGACTTGAGGGTCGCCAGCTGCTTTGTGTGAATTTTGTATGTGCGTGTGTGTACATGTGTCATACACACGCGCACACACAAGACATTTCATTTCATTGGTGACAGTCACCACTTACCATCAGGTGGACTGCCAAAATGTCATTACTATAATATAATAAAATTTCTTAGGTGCCCAGCTGACCTCAGTGGACGGGGAGACAACATCACATCTCATGGGCACGTTCTACAGGACCATTCGTTTGGTGGAGAATGGCATTAAGCCAGTCTATGTGTTTGATGGGAAACCACCGGAGATGAAGTCCCATCAGCTGAACAAGAGAGCCGAGAGGAGAGAGGAGGCGGAGAAAGAGTTGCAGAAGGCTACTGAAGCTGGTAATATAGATTTATTTATTAAATCCCTTTTTTTTACTTTTTACTTTGTGAGAGGCGACACAAACATTTAATCTGGTGCATTTTTGTGAAGAGTGCATGATATACTAAGTTGTATTAACTAATGTTAGTTGGATTACTTTTATATGGTCAGGGAGGTACCTATTTATAGTTCAAGATAGCACATATATGCTTTGACTGGGGAAGCTCCACTGCCACACCTATTGCTAGCGTAAAGAAGTTCTTGGGTTTCGGTGGAAGGTTGTAGTTGCCAACTGCTTTCGTGTGTGGTAAGAATCCTAGTTCTCAGGAGTAGGAACACACCTGTGCTTAAATTCAAATAGAATCTCTGATTAATATGCAGTTGCTTACAGATGTCCATGGCAGTTACCATGGAATATAGTGGTTGCCGAGTCACTTTCTAATGAAGAGACCATGTTAGGTCTCAGGAGCAGTAACAAGTTTGTGTTTGACATCAGATTCATCCTAGAATCCTTTACAGAGCTGAGAGCTTAGTGCATCTCTCAAGACCTAACCTATTAAGTCTTATTTAAAAAAAAAACGCTTTCTACACTCATAGCCCCACAGTAGGATTTTCTCCTGTGTCGTGGGTGCCATGGACACACACAAGACGAATACACAAACACCCAGACCCAGAACAAGGATCTAAACTCATCATTCAGACACTTGACTGGCCGGGAATCGAACCCGGGACCCACTGAGTGTCAACCTGGTACGGTAACCGCTCGGCCACACGGGTCGTCAAAGTTATTAAGAAAAATGTATGTTGACAGGTGACCAAGCCTCAGTGGAGAAGTTCAACCGTCGGCTGGTGAAGGTGACCCGTCGCCACGGGGAGGAGGCCCGCGAGCTGCTGGCCCTCATGGGAGTGCCGGTCCTCGAGGCGCCCTGCGAGGCCGAGGCACAGTGCGCGGAACTGGTAACCTCATTTTTATTGAAGTAAAAAGATTTAGGCGCTTTGGGCACTTTTTGGGTGACTAATCTTACATGATTTATATCTATACTGCTAGGCACGGGCATTGTCTCAGAATGTCATTTTTATGTCATGCTGGTAAAATTCATACTGTTAGATGTCACATATTTTTGAAAGTGTTATTTTATTGAAGTGAAACTTCTTTATCGGGGTTGGAAAAAAATTTAGTGTAACATTTTTTCGTTACGCGCCATCTTTTTCCGTTACGCGCCATCTTTTTTTTCCTTTTAAAAGCCTTTTATTAAACTTTATCTAATTTAACTTTATTTAACCAATTTCTGTAAAGTTGCATATAATAAATTATTTTTTGAAAAATAACGTCACAAAGAAGTTTCACTTCTTACGAGTGTACGCTAGTACACGCACACATTTTTTTTTATTACAGAACTATCTTGTATGTTGTTTCTGCACGATATTTTTCTTCTCCATAAACTAGTGGTAAATAACTGTGTGCAATAATGCATATGCACATAATTTTACAAAAACTGATGCGTGTCTGGGATTTAAAATCTGGACCTTCAACTGAGAGACAGAGTTTCAACCGATTGGTTATTGCTTGCTTGTTACCGTAGCTATATTGTCCTTATGTCTTGGTAACTTGTCGTGGTCTTTATTTATAATTTTAGACTAGTATTATCGCGGAATTGTTACATTTTAAAGGTGGTAGAACCAGTGTAGTTCGACCGAGGAAGTACCACCGCCACACCTATTTCTAGCGTGAAGCATTTCTTGCGTTTCGATAGAAGGGTGTGGTTGCCGGCACACTTTCACATGAGGCGACCATCATGGTCCTCGGGAGTAGCAACGCATCTGTGATTGACTTCAGATGGAACCCATGTTCTGTATGAAGTTGATTGCAGATGTCCATGGGCGGCAGTGACCACTTACCATCAGATGGACTGCATGCTCGTTTGCTACTGTAGTCAAATAAAAATAAAAATAATAGGCTCTGAGACAAATCTGCGATGGGTCAACGCATTCCTAATTCCGGCTCTAATCAATGGATCGAACTGCATTAATCTGAGTTTCCCTGAGCGTCAGTAAGTACCACCAAGTCCACGTTTAGTAAGACAAGCAATAGAGATCAAAAAACATCCTAGTCTTTAACGGAGAATATGGTTTTAAGTTAGCGCAAACATGGAATCCAGTGGTTCGCATCAACCCATTATTGGCCCACTGCTGGGCACGGGTCTTCTCCCAGAATGAGAGAGTTTAGGCCATAGTCCACCGCGCTGGACAAGTGCGAATTGGTGGACTTCACACACCTCCGAGAACTTTTTTTTTTTTAAGAACTCTCGGGTGTGTAGGTTTCCTCACGATGTTTTCCTTCACCGAAAAGCAGTGACAATTAATTTCTAATACGCACATAAATCAGTGGTGCGTGCCTGGGTTTGAACCTCGGACCTCCCGATCGAGAGGGCAAGTTTCAACCATTAGGCTATCAATCCAGTGGTTAGTTTATGTAAATCACAAAAACTGCAGTGTCGTTCGTAAATATACAGTTAGTGTAGTGTGTCGTGATATGGAACGTAAAAAAGAAAACGAAGAAGACGTAGGGTAGATTGGTTAATCTACCACTAGTGCTATTCAACGGTTTCTCCACGCCACCACAGTTTCGCCGGGACCACGATCCATATAACTTATGGTATATACTTAACTTATCTTTAACGTAATGAAATAAAAGTAACTACAATAATCTACAAATTACTAACACACACTAACGCAGACACATACACACGCACACACACATACACACGCACGCACACATACACACGCACGCACTTACACAATACACACACATACCCACATACACATACTATACACAAGTATTGATTTATTTAAAACTATTTCTAGAATTTAAATTATTATATGTATTTTAGTAGCTATAAAAAGAGATCCCATGTTATTTGGAAGAGCGGGGCATCCTAGCACATTTCATATAACTGGTTCGAATATCGGCAAAAAGGATTCAAAAAGGTCAGTGAGTCAGGTACTCATTCAATTATTAAAGTCCTTATTTGATTAAAGCCCAAATAATTAAAAAGTTATTCCCATTTAAAATTATGTTACCATGCGAAACCGCGGGGCTATGCTAGTCTTGAATATGTTATTTAACCTAACACTGATTGGTATTTACAGGTGAAAGCAGGCAAAGTGTTCGCAGTGGCCACCGAAGACATGGACGCGCTGACCTTCGGAGCCAACGTGCTGCTGCGGCACCTCACCTTCTCGGAAGCTCGCAAGATGCCTGTCCAGGAGTTCCATCTCGATCAAGTGCTGAACGGACTTGAGCTTAATCATAAAGAGGTGTGTATCTTTTTATTGAATTCATAGGGCTGTATGCTCTTTGTCCCTGTAGTTCCGGGACCAGAATAGGACTACGGTACCCTCTGCCTGTCGTAAGAGGCGACTAAAAGAGGCTTCCGGGGTTGCGGGCGGGAAGAGTGGGAGCTCGAACCGTCCGGCCAAGCGACCCCGGGAAGGACGGTGGCATGTGTGGTTGCATGTTGCCGTAAAAACCAGTAGGTGCGGTAAGCAGTTCACGCCCACCAGAGAAGAGCCCGATGGGGCACACGCTGAGGACACCGGCGGCGGTCAATCGGAGTTCCCGGAGTCCTCTTCGCAGCGTCGAGGTCGGCCACCGGGTGGTTTTAGTGCGGTAAAAATCCCACATAACCCGCGTCGCTCCCACGACGTCGGGTACTTTTTGAAAGTTTCCCCCTCGAAAACAAAAAAAGGGCTGTAGGCTCTTGCAGAATATTCTCATGTTCGTAAGTATCATAGACACACACAGAGACAGTATACACAAAATATGTCCAGTTTCAAAATCATTCTTTTTAACTCCAATGCCTTTTTTTAAATGTTTACATAGTTCTAATCGAAATGCTAAGCAAAACCAGCATGCAGGGTAAGGCCACTTTAGCCTTTTTTTTTTTTGTTCTCGTGGGAAACCTTCAAAAGGTACGCGACGCCGTGGGAGCGACGCGGGTCATGTGGGATTTTTACCGCACTAAAACCCCCCCGGTGGCCGTCCTCGGCGCTATGAAGAGGACTCCGGGTACTCGGTCCGACCGCAACCGGAATCCTCTGGGCGGGTTGCCCCATCGGGCTCCTCCCAGATGGGTGGCTGGGCCCACCGCTCCGTCTAGTCTTTACGAAGGTATGTGACCACATATACCGCCGTCCTTCCTGGGATCGCCTGACCGAAAGGTTCGAGCTCCCACTCTAGCCGCCCGCAACCCCGGAAGCCCCTTTTAGTCGCCTCTTACGACAGGCAGGGGATACCGTAGCCCTATTCTGATCCCGGAACTACAGGGACGGAGGCCACTTTTGCCTAAGGACATAAGTAAACCACAATTAACTAACTTTTTTTCTGTTAGCAATTTCATATTCAACTGGGGTTCTATTTGAAATCAATTACAAATGAATTGCTACTCCCGAGGATTAAGGTGGTCACTTCGTATAAAAGTGAGTACGCAACCACACCTTTAAATAAAACGCGTGAAAAGGTAAGTCTTCAAGAAAGGTGTAAAAAGGAGGGCTTCCTTCAAAGCCGGCGATGCATTGGCTCCTCTGGTAACTGCTGTCCACCAGGTGGCCCGTCTGCCTTATCATTAGGTGCTACTATAAAAAAAAACGCAACTGCTTCACACAGTTCACACTAGATGGGTGTGCTGGTGGTACCTTGGTCGAAAAAACTACACTAACAATAGAAAAAACTAGAAATGTTGTCTATAGCTGTCTATGGTTGACTATAACTTCAGGCTGTCGGTTTTTCGTGACGGTGTGCGCGCGCATCGTAATAAAGTATAACTTCAAAAATATTTTTCAGTTCATAGACCTCTGCATACTCCTCGGCTGTGACTACTGTGGGTCCATCCGGGGCATTGGACCCAAACGAGCCATCGAGCTGATCAAACAACACCGCTCCATCGAGGAGGTGATGAGGAACATTGACACTAAGAAGTACGTGGTGCCGGACAGCTGGGACTTTGAGAATGCGAGGAAGTTGTTTCTGGAGCCAGAAGTAGCTAATGCAAAGGATATTGAGGTGAGTTTAGTTTTAGGGTTACTTTGACGTGGTAAGACCTTTTGGTTCGTCTCTGGAAGCACATCTCTCACTGCTATTTCTGCCTAGTAATTTTAAAGGGTGTGGCAGTGAAAAGGTAGTTGATCATTTGTCTTAGGAAGCACCAATTTTTTCCTAGAAACAGCAGTGTTAAGTGCTATTGTGTTTTGTAATGGATGTGGTAAGGAAATGTCTTCTTATCACATCCATCACACCAGCCAGCCAGCCTAGAAAAAGTATATACTTTTTATTATTATTTATTATTTTATTTATTGACACATCAACAGCATTACATATAAAACATTTACAAATTAACAATTAATATTAAATGTAGACCCAGTGTGCATGCCAATTACTGGTGTGTACAACAGTTGCTAAAATTCGGAAAAGACGTGCTTGAGCTTAATTAATTAGGATTAACAGACGAATTTTTGTCTAGGATAACTTTGCCTAGGCTAGACAAAAAGAGCATACAATTCACTTGATGGTAAGTTGCTGCTGACGCCCATAGAAAATTTGAAGAAAGTTTATATAGAAGCAAGCTAGTCCCGTGGATTAAAATAGTCGCCACATATGAAAGTGCAAAGGTTCTATCTGAAGTCTAAGAGACGTCACTACTCTAGAAGAGAAAGGTCGCCTCATGTAAGTTGATTTATGTACATTTGCAACCAAGTTGCAGGTGGTAGATCCAGTGCAGTTCGACCCGGGAAGTACCACCGCCACACCTATTTCTAGCGTGAAGCATTTCTTGCGTTTCGATGGAAGGGTGTGGTTGCCGGCACACTTTTACATGAGGCGACCATCATAGTCCTCAGGAGTAGCAACGCATCTGTGATACACTTCCGATGGAATCCATGTTCTGAATGAAGTCTAATACAGACGTCCATGGGTTGCAGTGACCACTGCCGCCAACAGGTAGACTGCATGCTCGTTTCCTTCTTCAGTCAGATAAAAAAAATGACACTATTCTAGAAGAAGATGGTCGCCTCATATAAATTAATTTATGTACATTTGCAACCAAGTTCTACGATTTTTCAGTTAAAATGGACAGACCCGGATGAGGAAGGCCTGGTAAAGTTCCTGTGTGGAGACAAGCAGTTCAATGAGGAGAGGGTCCGCAACGGTGCTAAGAAGTTGATGAAAGCGCGCACCGGTACTACCCAAGGGCGGCTGGATGGTTTCTTTAAGGTAAGGTTAATTTTTTTGGTGACGACCCGCGTGGCGGAGCGGTTACCATACCGGTCTGACGCGCAGTGGTTCCCGGGTTCGATTCCCGGTCAGACAGGTATCTGAATGATGAGTTTAGATTCATGTTCTGGGTCTGGGTGTTTGTGTATTCGTTTTATGTGTGTCCATGGTACCCACGACACAGGAGAAAATCCTAGTGTGGGACTATGAGTGTAGAAAGCGGTTTTTTTACCGACCGCGTCAAGAGTGTGAATGTTTTTTTATTCCCTCGCTCACGAGACTTTATCAATCAAGAGACAGGAATTCTCCGATGACGCGGAAGAAATGTGCGGGACCTGCCTAACACAGGTCTGAGGACCGTCTGCACTGCTACCTAACGGCAGTTGACAACGCCAGTGGGCAGTGCACCCACTGAGGGAACTGCCCGGGCAAGAAGGAGACCCTCGAGGCGTAGTCATCGCCACAGCATAGGACGACATTCCGTTCCATTAAATGTTTTTCGAGCGTATGTACTTTTGATTCGCGATGTAGTCGAAGAGAAATTATTTTTTGCTATGATTACCATACGAGTATCAGATGAAAATAAAAAAATCACAAATTATCAGTCAAAAATAAAAAAATATCAGTGTTGTACTATATTATACATGTATTATACATTAAAACTTTCTTTTTGAATCATTCTATCTATTAAAAAAACTTCATTAAAATCCGTAGCGAAGGTTTAAAGATTTAAGCGTACATAGGGACAGACAGCGGGAAGCGACTTTGTTTTATACTATGTAGTAATTATATTCAAGTTGTAAGAATACCAACTTAAATAATTTTAAAATAATTTCAGGTTTTATCAACAACTCCCAATCCCAAACGAAAAGCTGAGGAGGAGAAGAAAAACGCAGCAAATAAAAAGGCGAAGACTGGTGGTGGTAGGGGGAGGAAACCTAAATAAATTTGATTTACAATATAAAAATTCTGTTGGATATGTTTCAACTTAAAGAACAGTACTAATCATAAGTTCCATTGCTTTAATATTGTCGTTGTAAACTAATATTTTACGTGTAAGAATATAAGACAAACAATAATCGTAAATTGAAAAATCTTAGGACAATCATAATTAACCGTAATGTACATAAACCATTTAATTACTTTTTTCAACTCTAATTCGACTAATCTGTTGACTAAAATGTCCAACTGATTGTGTGTCGCCCTTCTGCAACTCATCAAGAGATGGCGCTACTAGTATTCTGAAACACGCTATCGAAGTATTCTTACTACCCCGCATATATACAAGTTCCGAACAACGACTGTCGGAGCACGGCCGCTCCCCAGGCATGATCAGCCTGGCCTGGCGAGAGATCTCCCGCCGCCAAAGTAAGTTTGCAATGACTATAAAATAAAGCTCTGTATAATATTTTGGCAACTGAATTATATTAGGTTTCTTTCAATAACCAAGGAAGAGTATATGTTCGACTGTATATGAGAATTTCAACATCTCGACGGGCCCCTAGAACAAAATCGTATATGACAAATTACCAATTTACAATATGAAGCTAAAAAAATTTGTTGACCTACAAACATTGATTACTTACGCCAAGAAAGATGATCTATGGAAAATTATTATAATAGCTTTTTAGCAACTTATTAAATAAGTCCCTAAATAGCTATTAGAATCAACTAAATTTCATACTGTAAATTGGTAATTTTTCATATACGATTTTGTTCTAGGGGCCGTCGATCTTTTTTTTTTATGTGGAATTTTTACCGCACTAAAACCCCCCGGTGGCCGTCCTCGGCGCTGAAAAGGAGGACTCCGGGATCTCGAAACGACTTCAACCGGAATCCTCCGAGCGCGCTCCCCCATCGGGCTCCTCCCAGATGGGCGGCTGGGCCCACCGCTCCGTCTAGTCTTTACGACGGTATGCGACCACACATACCGCCGTCCTTCCCGGGATTGCCTGACCGAACGGTTCGAGCTCCCACTCTAGCCGCCTGCAACCCCAGAAGCCCCTTTTAGTCGCCTCTTACGACAGGCAGGGGATACCGTAGCCCTATTCTGACCCCGAGGCTACAGGGACGAGGGGCCGTCGATCTGCTAAGAAACATGTAAGATCTCATCTACATGGGATATCTTTAATGTTGTAGATGTAATTATTTAATAATCTATTCATATTTTCATTATGCTTGTTTAAATATCGTAAACGCGCGATTCAATGCATAAAATTATTAATCTAAGTGCGTACACACGCAATGCACACATGCATCGCCTGCTCATACATATACCCATGTACATGCATACATACAAGTACATGCTCGGAGAGTCATATACAGCGAGCGCACATACGCAGTCATATATACACTAACAAACACATATATGTATAAGGTGTGTATGTGTACACACATACTACAATACCATACCATACATTTGACGACCCGCGTGGCGGAGCGGATACCATATCGGTCAGACGCGCAATGGGTCTCGGGTTCCATTCCCGGCCAGACAGGTATCTGAATGATGGGTTTAGATTCATGTTCTGGGTCTGGGTGTTTGTGTATTCGTTTTATGTTGTCCATGGTACCCACGACACAGGAAAAAATCCTAGTGTGGGGCTATGAGTGTAGAAAGCGTGTTTTTAAAGACAAAAAATACAACACAATCACCCACTGAGTAATCAAAGCTTAAACGTGACATAAAAAATATCTGAAAATAATTAAAATGTTCGTCTATAAGTTCGTCATTATGTTATAAGTTAGGATAAAGACTATGATTAAAATGCAGGCATTTACGACGCTTAAATTAAGTGTTATTTGATATGATTGTATGATTGATTTGTTTATATTCAAAATAAAATTATTATAAGTACAAGTTTTTTTTATTTTCGTAATTTTGCAAGTGTTTTAATGTCGTATACTATATATACTATACTATATGTATATGTCGTATACATGCCTGACTGCACACTACGTTTAAAAAAACGTAGTGTGCAGTCAGGCATGTATACGACATGTATATGCTGAATTTGATTTTTTTATCCGATTGAAGTAGCAAACGAGCATACAGTCAACCTGATGGTAAGTGGTCACTGCCGCCCATGGACATCTGTAATCAACTACATACAGAACATGGGTTCCATCTGAAGTCAATCAAAGATGCGTTGCTACTAAGCACTAAGATGGTCGCCACGTATAAATGTGAGCCGGCAACCCTTCCACCGAAACTCAAGAACTGCTTCACGCTAGAAACAGGTGTGACGGTGGTACCTTCCCGGTCGAACCATTGTTCTGTCACCTTTTATTTTGACTTAAATAATCTAGCAAACTATACTATAGGTACATGATTCCGGTCAAAATTATACTTTGCTGCCTTCAACTACATGTCTGAATCAGTATGAAGTCTATCGCGGACTATTATGACCTGTGTAGTGGACTATGACTAAAACTTTTCACACAGGAATTCGGTGTCCCACAGATGGTCAACGAATGATTGATAGTAGCACCACAGTACTAGTATCATACAGTAATCTAACTCTGCCTTGTCCTTCAATTTTATACCTACAGACGCGCTGGACGAGAGTATGCGTTAGGGCTACCCGTGTAAAGTATTTTAATTACATCTGCATACTTGACTTTCTTTATTACATATTATGTATTTTATTCAGTACATTATGGTATTTAACAACGCGTTCTTTTAATATTTGAGAGATTTAATAACAAATCGTACACAAATAATAGTTAATATTTCACACTGAATAATATTTTATCAACCAAAATAAAAAATATTAACACTGGACGTGTTTATGCACAATTAAAGCAATCAAAAACAGCCTAATATAGTTTACAACTACTCTTCGCTGCATTATTATTTAAATAAAAAGATCCACTGCTTAAAAAACGTCACACCGCCCGCTCGTCACTACGGCACATTCGTTGGCTGTTGCATACAGGCATGTAGGTACAACTTGCGTTTCGAAGTTAGAATACTGTAGATACCATTACCGTGGTAGTACCCACGACCAGTGCCGGATTAGCCACATAGCAAAAGTAGCAAATGCTACAGGCCCTAAGGCCCTACCTGCTATCTATATTTAACTATCTTTGCTATCCTAAAAATCTTAAAGTGAAAGAAGATATAGAAAGTGTCATCTCTAAATTTTCCCAGATTAAATCCAGAAAAGTTTAATAGTAACAGTTTTGTTTTATTTAATACCTAACCTAATCCGGCACTGCCCACAACCATATAAAATAAATATAGGATATAAATAAAAAATCAACTGAGATAAATTATTTATGGGTTAATA
The DNA here is from genome assembly GCA_949699795.1 of Spicauda simplicius. Taxonomy (NCBI): domain Eukaryota; kingdom Metazoa; phylum Arthropoda; class Insecta; order Lepidoptera; family Hesperiidae; genus Spicauda; species Spicauda simplicius. Next base: position 3,602,684 of record OX453080.1, read on the forward strand.
TAAATATTAAAATTTAAAAAAGACAAACGATTTATTGTTCCACAACTGACATACAAATAGCTATTTTATATAGCAATGTTTCATACATAACATTTATAAATAAACATTTTCAAAATTCCAAGATCTTCATTTCTAAACATCCTAAACATTTTCATCTAGTGTCAAAAAAGCACAATAAATTTAAATACATTACCGCTAAATGAGAGTACATTTAAAACTACATATTTAACAATTAAATTTTTGCCTTACTGGCGTGTACGAATAATATATTCATGATATAATATTTGTGAACTGAATAACAGTTTAATTGGAGCAAGTGGTATATTAATTAAAATTTTAATAAATTTACTTCATAAAACAGTGAGATTTCCACACAGACTAAACAGTTGTGTCTGAAGTATGAAAAAGATAATAAGACGAAGTGCTAAAATGCTGATATTAAACTATTTTGTATAAGCCAAAGACTTCTAAACATTTAAAGCAAAAAATATAAACCATATTCAACGATTTAATATATTTTTAACAATAATTTAAAATAATACTTTATAAAAACATCACTACTCGTTTATTATTATATACCTAATTTAAAAAATGGTGATATATATATTTTTGAGTATTTGATATTTGCCGTTTTGATTAAACAGCCGTTATTTTCCGGTTTAAAATTTTCTGAGAACCATTCATCAACACCTCTTACAGACACGATCATCCCAACCTTAAACAAAATATTTGAAATTATAATTTCATAATAAATGTATACAAAATTACAAAAACCGTAATTTAATTCTATTCACTACCTATTAGTAAGTATAAACGGGATATGAAATATATCCGATGAGATAGTTCAAAGTGAGTTAAAATTCTTATTAAAATTTATTGAGCATATTGCGACATTATAAGTTTTTTTTTTATTTGACTGAAGTAGCAAACGAGCACGCAGTCCACCTGATGGTAAGTGGTCACTGCCGCTCATGGACATCTGTAATCAAATTCATACAGAAAATGGGTTCTATCTGTCACAAATGCGTTACTTCCGAAGACTATGATAGTCGCCTCATATAAAAGTGTGCCGGCAACCACACCCAACAAAACACAAGAAATACTTCACGCTAGAAATAGATGTGGCGGTGGTACTTCCCCGGTCGAACTACACTGGTTCTACCTTCAAGGAAGTTAAGTAAAGGAGATGTTTCAATCTTGGCTAGGTATATGTACACCATCTCAAAAAATCGAGAAAAATGTCAAGAATCCTAAAAAAATACTTAAAATTCATGAAAATGTGTACTTTTCTGGTACAAAACCAATTAAAATCAACTAGTTTCTCCGTTTTCCAATATGGCGGAACAACTGATTTAGACAGTCTGTGGATAAAACTGTAGTTCTCATTATCTGACAACTGTCATATCGATTCTTTTACTAAATCCATGCGTCTGTCTTGTTAGATATTTTCACAGAATATTTTCGTGTGCGTATTGTGTTGGAGTTTCTATATCAAGTTATCAACCCCTGGCTTACATATCTTGGATTTCGGATCGCTGGTTACCTCAGTTGCTTTGACTTCAGATGCCTCAGTTGCCTTGACTCAGTTGCCTTGACTTGATCAGATCTTGTCTGAGGCCATATAGAGAGTTTAAAAATATGTGATAACGGGTTGGCAACTAACCTATTTCTCCATCAACCTGCATTGGACTAGAGTGGTGGAGTAAGGTCCGAGCCTCCCACTTATGGAGCGAGACTAACGTCCAGCAGTAAGACACAAAAAGGGTTGCAGCCAATTACGTTTTTCTATCAATTGACCATCAAATAACTTGAAAGCAGTAGAACTGTAAAATAAATGTGTGAAGTGCAAGGCTAAAACGGCATAATTATTAATTACAGTTGACAATTAATATGACTGCGTTGGATCAGATGATCATTGACAACTGATTGTCATTGTCACAGTTTGTTTATTAACTTCAACTGTCAAAATGCAATATTATCGCCGCCATTATATTGTGTTGCAATTCTAACTTAAAATTCTAGTCTTGTACCAATAAACCCAGTCGATTATAATAAAATGCTTAGTTAAAAAGTGCTCTATATTTTATTGGCATTTTTATCATATGGTGTACAGATACCTGGCCAAAGGTCCATACATTTTGAAACATCTCCTTTAATATTTTAGCCAGTACTTTCTTTTAGTTCAGCTTAGGCTTGTCGATTCTCTTGAAAAAAAACGATCTCTGCATCGATTCAAATCGAACGTTCTCGAATCGTTTCTCGATTAAATCGAGCTTTATAAAATCGATTCTCGATTAATCGAGCCTTTTTTATTTAATAAACAAATGACCTTACCAAATTCAAGCAAAGTTCTCCTTCAAGAAGTTAATCAGCCCGTTAGTAGATCCATCATGGCTGGTGACCGGCGTGGCGTCTTGCAACTCCGGCTCGATGGCCTTGGCGAGCTGCTTGCCGAGCTCCACGCCCCACTGGTCGAAGGAGTTGATGTCCCAGATCACGCCTTGCGTGAATATCTTGTGCTCGTACATAGCTTTAAAGATTGGTTTAAATAGAAATTATGACACCAAAAAAACAATTGCTAAAACTATGTACTGTCTGGTATTTTGTTTCTAATCATTTATTTAACACTTTGGGTTTTCTTTTTTTTATCTGACTGAAGTAGCAAGCGAGCACGCAGTCCACCTGATGGTAAGTGGTCACTGCCGCCCTGCGACATCTGTAATCATCTATATACAGAACATGGGTTCCGAAGTCCATCACTGTTGCGTTGCTACTCCCGAGGACTATGATGGTCGCCTCATGTGAAAGTGTGCCGGCAACCACACCCTTCTATCGAAACGCAAGAAATACTTCACGCTATAAATAGGTGTGGCGGTGGTACTTCCCCGGTCGAACTACACTGGTTCTACCACGTTCAAAAAAGTTAAGTAGGTTTAATATTTTAGCCACCACTTTTTTTAGTTCAGCTAATCTTACCAATAAGCGCTCCCAGGGTGAAGGGGCTGACTTTCTTGACCACGATGGAGTTTGTAGGCCGGTTACCCTTGAACACCTTATGCGGCAGGATCTTGGCGACCGCCTCTGGAGCCATTCCAGATTTCTCCAGCTCTGCTTTCGCCTGAATATTGTAACATAAGATTCACTTTAAAAACAGTAAAAAATGTGATTGTAATTTCATTTATAATTTACAAAATGGTGGAACCGAGTAGGAGAAATATCTACGGGATACCTTTTTTTGTGTGTCGAGGGGGTAAACTTCAAAAGGTACCCGAAGACGTGGGAGCAACTCCGGGCTATGTGGGATTTTTACCTCACTAAAACCCGTCTTAGTTCCTGAGAGCAGCAAAGTATCTGTGATTGACTTCAGATAGGTGGAAGTGATGAATTATCAGTTGGACATTTTTTTTTTAATAACGCTTTCTTCACTCATTGCCCCATAATAGGTTCATGTGCCGTGGTTACCATGGACAGCCACGCCTTTAACATCCAAACCCAGATAGAAATGATAAAAAAATCAGATATTACTCCGACCGACGATATAACCCGGAACCCACTGTTTGGTGACCACTTCACACACGTTCGTTGCGTAAATATTGCCCGTTTAAATAAATGATAATAAATTTATATTGTGTGTTACAAACCAACAAGTAGCTTGCCTGGGGACACTACTGTTAAACTCGTGACTACATTAGTTATTAACATCAATAAGAATCTATATAATGATTGTATTTAAATTGATCGTGCTATGTTATTATAAATATCATAAATCAATAGAAGTCGCATCATAAATAAATGTTTATATAAGTAAATATTATAAATGCATATATTTAATTTTATACAATGTAATAGATTAATAGTAATGTTTTTGTCTCTGTGACGGTTTCCTTAACGCCTGCCATTTTTAGTATAAAAGGGAGGGTATTATCGTAATATGGATCATTCTAATAATTCGCAAGTGTAAGACGTTCCTCTGTCCGAATGTATTCTGAAATTGTATACGTGTAAAATCTTGAGAATATAACAATGTTGTACATAATGTGTCGTTTACTTTGGCCATCCAATTCTACTTCTGTAACATTTGACTTAAAAAAGTACACACCTCATCAGCTGTCTTGCCCTTCATCAGCGCTTCGGTCTGCGCGAGGAAGTTGGCCAGCAGGATCTTATGATGAAGCCCTCCCGAGATTGGGTTGTGGGTTTGTGCTGGTGCAATGAAATCACACGGGATCAACCTGCAATCGAAATTAAATTAAATTTCATCCATTTTTGCAAGTCAAAACGTATATATGAGGAACGTGAGACAACGTTTAAAAAACAGTTCGATCACAGGTGATCGATCTTCTCTGTAATTTGTATTTTTTTTCTCTTTTTTATTGATTTAATTGATTTGTATTTAATTTTTATTTTGTTTCTTTTTTTTAAATCTAATTTAATATGCATGTATATATGATCCAATGTTGAGTGAAATAAATATATTGTTATTATTATTATTATTTTACTTATCATCTGTTCTGCTCTTTAAAATCCTATCAACGTTAATTTCTGTATTATTTTTATGAACCCTGTTATCTGAACTACAATTATTGTATGTTACCCAAATATAAATAAAATAAAATAAATAGCTTATGTGGGTATATACTTTTTACTCTTATAGAAAACTATTTTGACTATATAAGCTGGTTTTAAACGGTCGATAGGTAGGTTGACTGGTCATTGACATTAATATCTTTTTTGAAATAGTTTCCACCGCGTTCTACAACTTTGTATGGACCCGTGTACGGTGCCTGCAAAGGCTTCACGAGTACGTACTAATGTCTTTTAAAAACATTCTATCCTCTCAAAAACAATAAAATAATATCTCTCTTTTTATGTCAAATTACATCCTAAATTCGTATATCCATACTAATATTATAGGTGTGAAAGTGTGTTTGTTTGTTCCTCTTTCACGTCGGCACATAGCTATTATATGATATGGTTTATATGCTGGGAGATAGTTAGGAGGGCGGAGAGTGACGTAGGCTACTTTTTACCGCGCTCTCTCATTCTCATGAGAATATCGATGTTTTGTTAGTGGATACATATTTAGTAGTTCCAGACGTTGAATAGATGGCGTTAGTAAAATTCATTTACAAATTCTGAACGCTAATGTTAATTCCCTTTGACCGGGCGGGCGAAGCCGGGTAAGAGAGTAGTATACGGATAAAAACCTAACTGGTTCTGAATAGGCTTTCTACACTCATAGCCCCACAGTAGGATTTTCTCCTGTGTCGTGGGTGCCATGGACACATACAATGACGAATACACAAACACCCAGACCCAGAACAGGAACCTAAACAAATCATTCAGATACATGTCTGGCCGGGAATCGAACCCGGAACCAAATGCGCGTCAGACCGGTATGGTAACCGCTCCGCCACGCGGGTCATGTTCTGACTCGACTGTTCATTTTGCATGCAAAATTGTCCGCATACCCACAATACTTAGAAAATATCTTTTAACATCGTTAAATGTAATTTCTCAGTAATCTTTAATCGTTTTAGGAAATAAATAATCTTAATCCATAAATATATGGATAAAAAGCTCTCTCTTAAACTATCGCTTTATTTAAATGAAGAGTCAAAGAGCATTTCTTATTATATACTCCATTTATTATTATATATATTCTTATATATTTATTACGTATGTATTTATCTATATTTAATTTATTTTGTGCACGCTAGATTGGCTTCTCATATACCTATTCCGACCACAGGGCTGCTGGAAGAAATTTCATTTTGGAATAAGTAGCCCTTTGTACTAAGTATTTTTGTAAATGTTAATTCCTGTAATGTCTTTGTGTACAAAAACTTTATTTATAAACTAGCTGTCCAACATTGTTTTGCCATATAAAAATAAAAAAAAATGTCAAGGGTGGACAACCCTTATGGGGTATGAAAAATAGATGTTAGCCGATTCTCAGACCTACTGAATAAGCATATAAAATTTGGTAAAAATCGGTCAAGCCGTTTCGGAGGAGTATGGCAACAAAAACTGTGACACGAGAATTTTATATATTAGATAAATAATAAAAAAAATGTGTGCGTGTACTAGCGTACACTCGTAAGAAGTGAAACTTCTTTATGACGTTATTTTTCAAAAAACAATTTACTATATGCAACTTTACAGAAATTGGTTAAATAAAGTTAAATTAGATAAAGTTTAATAAAAGGTTTTTATTAAACTTTATCTAATAATCTAATCTATAATAATATATCTAATATCACGCGTGGTAGGGATAAGAAAAAGATGGCGCGTAACGGAAAAAAAAAGATGGCGCGTAACGAAAAAATATTACACTAAATTTTTTTCCAACCCCGATAAAGAAGTTTCACTTCAAAAAGATGGCGCGTAACGGAAAAAGATGACGCGTAACGAAAAAATGTTACACTAAATTTTTTTCCAACCCCGATAAAGAAGTTTCACTTCAATAAATAAAAGCCTACCTGGTTCCTTGATGTATAAGCTGGTAGAAGGCGTGTTGTCCGTTTGTCCCCGGCTCCCCCCACACGATGGGCCCCGTGGAGTAGTCCACCTGCTGGCCACCCCGCGTTACGTATTTCCCGTTGCTCTCCATGTCGCCTTGTTGGAAGTACGCAGCGAATCTGGAATTTTATAAAATCCGTATGTTTGTGGTCTCAAAATTTAAAAATTAAAAAAGTTTGATCTTTGTTTTACGCTTTCTACACTCATAATCACAAAAGCATTATCTCCTATGTCATGGGCGTCATGGAAACACACAAAGACACACAACCACAATTGTGTGGTTGTGTATTGACACAAACGCCCAGACAAAACAAGCATCTAAACTCATCATTCAGATACTATTCTGGCCGGGAACATAAAATTAAATATAAAACTGACATCATTTTAATGAAGAGATATTTTTAGTAAATATAATTAATTATTATAATATTTGTATATCAGATATGATGGAACTGCGTATATTATGAGAAACACTTTTTGTACCTGTATTTAATAAAAACAATTTGAATTGAGCAATACATGTAGTACGCATGACTCTACTCATGCGTACTACATGTATTGCTCAATCAGGAGATAGAAAAACATTTTTTTTAAACAAAATGTTACTTAGTTTTAACAAAATGTACATTTATTTAAACATCAATATATTTTAACATTTGTATAAATAAAATGCAACTTACCTGTGTAAGTACTGATCATAAGGCAGAAGGGCATGTGTCTCCGCGCCGTAGAAGTTGCTGTACCAAACGCCCAGGAGTGCCAGGATCACCGGCGCCTGAAATATGTTACGTATGACAAAAAGATTGATATGATATATATATTTTATAAATTTATTTTTCGAATACCCAATTATCAATAATAAATATTTAAAATTAAGAATCTCATATTTAGTCCAAGTTTTGTCACATATATGTATATTAGGTTCTTAACATTAATATTGTTAGTGTCATTTTTAAAGCCTTATACATTCCTTTTGAATCACATGATCTATTAAAAAAAACTGCATTAAAATTCGTAGCGTAGTTCTAAAGATCTAAGCGTATATAGGGACAGACAGCGAGAAGCGACTTTGTTATATACTACGTAGTACTATGTTTTATACTAAGTAACAAACGAGTAACTACCGCCCATTGACATCTGGAAGCAATGTAATACAGAACAATTGTTTCATCTAAATTCAATTACAGACGCGTTGCTACTCCCGAGGACTAAGATGGTCGCCTCATATAAATAAAAGTATTTATATACATAAGATAAAAGGCAACATTAATCCAACTTACATTCTTCTCCAAAGGCGCTGTGGTGAAGTGAGTGTCCATGTAACTGGCTCCTTCTAGAAGCTTCTGGAAGTTGTCGTAGCCGATGTACAGCGAGATGGAGAGACCGATCGCTGACCACAGCGAATACCTGGGATAGACATAAAATTATAACAACACCTCTGATGATGCAAATGTCTATAAGCGGTCACTACTTTCCATCAGGTAGCCCGTCTGCCTTATCGCCAGTTTCAATTATAAAAAAACATGCGTGCGTACAAAGTACACATGTCAGAAGTGAAACTTCTTTGGCGAACTAATTTATAAATCTTGTTTATATTTATACAAATCTAAAACTTTAAATTTCCAAGATTAAGAGGAAGGGAAAAAGGCGTGATACGACGTTCGCTCTGTCTCACTTTTTCTCTCAATCTTTCTCACTCGCTTGCTCCCTACTCTCACTCCACGGCTAGTTGCTCATGCTACGTTCGCCCTGTCTTACTCTCTCTCAATCGGTCTCGATCACTCTCTCTCTCTTTTCCGACACTTCCGTTGCATACAGGCGTGACGTTTCATCTGTAAAAATTTTACCCTCATGCGCCTAAAGAAGTTTCACTTCAAAAAAGTAAGAGTTCGTGTCAGTGGCCACCTATGGATAGTCTTGCAAGCAATCCTTTATTCACACCACATATGATTATAAAATGTACATACCTGCCTCCCACCCAGTCCCAAAATCCAAACATATTCTTAGAGTCAATCCCGAACGCTGTCACCTTCTCGCCGTTCGTGGACAAAGCCACGAAATGCTTGGCCACTGCTGATGGCTGTAAATAAAAAAATAACAAGTATTGACGACCCGCGTGGCGCAGCGGTTACCGTACCGGTCTGACACGCAGTGGGTCCCGGGTTCGATTCCCGGCCAGACAGGTATCTGAATGACGAGTTTAGATTCTTGTTCTGGGTGTTTGTGTATTCGTCTTTGTGTGCGTCCATGGCACTCACGATACAGGAGAAAATCCTAGTGTGCGGCTATGAGTGTAGAAAGCGTTTTTTTTTATTTAAAGAAGTTTTTAAAAACAAGATTGTAACTTATTGAAGTTATACTTCTGTAGGCGCGTTATGAAAAAATGATGAGTGATATTTTAAGATTCGTCACACAAAAGTTACAGTATGAAGTTGCAGCAGTTGAGTTACAGAATGAAGTTGCAGCGGTTGCAGTCTTGAAATAAGAGCTACCAACAAAATAGAAATAGAACCTCTATTGGTCGCGCAGGTTGGCACCATCGTCGCCTCTGTTCACTGTTTTAATATTCATAGTGTTTATCTATCTGTATTATTTATAAATTATATTTAAATTTATTTTTAGAATATTTAATTACCTACAATAAATCTTTAAAATTAAGAATCTCATAATATTTAGTACAATTTATATATGTAGATTGTTAACATTTTTTCTATTGTTAGTGTCGTTTTAATACAGTAGGTAATTTTTTTAAACCTTAATACGCCAAAGAAGTATTACTTCTCTCTCGACAACCCATTATTATCCCACTGCTAGGCACCGGATTTCTCTTAGAATAAGAGTTTTAGGCCATAGACCACCGCGCTGGAAAAGTGCGAATTGGTGGACTTCACACACCTCCGAGAACTTTTTTTTTTTTTAAGAACTCTCGGGTGTGTAGGTTTCCTCACGATTTTCCTTCACCGAAAAGCAGTGATAACTAATTTCTAATACGCACATAAATTAGTGGTGCGTGCCTGGGTTTGGACCTCGGACCTCCCGATTGAGAGGGCAAATTTCAACCATTAGTCTATATTGTATCGTTTAAAGTCCACCTCAAAAGAATTACAGATGCGTTGCTATTCCTAAGGAACAAGATGGTCGCCTTATAAAAGTATGCCTTACATCCTTAGCGACCTCCAAGAACCAGTTCTTGGCGGAGGTCGCGTTGGTGATGGTCTCCTGCGTGGTGAAGGTCTTGGACGCGATGATGAAGAGCGCCGTCTCCGGGTTCAGACGCTTCAACACTTCGGCCAAGTGGGTTCCGTCGATGTTGGAGACGAAGTGTACCTGAACACAGTGTACAACAAATTACTAAAAACCACGATAGCTAAAACTAATTTTGCTTTGGATTTCTTAATAATATACTTAAGCTACATCGAAATTCACAAAAGTTTTCACATAAGAACATAAAAATGTAACATAAAATGTAACATAAAAATGTAAATTCACATAAGAACATAAAAATGTAACAATATATAAAATACTAGCAGACCCGGCCACGCGTTGCTGTGGTTAAAGAAATGTTACATAAACAAATTTTAAATTGTATTATTTCGTATTTGTAAGAAATTAATATACTACAAAGTTGTTAGTAGAAAACATGTAACATATAAACTTATAAATATGGTAAGAAGGGCCGATGGTATTTAATTTTCAACAATGACATTTATAATTTTTTATTATAAAATATATAATGGCCCATTTACCTGGCCAAGGAACCAAATTACTGGAGCTAACTTTTATTATCAAATATAAAAGACAAGATGATTAAAACAAGAAATAAAATATGAAAAAAAAACAACCCAATTAGTTATTTATATATAAATTAATACTAGGCTTTATATATAAATTAATACTAGGCAAAAAATTCAAATAATGCATCAACCTGTAGATTGTTCTTTACCGTGAGTCAAAACCGGTTTCATATCTGTGAGCCAAGACGCGATGAATTTGTTCGGTATTTTTGCATGATGCTACTATTAGTTGTTATTAAGATTGCAATGGAAGCAAATATTTTTTCTTTTTTTTGTAATTTGGTATTCTTACATAATATAATCTGTATAACTGTCTGTGTTTATGCAATGCTTTATGATTTAAGTTTCTGTTAATTTGTTTGTATTAAATAAATGAAAAAAAAAAAAAAAAAGTTAAAATTAATTTTCAGTCGGGTATCTTGTTTCTAATTTATTTACCTTGTTACGAGTTTGTATCAAATAGGAACATAAAAATGTAATAATATAAAAATCCTATAATGGTCTAATTACTAGTTAATCGTTACTCATATTGTCATGATATTTAAAAAATACTGCCCCCCCCCCCCCCGTTTTTCTGATCGCAGGTTTTTTTTATGTTATATATAAAGTACCGAATAAATAATTGGGTACTTCATATTTATTACAATCTAGCCTTATATAAGGCTAATGAGTAATTCTAATCTAACTTAAACTGCTAAATCATTGTTTACTGAAGGAGGCGTCCATTGACACTGCACTTCTTTGTGCTAATATTAAGGGGTAGACACATTGTTCTTGTGTTCTATGATTTAATTAAGTCACTATTTCACTAACACTACACTATGTTATATCACTACCTTAAAGGGCTTAGTCCGTTTGAGTCCTAACTGATCGCAGGTGCCATATTTAAAATTACAGGTCACCCGACGCAACGGTCGAAATTCGACCGTAATTCAATTCAAAAACTAAACTTGATATTGTCCAAAGTAGCACAATTTATTCCTGAAATTAAATGAAATTCTACTAATTTTAAAGTTATTTTAATTCAACGACAACGTTTTAATTATTACCGAAAGGTAAAGAGGTTTACTTGACTAAGTTACATTAAAAAGAATTAATGGGTATTTTGACAGAGACATCTGAAATATTAGATATTGTAAGAATGATTTTATTTATTCTTATATTATATACAAAATATTAATACTAGGCAAGTGACAATTGTTCCGTATTATAAAAGATAGCGCGTGCGTCGCGACCGGCCTACGGCGGTGCGCGGAGAGAGACGCGTAACGGAAGACGGCTCGGGACGGAATGAACAGCGGCCGACGTGGCCGTGTCGCTCGGCCGTTTCTCAAAGGAACGCCGCGTCGGAGGCATCGGCTTTCGGTGCGTTTGTGTTCGCGCCGACATCCTTTGTGGATGCCGCGCGGTGTGCCGAATGTACCGGACGAAGTATAATACAGCCTATGGATTGGCCACTGTCGACGACTATAGTGCGCTCATATCGAATTGGTCTTACAATATTATGTTTCCATAGTGACAATGAAAGTTTTATTTCGTTTAATATATGTGTTTGTTTCAAATGCATGCTTTGGACAATATTAAGTTTATTTTTGAGTTAAATTACGGTCGAATTTCGACCGTTGCGACGGGTGATGAGTGGTAAGTTTACATACCTTGAGGTGGTTAGCATAGGGCTTCAGAGCTTCCGTGACCATGAGGGGACCCAGATCAGACCCACCAATACCAATATTGATCACATCTGTTATTGTCTTCCCGGTGTAACTGAGGAAGAAATAATCAGTTTATCTTATAATAATTGCTTGAATATGGCTTTTATTCCTTAACTTAGCTTTTAGTCTTATAACTAAAGACCAGTCAAGTCGTGAGTCGTGCGTGAGTCGTGAGTATCAGAGAAAAAAATAATCAGTTTATCTTATAATAATTGCTTGAATATGGTTTTTGAAGTGAAACTTCTTTATCGGGGTTGGAAAAAAAATTAGTGTAACATTTTTTCGTTACGCGCCATCTTTTTCCGTTACGCGCCATCTTTTTCTTATCCCTACGCGTGATATTAGATAGATGATTATAGATTAGATTATTAGATAAAGTTTAATAAAAGCCTTTTATTAAACTTTATCTAATTTAACTTTGTTTAACACATTTCTGTAAAGTTGCATATAGTAAATTATTTTTTGAAAAATAACGTCATAAAGAAGTTTCACTTCTTACGAGTGAACGCTAGTACACGCACACATTTTATTCCTTGACTAGCTTAGCCTTTATTCTTATAACTAGAGACTCAGAAGACCAGTCAAGTCGTGAGTCCATTAAAATAAATAGTTCTTTCAATAGTTTCGGCACACTTTCATATGAGGCGACCATCATAGTCCTCGGGAGTAGCAACGCATCTGTGATTGACTTCAGATGGAGCCCATGTTCTGTATGAAGTTGATTGCAGATGTCTATGGGCGGCAGTGACCACTTACCGTCAGGTGGACCGCATGTTCCTTTGCTACCTCAGTCAGATATAAAAAAAGAAAACGATGCCACTCACCCCTTCCACTGTCCACTGATGACTTGCTCGGAGAACTCCTTCATGTGAGCGAGGACTGCGTTCACATCAGGCGTAACATCCTTCCCGTTGACCAGAATCTGTCTGTTTTGACGGTTCCGGAGAGCGATGTGCAACACTGCTCGGTCTTCCGTGAAGTTTATCTTTTGACCTGGAATTAATGTTTATGCTCAACAAAATTTTAGGAGCAGTTAGCCTATTGACTCTGCCAATCGATTTTATAATATTATGAGAAAAATTAATTGTCGCTTTATGGTGAGGAAAACATCGCAACGAAATTTACTTTTTTTTTCGAGGGGGAATTCTTTAAAAGTTCCCCACACGCATCTGTTATTATCTTCAGTTAGCTTGCACTGTGTGTTGCTTACAGATGCCGGTGGGCAGCAGTGGCCACCATTAACTGCATTGTCATTTGTTATTTTATTACCAATGTAAAAACAATATGGCAAAGAAGATATATAAAGAAAATAAAGACAAACCCACGAAGTTTCTCGCTAGATCTTTTCAGTTGAGGTTGTGATCCGATCCGGTGGTAGTGTAAAAAAATATAAATATGTAACTGATAATTTGTAAGTGCCTCCATAGGCCAATGCAAAATAAAGACATTATATTTTATTATAGTTGTACCTAATGATAGAGCCAATGGTGTGTAGTTCGTTTAAAACAGCGGGTAGCAACAGGCGGACTTCAAAAGGTACCCGACACCGTGGGAGCGACGCGGGGTTATGTGGGATTTTTACCGCACTAAAACCCCCCCGGTGGCCGTCCTCGGCGCTATAAAGACGACTCCGGGAACTCTGAGCGCGTTGCCAAATCGGGCTCCTCCAAGATGGGCGGCAAGGCCCACCATCTCTGATATACCTAGTATCTACGTAAGAAACTTCACAACAATAATAATCTCACTTATGTTTAACAATTGCTTTCTTCTGCAATTAGAAAGCAAGATAAACTGATCATTATCTTTTCAACAGTATTTTCAACTTTTCACTCATAACTACTTGCCGACCCCTTTTTTTTTTGTTTTCGAGGGGGAAACTTTCAAAAAGTACCCGACGTCGTGGGAGCGACGAGGGTTAAGTGGGATTCTTACCTCACTAAAACCCCCCCGGTGGCCGACCTCGACGCTGCGAAGAGGACTCCGGGAACTCCGATTGACCGCCGCCGCTCTTCCCTGGTGGGCGTGAACTGCTCACCGCACCTTCTGGTTTTTACAGCAACATGCAACCACACATGCCACCGTCCTTCCCGGGGTCGCTTGGCCGGACGGTTCGAGCTCCCACTCTTCCCGCCCGCAACCCCGGAAGCCTCTTTTAGTCGCCTCTTACGACAGGCAGAGGGTACCGTAGCCCTATTATGGTCCCGGAACTACAGGGACAGCCGACCCCTGGTTTAAGACATTGAAGCAGCCTTATAAAATGAGAAAAAAACAATTTCAAAAATAAAAGTGTATTTACCAGAGAACATAGCATCCCTGGCCTGCTCTACGTTCCGGCTCTTAGCCAAGTTGAGGAGGAGAGCCATGGCGTTCTCGTCCACGCGGTTCTTGGAGTAGTCCAGCAAGATGTCCCCATCGTTCGGCGTTGGGAGGCGGAGACTGATGAAAGAAAAAAAATAACTAAGAAAAAGTACTTAGGGAGCGTTCAAATATTCACATAATGCATTTTTTTATCTGACTGACGTAGCAAACCAGCATGCACTCCACCTGATAGTAAGTAGTCACTATCGCCATGGACATCTATTATCAACTTCATACAGAACATTTGTTCCATCTGGACTCAATCACAGATATTTTCCTTCTCCCGAGGACTATGATGATCACCTCATATAAAAGTGTGCCGGCAACCACACCCTTCCATCAAAACGCAAGAAATGCTTCACGATAGAAATAGGTGTGGCAGTGGTACTTCATGTCGAACTACACTGGTTCTACCACCTGTAAATATAAATTTTGAAGATTATAGGCCCCCCTCACCCCATGTAATGTACGGTAACATTTGGCTGCACGCAAGGTTCTACAACCTACATAAGGCGTCGTTCAAACCTGCCCCCTCCCCCCCACCATATGCGTTACGTAATACTTGAACGCTCCCTTAACAGCAGTAATCTCTTGATGTGAGTTCTATAGCGTAAATTTTTCTTTACACTTAAATGTTACGACAAGGCGGACGGATTACTGTAAATGGGGAAAAAGGGCAGGAATTTTCAAGGTGGTAGAACTAGTATAGTTCGACCGGGGAAGTACCACCGCCACACCTATTTCTAGCGTGAAGCATTCCTTGCGTTTCGATAGAAGGGTGTGGTTGCCGGCGCACTTTCACATGAGGCGACCATCCTAGTCCTCGGGAGTAGCAACGCATCTGTGATTGACTTCAGATGGAACCCATGTTCTGTATGAAGTTGATTACAGATGTCCATGGGTAGCAGTGACCACTTACCATCAGGTGGACTGCATGCTCGTTTGCTACTTCAGTCAGATAAAAAAAATAATTAAATCCAGTCAGGTTATCAATATTTTCAACAATGTTACTTGTTACTTATACCCACTAAATTTGCAAATACCTAAAGAATATTTTTCACCACGAAAATGGTAAGAAGATCGCAATTTTTAACTCACAAATAGCTTTAACATATGGTAACAAGTAACTCTTTATTTTATTACATACTAGTTGACCCTGAAAACTTTATTCTGCTTAATAGTCAAAAATGTTGGTCAAAATGATAATGTTAGAAACATTGTCAGTGTTCCTTCACTATATTATATATGTATTATACATAAAATGCTTCCTTTTGAATCACTCCATCTATTAAAAAAATCTACATTACTGTCCGTAGCGTAGTTTTAAAGATCTAAGCATACATAGGGACAGACAGTGGGAAGGGACTTTGTTTTATAATATGTAGTGATAACACAAGTTTATTTACAGAGTTTGTGATTGATTTAAATCTAAAAGGGGCATGTTAAGATAAAAGTTTGAGAAATCCCCATTTAATTAAGATGTTGTGAGGAAATCTAAATGCTTGATAATACTATTGCAAACACGATCTCTGAAGTGACCAACATCTGTCAATCAGCGCTTGGCTTGTGTAGAGGCCATTCATGACAGTAAGTACTATTAATTTTTTTTTATCTGACTGAAGTAGCAAACGAGCATGCAGTCCACCTGATGGTAAGTAGTCACTACCACCCATGGACATCTGTAATCAACTACATACAGACTATTGGTTCCATCTGAAGTCAATCACAAATGCTACTCCCGAGGACTATGATGGTTGCCTCATGTGAAATTGTGCCGACAATCACACACTTCTATCTAAATGCAAGAAATGCTTCACACTAGAAATAGGTGTGCCTTGTGTGGTGTGTGTCAATTAGCACATAGATGCTCATTTTAGCTTAATTTACAAGACTGAATGAGATGTTTTGGATATATATTGCCTTGTATAATATATGTATGTAAACAAAAGGGATCACACTATAATACAGTTTGACGACACGCATGGCAGGGCAGTTGGAGCGGGTCCTGGGTTCGATTCTTCGCCAGACAGGTATCTGAATGATGAGTTTAGATTCTTGTTCTGGGTCTGGGTGCTTGTGTATTCGTCTTTGTGTGTGTCAATGGTACCCACAACACAGGAGAAAATTCTACTGTGGGGCTATGTGTAAAAAGCATATTAAGTTCTTTTTAAGTTCATAGACCAATCTATAGCTGTACAGTTGGTAAGAGGCACCATTAATTTAATCAATTAAATTGTCTAGTCAGAGATAAGCTAGACACAAACACAACATGGGTCTAAGCCATGCTAGAGCCCAGGCTTTCTTAACAGTGGAAACACATACATTTTTATAGTCCTTGAGAAGTCAAATTGTCCAATACTGACATGATGGTATTTCTTAAAAAAAATAGGGTAGGTTTTAGAGATATGATGAACCTCACAGGCACATTATAACATTACTTATTTAGTATATTTCATGATTATGCATATTTTGAAAAGAAAATTTAGCATCTTAGCAAGTACAAAAAATAGGCATCAATAGAATACTAAGTATGACATTGCTTCTGCGTTCCGACGACCTTTACAATAAAACCTATTTATTGTCTATGAAATGTGAAACAAATGTATTTCAGACTGGCTTAATACAATCCATAATAACTAAGTTATGGTATTTTAGCATACAATTGCATACTTACAGAAAACTTTAATGTTCTAAATTTGAAATTCAAATATATGTTACCTGAATTTGTTAAACCGGTCGGGGTCCTGTTGAAATAATTGCTGTATGTTGATTTTTTCTGCGTTCACATTATAGAATTCTTGTAATTTTTGGTAAGCAGGATCTTGCTTTAAATTCACTTTTGGTTCCATATTTAAAAGAGAAAGGGAAACGGGTTTAAAAGTGCGGTAGGATCGAAACTGCTGTATCAATACTGATAACGAATGTCTTTTTGACATCTCAATGACACGTGAAGGTTACTTGCGTTCCGTTCCTGCGAGAGATGTTCAAAATGAAATCTTGGCTTAAAACTTTTTTGATTCTGACTGAGGCAGTAATTTAGAAAACATTCTTACAAAAATATCTTAAAGTATAATTATATAAATTCAATAAAGAAGAATAAAAACAAAAAAATCAACTGTTCAATAACTAAAAGGTGAGAAGTGAGTATATTAATGATTAGGTAGTTTCCCCGGCTACGCCCACGACCGT
Organism: Spicauda simplicius; assembly: GCA_949699795.1. Lineage (NCBI taxonomy): Eukaryota > Metazoa > Arthropoda > Insecta > Lepidoptera > Hesperiidae > Spicauda > Spicauda simplicius. Next base: position 3,620,259 of record OX453080.1, read on the forward strand.
CACGTTTAGCAAAATATTGAATATGATGTGTTAATCGAGGCCATAAACGAGTAACAACCACACATACACCCTCACAAACTTTCGTGTTAATAATATTATTGAGTTATTAAACACTTGAAAGTGCTATAACACTACATAGTTTACAACAAAGTCGCTTCCCGCTGTCTGTCCCTATTTACGCTTAGATCTTTACAACTAGGTACACTACGGATTTCAATGCAGTTTTTTATTAATATATAGTTTCAAGAGGAAGGTTTTTATGTATAAGACATGTTTAATATCAAAAAGAAACACTGATAATTTTAGATTTTTGTCTTCAACGCTGTGTCCTCAGCAGGCAAACTGTTAGCGGCATACTGAATTTGCGACGTATCGGTTTAGTACGCCCTCCATATATTTGAAATAGAGTGTCCAAAGTTTATTATTTAAAAAAAATAGGGGACACAGCCTTAGGCTACGGACTCACGACGCGGTTTTCACCCGCGGCCGCCGCGGTTGCGGGCCCGCAGCTTGCGAAACTCACGAGACCGCCTATTTTTGCGGTTCCGCTGCCGTCGCGGTTGCGATTATCGACCGCAAACGTGGCGTGCGAAAACCGCAAGACGGGCGGTTTACCATCAGTTGAGGTCCTGACTACTGCACTCGCCCGCCAACTGACCGTAGAGCGCGCGGGCGCAAACCGCCGCGGCTGCGGCTGACCGCGGCCCGCGCGGTTCTACAGGTTGCCCGCCGGTGCAACGGGAGCCGCAAACAACCGCGCGCATCGCGGGCGAAAAACGAGTCGTGAGTATTGCTTTAATTTTTTACATTTATATCTGCATCCTACAGAAGCTGCGGGCCCGCAATCGCGGCGGCCGCGGGTGAAAATCGCTCCGTGAGTACTTAGCGTTAGGCGGAACGACATTCGCCAGGTCAACTAGTGCAGTACGTAAAACAAAATATGGATTAGGTACATAGCGTCGCTTATGTTCTAACACCGCGGATCTCAAAGTTAGCAACTTTTCAGGAGAGCAAATAAACTGTCTCGAATAGTTATTTTTAACAAGTACCAAACAATGTATTGCTTTTAAAATAATAATATACTCATATTAAAATAATATTTCTTATGAAAATGTAACATGCTCCTTTATTATTTTGTGATACAATTATTTTATTAACTCAAAATGGGCAATTTTTGAGTTACGCGGTGTTAGAACTTTAGCAACGATAGGTATTTTACGTGAATTTAGTAATTTGATTACTTTAATCAAATCGACTTAATTCTTGGACATTACTCCTACATTAAAAGACAATTATTAAAATGACAAGGAACTTACGATGAATTAATAAAAAGGTTTTTTTTAAATGAAACATTTATAAATTAATTCCATTTTTTATTTTTATTGAATTAGTATGGAGATAAAACATAATTATTCGTATTACATGGTGATATTAAACAAAATAATATATTTTAATACCATAAAATAACATAAGCAGTTATTACAATTGCTAACAAGTGCTGAAAAAAATCGCAGTAGAACTGAAAAACATTACACAATCTTACAAAACAATCATACTCAAATTTGGCCATTTCTGATAACCCAATTTTCCCATTGATACTAAAAATTTAAATATAAACTTGAAAACAAAAAAATGATTATAAAATTTAATTGATATAAAATCTGGCGTACTTAATATACATTTTCTAACAATATTTTTTTAAAGTAACAATTTTATACCTTTAATACATGTTATTATCATTATCCTATAAAATTGAAACAGCAAATGAGCACGCAGCCCACCTGATGGTCACAGCCGCCCATGGACATCTGTAAGCAACTTCATACAGAACATGGGTTCTATGTAAAGCCTATCACAGATGAGTTGCTACTCCCGAAGACTAAGATGGTCACCTAAAATGAAAATGAGACTTGACACGTTCAATACCATTACAATTATTGCGAATGATTTTCCGATGCCGATGTATCACTACATAGTATAAAACAAAGTCGCTTCTCGATGTTTGTCCCTATGTATGTTTAGATCTTTAAAACTACGCTAGGGATTTTAATGCAGTTTTTATTAGATAGAGTGATTCAAGAGGAAGGTTTTTAAGTATAATACATGTATAATATAGTAGAGTAACATTCTTAATACATTTTTGACTTTAAAGCGGGACGAAGTTCGCCGGGTCAACTAGTATTTGATAAAGTACTTTGAGCACGCCTGGCGTGTTGCTGGCATCGCAATAAAATTAACAAGAACACTCAGGGCGTGCTTTTTTATCTCACTGAAGTAGCAAACCAGCATGCAGTCCACCTGATGGTAAGTAGTCACTGCCGCCAATTGACATCTTAATCAACTTCATACAGAACATGGGTTCCATCTGAAGTCAATCACAGATGCGCTGCTACTCCTGAGGACTATGATGGTCGCCTCATATAAAAGTGTGCCGGCAACCACACCCTTCCATCGAAACGCAAGAAATGCTTCACGCTAGAAATAGGTGTGGCGGTGGAACTTCCCCGGTCGAACTATGTAGGTGACAGTAAACGTGTTAATCTGCATCTTTCAGGCAAAGGAGGTGGGTTGATAAGGGCCGTTTTCACCCATTTACATACTCAATTTTTCCGGCTATTTTAGATTTTTGTGAATTGAAACTTCTTTATCGGGGTTGGAAAAAAATTTTGTGTAATATTTTTTCGTTACGCGCCATCTTTACGTTACATTTTCTTATCCCTACCACGCGTGATATTAGATAGATTATTATAGATTAGATTATTAGATAAAGTTAACTTTATTTAACCAATTTCTGTAAAGTTGCATATAGTAAATTATTTTATGAAAAAAAACGTCATAAAGAAGTTTCACTTCTTACGAGTGTACGCTAGTACACGCACACATTTTTTTTTTACATTTAAGATTTGTATTTTTATATTACATGTACCCCGTAAATAATATAGCCGGTTTCAGTAATTATTTCCAAGAAACAGAGTATTTGCCCTTTATGGAACATGATTTATTATTTTTGTGTATCTATGGACCTTTTTTACGAACTATTATAATACCCAAAATAAATAAATACTCTCATAATAAAGCTTATCAACCCATCCTCTGAGTAAGTTAGAAAATAACAAAAAACGGCACTAGGGGACTGCCGCGGTAAAGCTATTGCATAGCATTTTTTATCAAGTTATGTATTTATTAATTTATGCAGTATTTTTTTCTTTGATATTAATTCAAGTTTTTTTTCTTTGATACTATTTACTTTCTCACAAACAGCTGCTTATATATTGGTCCGATTTTCGAGCAGCTCGTCTCGATCCGTGCGAGCTTCGTACTGTCGTACCATATAGATACACGTTGAGCAAACGCTCGGCCGCGCTACATGGTAGGCGGAGTGGTGTTAGGTTTTTCGATACGGAATTTCTTGATTCGGTCGCCGCGCTCAAAGCCCGCGATAAAAGCTATGCAATAGCTTAATTACTTGTAAATGTTCCTGATTTGTATTTCTTAGTACAAGAACCATTTTGCATATCATATTTAGTTTTAATATACTACCTTCGCGATCCCTTTTGCAATTTCTTTAGAGTCGTTAAGACCCCCAGGGGCCGCGACCTATACGTTCAAAACATATAGGACTTACCATCAGATAAATCACCTCTTTACATGAACAACGTGTTATCTTGAAAACTACAATTTTTATTGGAGGCTAATTGTCGTGTTACACAATAAAATTCCTTAAAATGAATGGACTTACACAGACCTAATACGATCATTATAAATATAATCTAATGACTTTTCGGCAAATTTAAGAAAATACATGATAATTATGTAATTGAACATAAAATATCAATTTGTACTTGCCACGTTCTTGTAGTAAAGAGGCGAACACTTAGCCAATAATAATTACATAATTTTAACAATAAGTCGATCCAATATCAGTCAATTATACCACTATCAATTATTTCGTAGTAATGTATAAAATGATTAAATGTATTATTGCAGTATATCTTATAACGAAAAGGTTATCCTACTATCTTAATATACTGTTTGATAAGATGTAGTTCCAATGCATTTTCTTATTATAACTTTATTTACATGGAATCGAATTAAATCTTGCAGATCCTTATCCAGTATTGAGGCCCCGCGCCTCTGAAAGTGATCTTAGTAATTTACCATACAATTTTTTATATATAGGTTCAATATTTCTGACAGAAAACCGAACTATTTCTACTGTTATAGTACCGCAGTATGACTTTTTCTGTCTGTGTCTTTATGTCCATGTTACCTATGACATGGACATAAAGACGAATATACAAACAACCAGACAGAAATCTAAACTCTCATTTAGACATCTATCTGGCCATGCATCAAACCCATGAAGAGATCGCTATTTTACTGATAAGACCGCCTTTTATACCTTTCTCTATGTGTCTTTTATTATTTGTTGATTTTATACCTGACTTTGGTGTACAATAAAGATTGTAATAAAGTAAAAGCGAAATTGCTTATAGAACGATTATTTCCCTCCATGATAACACAATATGTCCTTTTTTAGAGTTCCGTACGCAAACATTAATAAATCGGTTATCTGTAAAGTCGGTTTACTGATGATAGCTGAATATGACAACGTCATATAGAAAATACTGATGGAATGGTTGCATTTTTGTATAGCAGTATCCACGCGGACGCATTGCTCACTCAAGTAGGAGATAGGCCGATGTCCCGGAGGCCGATTGTGCCTCTTTGTCGCTCGTTCCGCGCTCTCTCTTGCTCTTCAAGCCTTAAATGGAACACCTCAGAGCGAGGTAACGCCGCATGAGTCATGTGTTTGGTGCGTGCAACTGGCTCCATCGAATTATAAGACGTTGTCACGTCAAAACATCCGGGGTGATATTGATAAAGGAGACGCCATTGACAATTTTCTATCGTGATTTTGACGGTTCGGGGCTGGTATCAGGTCTAAGCTAGTGTCTTCATCGTATCTTTATAGGGAAGCGACACTGTTAACTTTCTGCTTCCCCCCTTGAAAACTGTGGTATATGTCAATTTCCTGCCGCGTTTTTTCGGGGCTGGTAGCAGGTCTATTAGTAGTGTTTTAAGATGGTTATAATGTGATGAAGATCCGCTTCTTGTACAGCGCGACCCCCACAGCCAGCCACATCAGCATGGCGGCCGCGTGCGTGGCGAGCAACTGCGCATGCGTGGGCGCGACCAGCCGCCAGTACAGCGGGAAGTGGCGTTTGAGGAGCTCGCTGCCGATGTACAGGAACAGGGCGTTTTGACCTGCGGATATTTGAACGTTGAAATGAAAATGAAATGTCTTTATTTTGTATAGACCTTAGGGCGCCTTCACATTAGGCGCGCGTGAGCCGCGCGACTGCAGCGATTGCTTTTTTATTACGACTTTATAGTCGTTATAGTTACAGTTATCTGTAGCTAATTTTTAGATTAGTGTGGCGCGCTTTGCTTCTATAATGGAAATAATAATTAAAAATAATAATAAGAATTTCAATAATAAGGAAGCATCCGTTGCAGTCGCGCGGCTGAGGCACTGCGATCTAATGTGAAGGCGTCCTAAGCGGGGACTGACAATTTGTCTAATTTAATATTTTGCTTACATATACAACTGAGAAAATTCACCTAAAAACTCAATAGGTTTTTCTTTTTATTTGTTTGTATTATTTATTAAACATTCCAAAAATAAATATAGTATTGCAGATACTGGATTACAGAATTCTGATGTATTTATAAATACTAGTCACTTCAAATAAACTTCATATTGTCCAAAATAGCATGAATATTTCTCAAATTCAAATAAATTGTAATAATTTTCAAGTTATTTTGCACCCGTTCTTGTTTTTAAATGCAGCTTAGCTAATTAAAAGCCAGAGATGCTTCACGCTAGAAATAGTTGTAGCGGTGGTACTTCCCCGGTCGAACTACACTGGTTCTACCACCTGGTACTGACCTCGTTATGTTATGACCTGACTGGGAAAACGCTGCAGCCCAAGTCCTGGACTTTAACTCTCAGTAACCTCCAACGTGATAGCCTAATGGTTGAAACTTGCCCTCTCGATCGGGAGGTCCGAGGTTCAAACCCAGGCACGCACCACTGATTCATGTCATTCAATTAATTATCACTGCTTTTCGGCGAAGGAAAACATCGTGAGAAAACCTATACACCCGAGAGTTTAAAAAAAAAAAAAAAAAGTTCTCAGAGGTGTGTGAAGTCCACCAATTCGCACTTGGCCAGCGCGGTGGACTATGGCCTAAACTCTCTCATACTGAGAGAAGACCCGTGCCCAGCAGTGGGACAATAATGGGTTGACGACGAACCTCCAACGGTACCCACGGTAAAACAACTACAAACACCAACTTACCAGCGTAATACAACGGCCGACCACCCCACTTAGTCTTCAAATCCACAATGAAGTACAGCACCGCCTGTATGAAGAAAGCCATCGAGGCGGTCACCAGGCAGTAGGAGACGGACCACAGGTTCTTGTTCAGCGGGATGGGTCCGCCGTTCTTGGAGAACAGGCAGAGAGCGCCGCCGGTAGCGCCGAACACTATCGACCAGAACACCCAGCGCATTATGCGGGCCCTGAAAGACAATAAACGAGTTTTATTTTTATACTTAAACCTAACGATAAGGCAGACGGGCTACCTGATGGGAAGTAGTCGCCGTCGCCTATAGACTTGCAACACCAGAGGAGTCGCCAATGCATCGCCGGCTTTGAAGGAGAGCTCTTTTCGCACCTTTTTTGAAGAGCCCCATGTCATAACGCCCCGGGAATACCTCAGATGGAAGCTCGTTCCACATATTGCACGTCTGTGGCAGAAACGACGACAAACCGGACCGTGGAGGACCGCCACGGGTCCAGTTTATGTGGATGGAACTTCGTCCTTCGGCGAGTGGTGCGGTGGAGGAAAGGTGAAGTAGGCACCAGGTCAAAAATACGAAGGACCATTTGACAAAATATCTGTCTACTCATGGACCACCAGGGCTTGTGGAATCACATCATCACATTCGAATCTGAGGACCATATACTTCTGACACCCTTTTTTTTTGGTCACACTTCTTTATGTTCTTTTGTTGTCTTCTTATTTTCTTATTTTACAATGTTTCAAATGGCTTCGCCGACCACTTCGAATGTTTCCAGGGACCACTAGTGGACCGCCTGTTAAGAACCACTGTTATAATGCTTTATTTACTAGCTTTCATTTGAAAGCCTTATTGATTTGTTTTTGGAAACATCATCATCCTATTCTTTTTCTCTCGCCGCAGACGATATACTTAAAAGTTATACAGCCTATTTCCCTTTGCAATGGACTTACATACAAACATACATACGCTCGAAAAAAATTATCCTCCTTGTAACATAGTCTAGTAAAACAAAATGGGTTTCACTTATTCCTCCCCCCTCCCAAATGTCACGCGTACACAACCGCCGCCCTACAAACGCACCCAAACTTGGTACAACAAATCCACTGACCGAGCATGGTTGTAGACCAGCATGACCCTGGTCGCGTGCGCCCCCGCCTGCACGAGCAGCACCCCCGAGAGCACGCCCAGCAGCCCCTCCGGGTCGTAGGGCTCCGACGTCCTGTATATCTTGTGGAAGCTCCCGCCCTGGTGCAAATGGGAAGGGCCCAGAAGCAATCTGAAAAGGGGTTTGCTTACAAAGTTTGTTATGGTTTATCACACCTATTTCTACAAATATTTATACGTGAAGCAAAAACTTGTGAAGCATTTTTAAGTAATATGCCGCGGACGGATTAGTATGAAGTTTTGCACGGTTATAGTGGACGTACAGAAGGAGTGCAGAATGATAATATTATTTTCAAATAATGCTTAAAACATACATAAAATCAATTAAAAACACATTACACACACTACCGTGCGTGTCACATACCGTCACAAAAACACATAAATAATAAACGAAAAAGAACATTCAATGTCCTATGGAAACACATAACGTCAGAAACGTCAGTGTCTTTGTCAAAATACCCGCTATAAAGAGGATTCCGGGACCTCAGAACGACCGCAACCGGAATCCTCTGAGCGCGTTGCCCCATCGGGCCACACATACCACGGTCCTTCCCGTGATCGCCTGTCTGGACGGTTCAAGCTGCCACTCTAGCTGCCCACAGTCCCGGAAGCCCCTTTAATTGGCCTCTTGCCACAGGCAGGGAATACCATAGCCCTATTCTGGTCCGGAAACTACAGGGACCAACGTACTCCAACGTACCTGTCAATGTATCCAGCGATCCCACCGGTGCAGTTCTTAAGAGAGAAGTCTCCGAGAGCGGTGCGATGTAGACCACCAGGCCCGAGGTACCCGCGGGGACAGCCCGGCGCTGCCACCCACAACGTTATGCAGATCTGGTAGAACATAAAAGAGGTTATTAAAATACAATAGTAAATTTATTATTTTTTTTGTACTAAAACCTGGCGGTAAGACAGACGGGCTACCTGAAGTTTAATTATGACTGTTTAGACGAAAAATATGTGTGATATTCGTTTGATAATCGTAGTTCGAGGCGAGAAACTCTCTCCATCTAAATGAGTCCTTAGTCTAAGGAGTTTCTAAAGAGTAAATACTTAGATAAATTTTGAACTCATATATACCACATTAACATTTGTTATTTATCTTAATCATTTCATCTTTTTAAAGTGTTAATTGGTGTACTTAGTATCAGTTTACCGTATCAATTATAATGAGGTCACTAAACAACTCACATGAATAGTGACAAGCAAGATGGTGGCCAGCCACTGCTGCCACCCGGCGGCGATGTCGCGGAACAACGAACGACCTGCGAATACATCACGTGTGAGAATGTGTACCCTTCAAGCGCAATACACACCGAGCCCGCCGGGCCGCCGACACAACCCGGCGGCCTATAATAAATAAATAATAAAATAAATAATAAAATAAAAATACTTTATTCAAAACATTTTTTTTTTCCGTTACAGCACATAGACAGGGCCCCTGTACTGGGTAATCCTGTATTACTGTACTAGTAGGTACAGTTATGGATTGCAAATATATATATTTAGGTTACAAACAAAAGATGATAAAAAGAACAAAAATAAAAACTAAATTTCAATAGAAATAGCTTATTTGTTATGTGAGTGTGAGTGTATGTGTTGTGCATGTATGTGTGTGTATGTATGTATATATATGTATATGTGTGTGTGTGAGTGTGTGTGTGTGTGTGTATGTATGTATATGTGTGAGTGTGGGCGCGCGAGTGTATGAGAATGTACGAGTGAATGACACTAGTTGATTAATTGTTCGGTTTCACTATAATTTAAAGTTTTTAGATATTTTGTTACAATATGTTATAAAAGAATCATGTCGGCAACATCAGCCCGCGCGTGTTGCCCGCCGACATGTTAGAGGCTTGCCCACGCCTGAGCTCAGTTGCGCGGCGACGCTCGACCCTAAATTATCCAAGATACACCACACAAATTATATGAGACCAACCTTTTTCGACACGTGGCAGTCACTAACTAAACCAAATTAACTCATCTCGATCCGCCGACAATATGCCGCCGACAAAAATTTTCCGACTTGCAAGAAATGAAGCCACCAACTAGTCCGACAACAAAAAGTTGCTGACATAGGTCGGCGGCCCGGTGGGCTCAGTGTGTATTACGCTTTATACTCACCAACTAAGAGTGTTACCATCTCAACGTACACACGCCACACACCACCCATGAGACAAGTTGTTGACAGATGGACGGACAGTGGTGTCTTAGTAATATGATCCGCTTTTTGCTCTTTGGGTATGAAACACTAAATAAACTTGCTAAGTCACAATCGCGGAAGGGTTCCGTACCATCTTCATCACTGGTGGTAGAACCAGTGTAGTACGACCGGGGAAGTACCACCGCCACACCTATTTCTAGCGTTTCTCGTGCGAGATGGAAGGGTGTGGTTGCCGGCACACTCATCATAGTCCTCGGGAGTAGCAACGCATCTGTGATTGAGCAAACGAGCATGCAGTCCACCTGATGGTAAGTGGCCACGGCCGCAATGGACATCTGTAATCAACTTCATACAGAACATGGGTTCCATCTGAAGTCAATCACAGATGTGTTGCTACTCCCGACGACTATGATGGTCGCCTCATGTGGAAGTGTGCCGAAGCTTTTTCTGCCCTTACCTGGTGTGATATTCTGACTGGTTCGCATGAAGGCACATTCAAATGCACCCACAATGAAGTACATAGCGGCGAGACGCTGCAGCACGCCCGGGAGTCGAACGTTGGACCACGACACGTCCACCGAGCTCAAGCATATGCCGATCAAGGACATTACCAACGCTCGACGGGCTATCTGAAAATGAAGAGAAATCTGTCATTTCAAAAAATAAATATACATAATTTTGTTATACTAAAAGTGTCCTACAATTTTTAAAAAGATTTTTATTTTGTTACGCCAAAAAAGTATAACTTCTAACGCGTGTACATAAGTATACACACACTTTTTTATGTCTGTGGCCCTCACATCATAGGTTGAGTACCGCTGAACCAACCTGTCCAAGAGCAGTGAGCCTCGGCAAGGAGGTCCTCAGGCGAGCGTTAAGAGAGAGGACTAGGGCCTCGCCCATCGCGAACGCGAACCACGGGAACACCGCGTCCGCCACCGTTATGCCGTTCCACACGGCGTGCGAGAATATCCTGTAGCCGCCGCCGCCCGAGTTTACGAATATCTGTGGCAAATAATAAAATGTTAATAACAATCTATTTAATAACTGGCTCTTACCCTCGGCTTCGCCCGCACGGTCAAAGGGAATTAACATTAGAATTTGATAGCTTGATTCAGAACTTGCAAATGAATTTTACTAACGTCATCTATTAACAACGCCTGGAGCTACTACATATGTATCAACTAATAAAACATTTATATTCTCATGGGAATGAGAGAGCACGGTAAAAAATAGCGTATACGTCACTTCCCGCCCTCCTAACTATCTATATATAATAGCTATGTGGCGACGGGAAAGAGGAACGAACAAACACACTTTCACATTTATAATATTAGTATGGATAGTATAGATGGATTACATAACGGTGACTAAATATCCTTATAACACCTGAAACTAAGAGCAACTCCTATGAAACTAAATGAAAAATCTTTTACATGCGGCGACCATCATAGACCTCGGGAGTAGCAACGCGGTTGTGATTGACTTCAGATGGAACAAATGTTCTGTATGAAGTTGATTACAGGTGTTCAGAGGCGGCAGTGACCACTTACCATCAGGTGTATATTGCGTTACCACTGCCGGAGATTTATAAATAGCAACTGCTGTCCATGAATACGGACAGCAGTTGCCACATACCATCAGGTGGACTAAATATTTACTTGTTTTGGCAATATTTTTGAAAAATACCATGAGAGCTATGCAGAATCCTCTAAAGATGTCCAAGGATCGCAGTCTGGACCTCGTCGGTGACCGCGGCACGCTCGCCTCGGTGGTCAGCACTCGCGTCTCTGACCCCAGTTCATTGTCCTCTCTGGAACAGAATTAAAATTGAATATACTGGTATACTGAGAACTTGTATAAGTGGTAGCAACTTTGAAGGACTGCTTACTTTATAAAACATTTTATTACACTTATATTTCTGTTAAGCTAATTCGTATTTTTTTTATAGAGATAATAGTAGAATTTCATTATTACATAAACCCATTTTTAGGAAATGCTCAAATATAAGAAAACGAAAACAAAACACAGTTTACAGAAAAAAAAATAATGTACAGAAATATAAATGAATTTGTTACTAATATTAATTACAAATTTATCTTAATTTTGACATCACATTATTTATTATTTTCGTATTATTGTTATTATTAAATGATTGTAATTGTGTGCCCATTTGCGGCGGGAATATGGAGAAACTGTACAAATTTTAGATAAGAACTTAATGTACCTGTATTCGACAATATATAACGCTTTCTACACTCATAGCCCCACCGTAGGATTTTCTCCTGTGTCGTGGGTGCCATGGATACACACAAAGACGAATACACAAACACCCAGACCCAGAACAAGAATCTAAACTGATCATTCAGCTACCTGTCTGGCCGGGAATCGAACCCGGGACCCACTACGTGTCAGACCGGTACGGTAACCGCTGTGCCATGCGGGTCATCTAAATATGTAAATTTGATTTGATTTGAGACAGTTTAAATGTAATAGGAATTCTTATGGTTTGACTTCAGAAGCACTAAATCCATACCTTTTTTGCTTAATAACAGCAGTGTTATGCAATGCTGTGTTATGGTCTGTAGGGTGTGGTAAGGGAGACATATTTATTTTAGACATTCATACTTATTTACAACAAGCAGAGCAACGATCTGTGGCTAACTTCAGGCAAGACTTATCTTATTTGGACTTATCTTTATCGGACGACCCGCGTGGCGCAGCGGTTACTGTATCGGTCTGACACGCAGTGGGTCCCGGGTTCGATTCCCGGCCAGACAGGTATTTGAATGATCAGTTTAGATTCATGTTCTGGGTCTGGGTGTTTGTGTATTCGTCTTTGTGTGTGTCCATGGCACCCACGACACAGGAGAAAATCCTACTGTGGGGCTATGAGCGTAGAAAGCGTTTTATTTGATCTGATCTTGATTACAGATGACAATGGGAAGTCGTGGCCATTTATTAGGAGGTCAACTGCATGCTCGTTTGCTTCCAAAAACAACTCACCTAGCAAAGTAAGTGGCGTACAGCCGTCCAGCGACCACCCGTTTCCCAATCCCCTTGACGATGTACCAGAGCGTGGCCATCGAGAGCAGCACGACCACCGCGGTCAGTATCGGCAGGAACGCGGCGTCCGGCTCCGCGGTCATGCGCGGCTGACACTCGTCCTTGACCGCGGTGGTCACATCGATGCTGTACTGACCGAACTCGCTGAACGCGTACGTGCCTGGAAAGAGAATGGTTGAATCTTACTTCAATTATCGTCTACCCATTATTGTCTTACTGTTGGGTACGGATCTTCTCTCAGAATGAGAGTTTTAGGACATGGTCCACCGCGCTGGCCAAGTGCGAATTGGTGGACATCACACATCACCGAAAACTTTTTTTTTAACTCACGGGTGTGTAGGTTTCCTCACGATGTTTTCCTTCACCGAAAAGCAGTGATAATTAGTTTCTAATACGCACATAATTTAGAAAAATCAGGTGCATGCCTGGGTTTGAACCTCGAACCTCCCGATCGAGAGGGCAAGTTTCAACCATGCTCTAGTTATGGTTACCAATATTTTGGATATCAGATAATTTCGATCATGGTTATGGAACTCCATAAAATTCCTGCTCAGAACTATGTATCACATTTGATATGACCATCTTGTTATAGCAGTTTAAAGTGCTACTTTGTTCTGTCGGTGTGCACTTCGTTCTTACTCGCTTTTCGAGTGTAGTCAATTCAAATGAACTTAACCAAATGCAAGTGTACCCAATTTCAAACTAGGCCTTTAATTCTAATTAAGGTATATTATGAGGTCCATGAGCTACAACGACCCATTATTATGAGGTTTAATTCAGCCTTATAGAAGAATTCTGTGTTGATTTGAAGGGTGTTTTCACAGTGTCGCTATGGAGATCGTCTCAGAAGTCACACTTACACACTTACGCATTCACAGTTCACACAGATTTGACCTACATCAGGTAAGACTAATGTTGTATGGGGTTAAATACAGACATCCATAGGCAGCTGAACACTACTTGGACTGCATGGTTCTTTCTATACTACTTTTATTCAAAAACAACAGTAGAATTCATAGTCATAACATTCTGCTATGACTCATAAACTATGTAGCTACGCTAATAACCATTCTTAATATATAATATGAGTTCTACTATCTTTTAAACCTATTTAAATTCAAAGACAATGTAATACAAGCATTAACTAGGCCAATGCATATAAAATATGCAATTATGAATTCAATGGTTATGCCTGACCTAGAATGTTCTTGCTGAGGGCTGTACAGATATAATCTAAAGAAAGATAAATCTCATCTGATTAATATTTGCATTATAAAATGGGTAGTTTGGTGTTGTTTCTAGAGCATATTACCGCTACAATTTCTTTCCGCCTTATAATAGCAATGAAAAGTTCTGATATGTTGTAGTTTATAGTATGTAGTAAGAGACACTTATAAGCTACTAGGTTATTATGGTGGCTTCACCCTCTTTAGTCATTTCAATCAAGGTAAATAAAATATGTTAATCCAATTCTATCATAAGCTATGTGTCAAATTTCAATAAATTCAATTTCGAGGTGGTAGAAACGTGTAGTTAGACCAGAGAAGTACCACCGCCACACCTATTTTTAGCGTGAAGCATTTCTTGCGTTTCGATGGAAGGATGTGGTTGCTGGCGCACATCATAGTCCTCGGAAGTAGCAACAAATCTGTGATTGGCTTCAAATGGAGCCTTCAAACCCATGGTCTGTATGAAGTTGATTACAGATATCCATGGACGGCAGTGACCACTTACCATCAGGTGGATTGCATGCTCGTTTGCTACTTCAGTCAGATAAAAAAAATACAAGCATCCTAAACAACTTTCACCATTATAATATTATTTAGAAACAAGATTCCAACATATACTATGTCGTACAACACATTGACATGTAAGTGCATACCCCACATCTTGTGTGGCAGGAGAAACATATATTATATATGCATGCAAATATAAGCAATTATATAAGCAATGCATATAAACCTAGTCAATTACATTAACTCATCTTACATGGGATTAATCACAGATATTTGTAACGCAGCAGTGATGAGATGCTTTAATGTGGCGTGGTGCGGTGACAAAGGAGGTGCGGCGTGGTGACGAAAGAGGTGCGGTGAGGCGAGGGGGTGAGGTGAGGAGAGGAGAGGTGCGATGATTGACGTGGCAGAGCTGTCATTATTGAAAAAGAATTGAGAATAAAATGTTGGATAAAAGTATTTTCCTGGTGTCTTATTTTACAGCGTTATATATTAATTGGTAGTTGAGTTTTAAATCCTTAGTGAATTTAGAAAGCATATTTTTTTACATCAGAGTAGCTTATTATCAATATGAGCTACTCTTAGAAGTATGGTTCGGTATTTTGTTCTTATTGTTACTTGGGTTTTAAATCCCATCAAAAGATGCCAATCACAACATGCCACAATCCTTTGTGTAATACAATAATACATTGTAATAAGATAATAAGATATACATAATGTGTACTGCTTAAAGGGACAACATTTTAGATAACAAGTAGCTAAGATTCTGAGGAAATGAACAAATAACATGTCTCAATAAACAATTTCATTCACAATGGTGGTATTATATTCATTTTAGAGGTGGTAGAACCAGTGTATTTCACCCTGGAAGTACCACCGCCACACCTATTTCTAGCGTGAAGCAGTTTTGCGTTTTGATGGAAGGGTGTGGTTGCCGGTACACTTTTATATGAGGCGACCATCTTAGTCCTCAGGAGTAGTGACACATATGTGATTGACTTCAGATAGAACCCCATACAGAAGTTGCATACAGATATCCATAGGCGGCAGTGGCCACTTACCATGAGGTGGACTGCATGCTCATTTGCTACTTAAATCTTATAAAAAAAACCTCACTCATTCTTTATAACAGTCTCCTAAGTATATAATAGTCTCCTAACTTTATTGTCACCAAACTTGTTGTTGCTTTTCGAGTATATGTATATTGCTATGTGTGTATGTTTGTGCATTTCTTTAGCATGTGCCAATCAAATGCCTAGATGGATTGTGAAATATAACATATCCTTTGAATCAACTCAGTCATCAAAGAGATATAGGTTATACAATTTTAAGCAGTTAGGTTTATTGTTTTAATAGTTAATAATGTTGCTTGTGACTTGTAATTTATTGCTGATTGAATATAAAAGAAAACTAATATAAAATTTGCATTTGTGGGAATATCATAATTGTCAAAATTTGCATTCGGAAAGTTATAAATATTACATTTAAATATTTTTTTTCATCTGTAGTATTTGTTCTCTTCTAGTTATTATTAGCAGTTTCAGGTATTTGAATGTGTTTAAGGAAATTTTGAGTTTTGTGCCCACTGAAGGTGGTAGCAACACCTTGTAATGCACAGTATATATAGTATAGTATATATAGTATACCAATTCGCACATGGCCAGCTCGGTGGACTATGGCCAAAAACTCTCATTCTGAGAGAAGACCCGTGCCCAGCAGTGGGATAATAATGGGTTGACGACGATATAGTATATACTATGCCTTTAAGGTGTTGCTACCACCTTCCGCATAATGATGAAAGTGGTAGAACTATGAGATATTCAACCAAAGGCATTACTGGTATGCTTATTTCTGCATAACTGCATGTTAAAACTGTGTTCTGGTTCGAAAACTGGAAGTTAGGCTCGTTCAAGGTAGGTTCAGGAGTCCATACCAGGTGGATGGTACCAAGTGTTATTATATTGACATTTTATATCCAGTTGTTCCAAAAAAATATTGGACTGAGCCACAGTTTAACATGATTAAGTTTTGTTAATATTTTGTTGTTGTCTTTAATGTTATTTAGTAGTATTTGGCAGACTTGCAACATTCCATTTACAAAAATAAAGCATAACCCCAGACTGCACAAAAACAAGACGAGTGTTAATTGTATGTATGTATTTCCTATTTACGTTATCCGATGTTTTATTAGTCATTTGACCCAGTCAACTGTCCACAGATAACAAAACATGCAAATGTGACTGCGACTAATTGAATAAACGGTTGCAATGCATTTTCCATTTTTAAACACTATGTTCTAAATTTAAACAAAGCGGGAAAATTTCGCGACCGGTTATTTTTTTTAACAGAACAAAGGACAATATATAAATAATGCCTTACCGTTGCATATTTCTCCGTTGCTGTTCCTGATCGCATAACGCAAGGGACTTATTGTTTCTAAGACAATGGCCCCGGAAGTCGGTAGTTCCCGTGTCTTCAACAGCATGCAATCCTCGCATTCCTCGTACTGGCTCCAAAAAGTTATCGTTTCATTTGTTTTAATTTGCAAACAAGCCTGATCATATCTGAGCGTAGTGTTATCACAGTTACGTATAAACGCACCCACGTTGTTGAATTGGCCCAACATTTTGGGACTTTTTCCACTACATTCGAATTCAACTAGTTTTATAACAATTCAACAAAGCACTTGCAAAATCGCAAAACAATCAGAATAAATTGCAAAATCTAGAACTGTCAACTTGATGTGAATCATCAAATGAATGAATGTTAAAACGAACCACAGATTAAAATTTGAAGAAACTCACTCGAAATAAAATTACCAAGCAACACTTTAATACCCGAGTACAGACGAACAATGCACAAATATTATCAATTATTTTGGATGTATCCGATATTTCTCATGAATATTATCACACATAACTTTGAAACACTACAAAAGCGCTTCAATTTTACTGGAACTATTTCTTTTGTGTAAATTATTTGTGCAAGAAACTAAGTCACTTTTCAGAAAAAAAGTATTAGGATAAAATAGTTTTTTTCTGTTTCGGCCGAATTTGTTATTTACTTAACTACAACTTATGAGACGAGAGAGAAAGTATTTAATTTATAAGCGCTCTGCGCCCTGTAAAAAACGTAGAAGCATTATTGCTTGATGTAACAATGTGTGAACGCTTGTTAGAAGTTTATGAGATTCGGTGAATAAAACTACGTCTTAGCCCAGAGGCTATCAGTACAGGACTCCTTTATTTTACAAATCTTACTACTCAAACATTGATCCATATCTAGCCACATAGCTACGATCTATTTAACTATACAATAATTTGTTTATAAAGTCGCCGTACTCGAAGTGCGGCTATCACGTAGGCGTTGTTAAAAGTAAACATTCTCGTTATCTTAGACAGGACGTAATTAATTTTTATATTATCACCAAAGCTTATTTTGTGTGTTTCTTTTCTGATAAATCGTCGTCAACCCATTATTGTCCCACTGCTGGGCACGGGTCTTCTCTCGAAATGAGAGAATTTTAGGCCATAGCCCACCGCGCTGGCCAAGTGCGAAATAGTGGACTTCACACACCGCCGAGAACTTTTTTAAAGAACTCTCGGATGTGTAGATTTCCTCACGATGTTTTTCTTCACAGAAAAGCAGTGATAATTAGTTTCTAATACGCACATAAACCAGTGGTGCGTGCCTGGGTCTGAACCTTGGACCTTACGATTGAGAGGGCAAGTTTCAAACATTAGGCTATCACTGCTCTATATATTATATCTATGATATATCAGTCATTATTATTTTCTCTTAATTTAATTGTGTAAACTTTAATATATTGAAATTAACGTAATAGTGTTGACTGTTAACCACTGGCTGTCCACAATTGTTTATTTTGACTAGTTTGGCAATAAAATTAACCAATTTATGGTAGATCCATAATTGCTGAGTACTAGTATTTTTTTCATTTGAATATTGTAACCATCGAGCAGCAAATACAAATCGTATGGGAATAATTCAAGGAAAATTAAAAATATATATATTCATGGTAATGTTTTATTTCATTTTTTAGTTACGATTCAATAATGAAAAAAAATATAAAAAATACAAATTGGAAAAGTACTTATTTCATTTTATTAATAAGGCATTTAATTTTCACGCAAAAAAAGGAAAGTATTTAAGAACGGACAAAAGAAAAGACACTCAAATAGCATAACTCAATACGGAATTGAGGAAATAAAAGAATTTTACATAGAACTCATTTTTGACGGTAATCGGTACTTGAACGTACATCGCTTGCCCACGACGCGTCACTTTCTCGTGCTTCTCATAAAACCAGTGTGGGAGTGGAGATGGTGGGTTGATGAAATAATGCCACCTTTTGCTCTTGTATCTAATTACTAAC
Organism: Spicauda simplicius; assembly: GCA_949699795.1. Lineage (NCBI taxonomy): Eukaryota > Metazoa > Arthropoda > Insecta > Lepidoptera > Hesperiidae > Spicauda > Spicauda simplicius. Next base: position 3,639,155 of record OX453080.1, read on the forward strand.
GATGTGTATGGGCCTTTGAAATATAGCTGAAAGAGAGGTTAAGACGAAAATTTATTTGCTCGCTTGTTTCCTTGACCATTTTATGTATGTATTAGTGTATGGTTCAACCGGCTATGTAACACCGCCACATCTAATAATTCTAGCATGATGCAGTTCTTGTGTTTCAGTGGAAGGATGTGGTTGCCGGCTCACTTTAATTTGAGGCGACCATCTTAGTTTTCGAGAGTAGCAACGCACCCATAATTTACTTCAGATAGAACCCCTGTCCTATCTGATGTTGACTACAAATGTCCGTGGGTGGCAGTGACTACCTTTTTTTTGTGTACGAGGGAGAAATCTTCAATAGGTATCTGACGCCTTGGGAGCGACGCGGGTTATGTGGGATTCTTACTGCACCGGCCGTCCTCAGCACTGTGTGGAGGACTCCGGGATCCCCAACGGGACACAACCGGAGTCCTCCGAGCGCGATGCCCCTTTCGGGCTCTTCCCTGATGGGCGCGAAACACTTACCACACCTTCTGGTGTTTACGGTGGCACGCGACCACACATGCCGCCGCCCTTCACGGGGTCGCTTGGCCGGACGATTCGAGCTCCCAGTCTACCCGCTCGCAACCCCCGAAAGCCCCTGTTAGTCGCCTTTTACGACAGGCAGGGGGTACCGTAGCTCTATTCTGGTCCCGGAACTACAGGGACAGGCAGTGACTACTTACCACGAGGTAGTCTAGATGTACGATTGCTGCTACAATTGTATGACAGAACACGTATGAGCTGCAATTTTCTGTCTGTTATTTTAAGTCTAAAAGGAAATCTCCCCTATGATTCCACCAGCACAGATACTTTCCTTCCTAAAAATGAACTCCTTGTTTACGTAATAATTTAAGTACTGTTTATTCCGGAAACACCTATTACTCCTAATAATTTCCAAGGATAAGTGAGGTAAGGGAGAAATATTCCAATTCAGTCTTCAGGGCTAGCAATGAATCTGTCATCAATATCAGATACGACAGCAATCGTATTTGGATTTGTTTACAGATATAAATGGCTTGAGGTAATCACCTGCTTTCAAATGGACTGGTGATGGCTATGGCCGTTTGATAATTGATCGTACCGTACGTGGGAATTGTACTGTATATGTATATACAGTACAATACCCACTTGACCATCGCGGTGAAATAACACTCTGACTCTGAGACTTTAATGTGTTGACAACTAAGAAAATGTAAGGAGCATTTGTAGTAGTCCTTGGTCAGTTGCATACGACAACAGTCAAACACAGCGTGGGACTTACCTTCACAGAGATTTTATTGTCATCGCCTGAATGTAAGTGCAAATTTGGCTCTTCTTGATAAAACAAACTGTAAAATAAGCATTATTATGTATTTAAGATAAAATGAATTGTTAACTTGGTTCAAAGGGTGACGCCACCATGCCAATCCTTGATCAGTCCAAGTCCTTCAAATCGCATAAATGTTTTTAACTAGTTACAGATACAAATAAATGGAAAATGTTTTTTTGAATAAATCATATTTATTAAACAGTGTGACAGACGCGAAACTTAAGAGGACTTACGCACTAGCGGTTAATCGCGTGGCTAGCCGCTTTTCTAGTTTAATATATAACCGCCTCAAAATTTTCAACCGCGGCCTTTCAAAATTTTGGGGCGGTTTCATATTTAACTGGAAAAGCGGCTAGCCGCGCGGTTAGGTTCGCCCGCGGTTAGCCGCTAGTGCGTAAGGCCTCTTGGAGGGCTAATTAAAGTAGGTATAAACTATACTATGTTTATAATTGTGACACAAATTATTGTAGTACTTTAAATTTTGATATTTTCCCATGCTCCAATTTCACTTCTCGTTTTTATTAATGCCTGGAAATAAAAAGAATACTTACATAAATTTGTTAACCATCTTATGCAGTAGTTTCTTCACGTCGTATTTCGTAATATCTTCAGCATTATCTTCCTTTGCTAAAGCAGTTGAATTTGTTTTTGGATTTGTAATTTTATTTGTTGGATGTTTGTCACGTGTTGCTTTATGTATCTCCTGCTGTCTCCAACTGAAAATTAATTTTATCTTTAAAACCTTACCAAACAATGTTGAGTATTATTTTATGTAACTTAAACGAATACAAAGTCATAATTTGTAAATAATACCAGCTGACACTGTGTAGAAATAGAAAATGGACGAGCATCGCGGGTATCGAATGTACCCGATTATGTTATTGTACTATATTTGTACCTATTCGTTTGTACTCGGCGAGCATGTAGATATGGCACACATCCGAGATATTCAAAGCTGTATTGGGTAAAATGCATCTTTATTCCATATTGTCATATCACTATAAATTATGAGTTTAAACCACCTTAAAGTTTATAGCAAAAATTCACCACACACCGGTCCGACATGCAATGGGTTCCGGGTTCGATCTCCAACCGGATATAAATTTTAATGATATTAAATTACGGATTTCTGTTCTAGGTTTAAGCATTTATGCAATCGTCCTAGTTTGTTTCCATTGCACCTACGAGCCAGGCACTATTCTACTGTTGGGGTAATGAGCACTGAAATCGGTATGTCTAAAAACAATACAAGGGTTGCCAACCGCACTATATTATTGTACTATATTTTTGTCTGCGAAGTACTTGAGCGAATTTACATTATAATTTGATTAATTTGGATCGCAAAGGATCATCTATGCAGTTTCTCAATTAGACAGGTAAATTATAAGTAGTTGTCTAATTTGCAGAGGCCTCTGCTTATATATTTTTTTTGGAAATAAATATATCGAAACCTGTGCTAAGCTTATAAAATTCTCAGTTATGCGGGGAATAGAACTACTGAGTCGAAATTACAGAGGTAAACATCGAAAAACACGCAAAGTCCCATTAATAGAGGTAATTCGATGGCAGAGTGCTGGAACCTCGTGGAATTCTCAATAATAGAGATTACTCACTCAAACCCCACTGTATTATTGTAAAAAAAACCGAACGAAAATACTTACTATTTAATAGCTGGCTCCATTGTTTCTCTGAACACCCGGCTGTCTAGTTTCTGAGCGGATCTCAACTCGTTAAAGTTTAGGTCATCGTCCATTATATCCAACACCCACAAAGTATCTTTTGGTTCTGCCAAACATACTTTCAATTTCCTAAATTCCTCATCAGACTTTTCGTAATCAGGATTAATATCAATCGGACGGTCCTTTTTTACAGATTTAGCATCTGAGAATGCTAGGAAGAAAAATAAAAGCGCTAATTTGTACATGTCTGACTTCTTTGATCTTTGAAATAAAATGAAATGTAAAATTGGCTATTATTTTTAATTAATAATTTTCCAACACTTGTGCAAACAACTGTTATTATATATTATTCTGCTGAATTTGTAGTTAAGGCGACATCACATGGTTATTTTCTATTTTCTGTAAATAAGTAATTGGCTAGTGCTACCTACCTGTAGATATAATCACTCCCAGACAAAATCAGTTTTATCTAAGGTTATCACAGATGCGTTACTGCCTTTTAGGTGTAAGCTTATTTTTTTTTTATTTGACTGAAGTAGCAAACGAGCATGCAGTCCACCTGATGGTAAGTGATCACTGCCGCTCATGGACACCTGTAATCAACTTCATACAGAACATGGGTTCTATCTGAAGTCAAACACAGATGCGTTGGTACTCCCGAGGACTATGATGGTCGCCTCATGTAAAAGTGTGCCGGCAACCGCACCCTTCTATCGAAGCGCAAGAAATGCTTCACGCTAGAAATAGGTGTGGCGGTGGTAGGTACTTCCCCGGTCGAACTACACTGGTTCTACCACCTTCAATAAGCATTGAAACACAGCAAATTAATCCTTTCACTGAAGTTTCATTTCCTTTCACTGATACAACCAGTGTAGTTCGACCGAGGAAGTACCACCGCCACAACTATTTCTAGCGCGAAGCAGTTCTTGTGTTTCGATGGAAAGGTGTGGTTGCCGGCATATTTTCACAAGAGGCGACCATCTTAGTCCTCGGGGGCAACGCATCTGTGATTGACTTCAGATAGAACCCACTTATCATCAGGTGGACTGCATGCTCGTTTGATACTTCAATTAAATTAAAAAAAAAAAACACGCTTTCTACACTCATAGCCCCACAGTAGGATTTTCTCCTGTGTCGTGGGTACCATGTACACACAGACGAATACACAAACACCCAGACCCAGAACAGGAATCTAAATTCATCATTCAGATACCAGTCTGGCCGGGAATCGAACCCGGGACCCATTGCACGTCAGACCGGTATGGTAACCGCTGCGCCACGCATTATAACGCTGTAAAATAAGAGTCCAGAAAAATACTTTCAACCAACATTTTATTCTCAATTCTTTTTCAATAATGAAAGCTCTGCCACGTCAATCATCGCACCTCTCCTCTCCTCACCCCCTCGCCTCACCGCACCTCCTTCGTCACCACACCGCACCTCCTTTGTCACCGCACCACGCCACATTAAAGCGTCTCATCACTGCTGCCTTACAAAATAAAATAAAAAACTAAAACTGAAAGCCTTTTACTACAATAATAAGGCAAACCCATAAACCGTATAACGTTAATTTCCCCAATAAGTAGGTAATCCAAAAAGTTATTTTACGCTCATTATATTTATGAATACCAATTAGCAGGAATGTACTACTACCGTTAAACTCGTATTGTTTCAACGAGTGATGCAGACACAAACACCTGTGCAAGTAACTATGTTTACGATTATTATTTATACGACGAGTATTCAGATCATTTGAAGGTCTTAAAGTAAATATTATTAAAGCATAACAAATACTGCATATAACATGTCCTTTTACGGATAAAAATACCTATGATTGGTAAAATAAGCCAAGCTTTATATAAATTGTGTAGATAGTTTTCATAAGCCGCGCCGGAGTAACTCTGAAGACCTCGGAGAAACGAAGCTGCGGTGAACCAGTATTTTCCAAATAAATATTTTACTACTGTTTACTAGCAGGAATTTGACGGATATTTTTTCCGGAGTCTTTAGTGCAGGGTCCCAGGACAGTTAATCCGAATGTCCTCCCCTAAATCCTGTCCTGAGGTATTATCGTGTGGCACAGAATTGCAAGGCGCGACTCAACGATCAAAGACTTGAGTGTTAAGATTCCATCGAAGTCCCTGATGCTTGTCGAGCGATCAAAGTTTCTTATTCACGGTTTCCACATTCGCGAATTAAAGCTTCGACACCATTTTCTTGTGGCGGCAATAAATTTCTTTATTCGCGGATCTAGTGGGTACAAGAGAAAAGACTCGCCTTACGCTTGCTTATTAGCTTTCCTTGAGTATTGCTGGTAATTCGTGGCATAATGTAACTCCCGCGAATAAGGAGCTGTTACTGTATAAGCAGGCTGTTGAGAAATCTTCGATAGCGTGATTCAAGAATAAAGTGACGCCGTCTGTTGAGTTGCACGAGCTCGCCACAGGTGTACATAATTTACTACATAATATTATGTTTTATCTGAATTTCTATTATTTTCTTGTTGTACTTACTTACAATTTATTTTATAAGATAAGATAAAAATATAACATGCATACTTAGGTAGTTTATTAAAATATAAGCTTTATTCATTCATAAACTTAAATATTAAAATAAACCTATTTAAATGGGTAATAATTGGTAAGATTTTTATATGTCACTTAGCTAATTATGCATTAACATCTCACTTAAATGTGTATGGGAAATTTTAACCATATTGATTGAGCATAACCTTCCTCCCTTAATCGAAATTCATTTGAGAGAATTGTTTTGAACATATGTTAAACATTGCAAGTTCCATAAAATATAGTTAAATGGATGTCGGCGTATGAGTTTATGATTTTTGGAGTTTACCTACTCCTTAAGAATCGATTTGTATATATAAGGTCCCGGTACGAGAAAAATGTTAGGAGTAAAATCTAGTGATGTATGACTTTGTTACGTTTTTTATTGAGTATAACGCCATCTAGTTAAAACTTTAGAACTATTATATCAGTACGCGTGGATGGTATGCATAGGTTTTGTGATTACGTTTTACCGAAATCACAATGGTATTTACAATAATAAATCGTAATGTAAATACTCTCTAAATACGTACAATATTAATATTTTAGTACTTACTTATACCTATATTAGATATATTTTTTCAAAATGAACTATGTATTTGTATTATTTATATCTTTAATGTGGGTGTATGGCGCCATCGATTTTAAATACGAGTAAACTCCAGTCGTGCGTCGGTGCTATCACTCTTTTTTTTTAATAATTGGACCTAACAATAAGGCGGACGGGCCACCTGAAAGCAGTCACCGTCGCCTATGGATATTTACAACACCAGAGGAGTCGCCAATGCATCGCCGGCTTTGAAGTAGAGCTCTTTTTACACCTTTCTTGAAGAGCCCCATGTCATAGCGCTCCGGGAATATCTGAGGAAATAATACTGTCGGCGACTCATCTAATTAGATTAAGTTCCCTTATGTACGATAAGAATAAGATTGTATTACGAATAACCTTTACGAATTATGTTACGAATTTAGTTAAGAGAAATGTTTTTGAAGTGTTCATTACGATAGAATCACAACAGACTCAAGCTATGATTATAACACGATATGAAAGAGACGCAAGATGTGAATATGAGATAGCGAATAGGTTTAAGAAAATTGTATGGAAGTATTATGTAAATCATATGTTTGTTGTAATTTTTGATAGATTTAGTTAAAATATAATGTTATAATTAGTGTAGATCGATAGGTTAAGCATTCCTCTACATTTTTATATACGATAGATAGGGATAAGATTTAGAACTAAGAAGTTATTAAGGAAAACATATGTATGATAGGGCAAAATCACGATGTTTTTATGGTATTTTTCAGGAATAACTTTTCAGTCTTTCAAGATAGAAAAATAAGAGTTATATAGTTTTGTAGATCTTTTTAAGACGAATCTGTTAATGTATGACACATATGTGTAAAGTTATGGGAAGTAATAAAGATTTAGCCGGACATGGGTCAGCCAAAGTGAAAATTAGATCGAAATGTTAGGCAATATGGGCTTAGAGCCATGCGGCTCTCTTTAAGGTAATGCCGAAGGGCAGCGGACCAGGTGGGTTTTTAGCTGCGAACATGGCCTCCAGAGAGAAGCAATACCAAGAAGAAAAAGAAGAAAGAAGACTCTGAAGAAGAAAGAAGACTCTGAAGACTCAAGACTGAAGATTGAAGACTGGACACTCTGCAGGACGGAAGGACCTTCTGCAGCAAGAAAGAAGATTCTCCGCAAAGAAGAGCGAAGAATATTAGGGCTAGGCAAGGGGGATTAGGGCTAGGCTTTGGCTGGTCCATTAAGGCTTAGACAAAAAACGTCATTCTTGTTTCTTTTGAAAACGTCTCCTCCCCCCGCACCTACCCCCCGCACCCTCTACATCGACGCGGCAAGAGAACGGCGCAACTCCCCGACGCGAAATACACACACGAGCGGGCTTCCGGCGCCGGACGAGCGAAAGTCCGTCCGTATCTACATCACGCCCGCACCCCTCCGTCGCGGTAAGAGCCGTCGGTGAGGACTCGCTTTAGCCGACGGACGCGCCTGCGCACTCACGACAACGCACGTGGGGCGCACGGCACGCACGCCCCGCGACATCTGCTGGTCCTTCGAGCCGGATCTACGTGTATTTCGTCGAGACATCGGGTTACTGACGTCGTCATGCCTGTCACCAGGAGCCAGAGGGGTACCTCGCCGCCGAACCAGTCGACTGCGCCCCGTGCTGAAGAAGAGGCACAAGGGACAACTGACTCTTCGGGAACGTCGGGAACCTCGGGCACAACTACAGAGGGAACGTTAACTACGTACGAGTCAAGAGTCACTACAGAAACGGAAGTTGCTGCTCCTGCTGCTCCAGCTGCTGCAACGGCAGCATCTGCAGCAAAGAAGAAGACTCGCTCCGTCGTGTCTACGGGACGTCGGGAACGGGAAGCCAAGCTGGAATTGGCGCGCCGACAACTAGACGAAGCGAAAGCAGCAGCGGAACTCGCCCGGGCCCAATGGGAGTTGGCCCAGGTGGAAGATGAGGAGTCCGAAGATGAAGAAGGGAATCCTGCTTGGGACGCCAACGTGCAGACATGGGTGCAGTCGACGGTCGGTCGGATGTCCGAAGAGGTACGTCGGGGGGAGGTGCCCAAGGAGGGGCACCAGCAGGGCACGTCCAAGGAGGGGCGCGCCATCCAACCTCCAATTGCCGCCGTCAAGCCAGAGGACCAAGAGGAACCTTCAACGAACGGGACCAAGGATTTAGCGGAGGCCATCATCAAGGCAATCAGCGCGGCGCCAAGGAGTGCGCCGAGCTACGTGCACGAATTGCCGGACTTCGACGGGAGGAGCGAAGAGTGGATCGCCTTCAGGACGGTATATGAAGATACTGCGCCTATGTTTACAGATGCCCTCAACATGGCGCGGCTGCGGCGGTCCATCAAGGGTGCGGCACGGGAGGCGGTGAAGAGTCTCCTGTATTCGGAGTGCCCACCAGAGGAAATATTGGAAGCTCTTCGTCGAAGATTCGGAAGACCAGAAGCCCTGATCCTGATGGAGTTGGAGAAGGTGAAGAACCTGCCACGCATCACGGAAGGTGCGCGCGACGTCTGCGTGTTTGCCAGCCGGGTGAACAACACTGTCGCGACAATTCGGGGGCTTCGAAGACCGCAGTACCTACACTCGCCGGAGATGGTGAAGACCATCGTGGACAAGATGCCGGCGGTGCTGCGCTATCGGTGGTACGACTATGCCGCCGATAAGGAAGATGAAGATCCAGACCTGGTGCTAATGATGAAGTTCCTCAACAGGGAAGCGGACCGGTGTGGACCCTACGCGACGCAGGAGACTGTGCATCAAAGGCAGCCTCCCTGGCGTCAATCCGAAGACACCACGTCCGATCGAGTCGAGGAAGAAAGGAAGACCTCCTGTCCACACTGCCGGGACGAGCATCACCTCTACGAGTGTCGCAAGTTCCTACGGCTGCCGGTAAGGGAGAGGTGGGACGTCGCTGAGAAGTCACGGATGTGTTTCAGGTGTCTGCAAGGGCGGCATCAGAAGGAAACATGCCGGCGTCCTCCCTGCAAGGCATGCAACCGGTGGCATCACTTCGTGCTTCATGAAGAACGGGGGCCTAGCCCGAAGCCCGAAGAGAGGAGGGAAATCGCGAACAATGTCATGCTCCCGGTGAATGCGGCAAGGACAGGAAGGGCGTATCTGAAGATGGTCCCAGTCGAGTTGTACGGGCCAAGGGGGGCTGCCAAGGTGCTAGCGTTGCTGGATGAGGGGTCAACTGTCACGCTTCTCGATGCAGCGGTTGCGAGACGACTCGGCCTCAGAGGACCTGTGGAAGCGCTCACCCTAGAAACCGTTGGAGGAAGAACCATCACCAAGGAAGACTCCATGAAGTTGAATATGAAGATTAAAGGATTACACCAGGCAAAGAAGAGGACCATCTCTGGGGCGCGTACGATAGATGACGTCAACCTGACGCCTCAGAGATTGGATAAGAAGATGATTGAGCAGTGTGCTCACCTCAAGTCGATGGCTGACCAGTTATGCTATGAAGAGGAATCACCCAAGCTGCTGATTGGGCAAGACAACTGGGAGCTCATCGTGTCCAGAGCCACGCGCAAGGGGAAGCGAAGTCAACCCGTAGCATCGTTGACCTATCTGGGGTGGGTGCTACATGGGTCCAACGGAGCAACGTCGAGACCCGTGAACTTCGAAACCAGCGCGCACTTGTCTTCTAAACAAGAAGAATGCGGCAAGGACATCACATGGAAGGGGAATCTTCTCAACAGCGGGAGCAAAGAGGAAGATTGGCAGAAACCGCACATCCTCAAGAAGAAGCCCACGGGAACGGAGAAAGGGGGGTCGACTGTGGGGGCTCAGCCCGTCGATCAGCGTCCGGATCCAGACCCAGCCAAGTTCGCAAGATGGACGCAACTGGTGGGGGCAACAGCAAGGTTACTGCAGATGAAGAATAATCAAGAGAGAAGATACACTCCCCTCGAACAAGACAAGATTATGGAAACCGAGAAGATTGTATTAAGAAGAAGCCAAGAAGAGAGCTTCCAAGAAGAAGTACTCTGCGTCAGGGAAGGGAAGCCGTTGAAGAAGGAAAGCCGGCTTAAGGAACTGGACGTCGTCATGGAAGATGGATTACTACGACTCCGGGGAAGAATCGACGCAGTAGTACACACGCGGCAAGAGAGACCTGTGGTGCTGGATAGCCAGCATCACATCACCGGGCTGCTCATCACGTACTACCATGAGAAGTTGGGTCATGGTAACCACGCACCGGTGATCAACGAGTTGAGGCGACGCTACTGGATCCTGGGACTACGGTCTGCGGTCAAGTCGACGGTTCATCGGTGTCAATGGTGCAGGGAGCGCCGTGGCACACAAGAGTTCCAGCAGCTGGGGAGGTTCCCGCTGGAAACCTCACGAGGGGGAGAACCGTTCAAGCCAAGAAGCCGTCACCAACCTCAACAAAGAAGACGTCGTCACCGCGGCAGAGAAGATGGGCATCAGGTGGGAACTCATACCACCTGGGGCTCCCAGCAGGGAGGGCACGTGGGATCGCCTCGTCTGGTCTCTAACAAGGACCCTGGCGGCAATCCTCCAGAGAAGGCATCCCAAGGAAGAAGTCCTGCACGCTCACCTACTGGAAGCGAAGCACCTGGTAAATTCAAGACCTCTCATCGAAGCCGACGAAGATACGGAAGAAGGGGCCCTTACTCCCAATCATTTCCTCATTGGGAGATCCTGCGGCACAAGATTGGGAATATTCACCGACGAAGATATCACCGGCCAGCGGACATGGAAGACGGCGCAGCGACTAGCCGACCACTTCTGGAGCAGATGGGTGAAAGAGTACCTTCCTACTCTGATCCCGAGAAGAGTCGACGCAAGAGCTGCCAAGAGAGACCTGCAGTGTGGGGATACGGTCCTCATAGTGGACGCCACGCTGCCGCGAGGAGTCTAGCCAAGGGGTGAGGTGGTCCGAACCTATCCTGGACCCGACGGGCGCACCAGAGTACTGGAGGTGCGCACGGCAGGGGGCGTCCTGAAACGTCCCAGCTCCAAGGTGGTGCTACTGGTTCCGGCGCAACGCGACGAGGAGCGAGCAGCCGTCGAGCCGAGCAGCGGGTCGGCGGACAGCGAGCCAGACTGCGGGGAGGCGGTCATCGCATCGGGCCAGCAGCACGGAGTCGCCGGGTCAGGAGTTGGTGCTACGCACGAGGGGGAGGATGTCGGCGACTCATCTAATTAGATTAAGTTCCCTTATGTACGATAAGAATAAGATTGTATTACGAATAACCTTTACGAATTATGTTACGAATTTAGTTAAGAGAAATGTTTTTGAAGTGTTCATTACGATAGAATCACAACAGACTCAAGCTATGATTATAACACGATATGAAAGAGACGCAAGATGTGAATATGAGATAGCGAATAGGTTTAAGAAAATTGTATGGAAGTATTATGTAAATCATATGTTTGTTGTAATTTTTGATAGATTTAGTTAAAATATAATGTTATAATTAGTGTAGATCGATAGGTTAAGCATTCCTCTACATTTTTATATACGATAGATAGGGATAAGATTTAGAACTAAGAAGTTATTAAGGAAAACATATGTATGATAGGGCAAAATCACGATGTTTTTATGGTATTTTTCAGGAATAACTTTTCAGTCTTTCAAGATAGAAAAATAAGAGTTATATAGTTTTGTAGATCTTTTTAAGACGAATCTGTTAATGTATGACACATATGTGTAAAGTTATGGGAAGTAATAAAGATTTAGCCGGACATGGGTCAGCCAAAGTGAAAATTAGATCGAAATGTTAGGCAATATGGGCTTAGAGCCATGCGGCTCTCTTTAAGGTAATGCCGAAGGGCAGCGGACCAGGTGGGTTTTTAGCTGCGAACATGGCCTCAGTTGGCGCGTCGTATGTACGAACGCGCTGACAACGGGCCACATGCCCATCTACGAGGTTTCGCGCCTCTTCACGCTCGACCCCCCGACGGGCGACCGCTCCCTCGGGAACTCGAGAGTCAGGTGTCCTCCGACCACCAGGAGGACTAAATCTGCGTAGCAGCACAGCGCGGTCACTGAAGGCCAAAGGCTGCAACACTGCCCCACGGCAGTAAACAACACCGGTGGACAGTGAATCCACTGAGGGAATTGCCCGGGCAAGGAGGGGATCCTCGAGGCCCGCAGACCTTACGCCATGCGGCGACATCACGCCGCGGCATAGGACGACTGTCAAAGTCAAAGTCAAAGCGAACATGGCCTCCAGAGAGAAGCAATACCAAGAAGAAAAAGAAGAAAGAAGACTCTGAAGAAGAAAGAAGACTCTGAAGACTCAAGACTGAAGATTGAAGACTGGACACTCTGCAGGACGGAAGGACCTTCTGCAGCAAGAAAGAAGATTCTCCGCAAAGAAGAGCGAAGAATATTAGGGCTAGGCAAGGGGGATTAGGGCTAGGCTTTGGCTGGTCCATTAAGGCTTAGACAAAAAACGTCATTCTTGTTTCTTTTGAAAACGTCTCCTCCCCCCGCACCTACCCCCCGCACCCTCTACATCGACGCGGCAAGAGAACGGCGCAACTCCCCGACGCGAAATACACACACGAGCGGGCTTCCGGCGCCGGACGAGCGAAAGTCCGTCCGTATCTACATCACGCCCGCACCCCTCCGTCGCGGTAAGAGCCGTCGGTGAGGACTCGCTTTAGCCGACGGACGCGCCTGCGCACTCACGACAACGCACGTGGGGCGCACGGCACGCACGCCCCGCGACAAATACTTTTTCCTGTCACGGGTCTACACCCATGCGTGTATTCTATCCTCATACGCAATGCCGGATTAAGCCAGCGCGGGGCCTATAGCAAATTCTGACAGGAGGTCCATAGTTTGCTATACGCAAGGGTATTAAATAAAACAAAACTGTTACAAGTAAACTTTTCTGGATTTAATATGGGAAAATTTAGAGATGACCCTTTCTATAACTACTTTCAGTTTAAGATTTTCAGGACACCAAAGATAGTAAAATATAAATAGTAGGCATTGAGCCGCGGGGCCCTCAGCATTTGCTACTCTTGCTATGTGGCTAATCCGGCACTGCTCATACATGAATAACTCATAGCTTCCCCCCAATCGCGACAGGAAAATCTCCTAACAGACGGTGACGTCCATTTTTTTTTATTTCACTGAAGAAGCAAACGAGCATGCAGTCCACCTGATGGTAAGTGGTCACTGCCGCCCATGGACATCTGTAATCAACTTCATACAGAACATGGGTTCTATCTGAAGTCAATCACAGATGTGTTGCTACTTCCGAGGACTAAGATGGTCACCTCATATAAAAGTGTACCGGCAACCACACCCTTCCATCGAAACGCAATAAATGCTTCACGCTAGAAATAGGTGTGGCGGTGGTACCTCCCCGGTCGAACTACACTGGTTCTACCACCTGTTATATTTGTTACATTTGACTATGTTGCAATGATGTAATTAATTTTTAACCGAATTCAAAAAGGAGGTTGTCAATTCGGTTGATATGTTTATTTTGTTTATACTCAAGTACCAAATCTCCGATTTACAGCAGTTATCTAATACCAATTGAGATGAAATTTTGCACACACATTTAGTAGATGTCAATGTACAGTTAATTGAATGACTTATGACGATTACTTACACACAATTTCATGACTGAAGATGTGCATTCACGTTACGACGGTCGCATGGACTGTCGCACAAACTACGGTCGTATGCGACAAGTTCGATCGTGAATGGCTTGGTCCTAAGGCGGACTGTACGACCAAGGTCATGTCGCAGGTCCGTTGAAGTATTCAACTTGAACTGTCGTTGCGACAGTCCGTACGACCGTTGTAACGTGAATGCCCACCTTTAATAAGAATGAGATGTCTCAAGATTTTTCTTCATTTTAGAGCATTGAAATAAAATCCAATTTAATAAATTTTCTTAAAAAATATTAACATACAAGGCGACATGATTCTAGCAGTTAACAAATTGTAATCACATTTTTTTATAATTTATAAAATTACAAATCTAGTACCAAAAGTGTAATATATTAAAATACATTTCATATGGAAATAGCCGTGTGGTATAAAACTAGGCTCGATACTCAGGAAGGGCAGCCCCTTGGCACATTTGCGAGCCTAAATTAGAATTTTAGTACTATAAACATTAACATACACATCTCCTCCGAGAGTTTAAGTAGGATTTTTTGTCCGATTGAAGTAGCAAATGCGGGGACTTCTATAAACATAGTATAGAACAGGCGTTCCACCTGAAATCAACCACAAATGTATTACTACTCCCAAGGACTAATATCGCACCTTTATTCATAAAAAGAAATAAGTTTACGCTTCGCGAGTTAATACCGTAAAACGATCGGACTAGGTGACAAATTCGCAAATCAAAAATATTAAGTTATATCTTTTTTATACCTGTCACCTCATATGTAAGTACATATTGTGGTTTGGTTATTGATAGACATTACACACATTTGAGAACGTTAAACAACTCTCAGGTATGCAGGTTTTCATTTTTGTCTTCACTAAACCAAACGATAATTAATTTGTAGCCGCTATAATGCGAGAGCAGTGGTAGCCTAATGGTTGAAACTTGCGCTCTCAATCAGGAGGTCCGAGGTTCAAACCCAGGCACGCAGTACTAAGTCATGTGCGTATTAGAAATTAATTATTACTGTATTTCGGTGAAGGAAAACTTCGTGAGGAAATCTACACACCCGAGATTTCTTTAAAAAAAAAAGTTCTCGGAGGTGTGTGAAGTGCACCAATTCGCACTTGGCCAGCGCAATGGACTGTGGCCTAAAACTCTCTCATTCTGAGAGAAGACCTGTGCTCAGCAGTGGGACAATAATGGGTTGTACATCATGATGCGCCAGGAAACCAACCTCAGACTAGCTCAAGCCTAATTTCAACCACTATAATTATTGTGTAGTTACAAAATCTATGTCGTCGCAAACAAATACAATAGTGCCTTTGCAAATTGTACAATCTCAGAACCACCGAGCTTCGATTCTCCGTACACTCTGTCCACGAACGTTATGGGAACCTCGCCTATGCTGTACTCCAACTGCCTCGCTCTAAAAATAAAGTGTTGTAAGTAAAGATTTTTTGAAGTTTACTTGTTAAGAATCGATTTGCATATGAGAAAAACGTGTGAGGAGTAAAGTCTACTGATGAATGACCTCGTTACGTTTTTTAATGAGTATAACGCCATCTAGTTAAAACTTTAGAACTATTTTATCAGGACAGATTATCTAATAGAAGTAGTAAACGAGCGTGCAGTCCACCTGATGGTAAATGGCTACTGCCGCCCATGGACATCTGTAAGCAACTTCAAACAGAACATGGGTTCTGTCTAAAGTCTATCACAGATGCGTTGCTATTCCCGAGGATTATGATGGTCGCCTTATATAAAAGTGTGCCGGTAACCACACCCTTCTATCGAAACGCAAGAATTGGTTCACGCTAGAATAGGTGTGGCGGTGTTACATCCCCGGTCGAACTACACTGGTTCTACCACTTGTAAAAGAGTAGTCTAGATATCCATGGGTGGCAGTGATCACATAAGGTCAGGTAAAAGTGTGTGTACTTATGTACACGCGTTAGTTATACTTCTTTGGCTAACAAGATAAAAATCTTTTTAAAAATATATCTTTCGCCTTATTCTTATCATTTATTCATAACGCGCCTAAAGTATAACTTCAAAAAAACATGCGGCACTCGTGGACTGCCGCGGTAAAGCTATTGTATAGCATTTTCGTTTTCATTCTCATTCTCATTTTTTTATTTCAACTTCATACTGTGACTTTTGGTAACAAATCTTAAAATGTCACTTTCATCATTTTTTCATAACGCCACTACAGAAGTTTAACTTCAAAAAGTTGTAGTTATAACCTGTACAAAACTATTGCACAATTAAAAGTACATATACACACAATAGCCATTTCTAATGATGACACTGTTAGAGTCATCCTTGAAGTAATTGTCTGGCTTATGTATTATACAAAAAATAATTTATTAAGCCAAACTATCCAATGCATGTTGCACTTATGGCAAAAATAGAAAACCTGAATGTCAATCTAAATTAGTTACCTAATAATCATTTCCATTTGAAATACATATCCCTTGGAGACACAGCTATCTATTAACTTTTGCAGCACATCTTTTTTGTACAACCTGTAATAAAATCAACCAATCATTAATAATAAAAGATTCTTGCATTGCCCTAAAAGAACAAACATTAATGCATTCCTAAATAACTTGAAAAATAGTTGTACATACTATGCATTATAGAGCAGTGATAGCCTAATGGTTGAAACTTGCCCTATCAATCAGGAGGTCCGAGGTTCAAACACAGGCACGCACCACTGATTTATGTGCGTATTAGAAATTAGTTATCACTGCTTTTCGGTGAAGGAAAACCTCGTGAGGAAACCTACACACATGTGTGAAGTGCACCACACTCTTTAGATCAGATATAACTTAGTGGTTCCTAACCCTTTCAATACCCACCCAATTTCACTTCTGGGTGACCTGGGAGGAAAGCTAATTTTACCCTGCCTTTCAAATTTTTTTTTTTAATACTACTTTCAGTGTTATTACCAAAATAAAGGACGTTAAATCTATACTAATTTAAGTTTGACGACCAAAAAGAAAAATGTTGTTAAATTTATACTAATTAAAGTTTTACGACCAAGAAAAAGTTATCAAATCTTTACTAATTAAGTCTGCCAACCAAAAAATTTAATATTGTTTAATTTTACCACCCATTACTCCACATCAATCCCGCAGATACCTGTTTTACCCCCGAGGATGTAATTACCCTAAGTTGAGGAACCCAGACTTTAACACTACTGTAAATAGGTGATGCAGTAGTGCTTACAGTTCTTACTACGTAATCGAAGAGTTTACTACATTAATATTCTTACCTAAAAGACCCTGTCAAATCGGAAGCACCAGGTCTCAGCAGCAACTGAGTTAAGAAGTTAGCTCCCCTGGATATCAGCTTCCTCTTGAAGTCCCAGCCGTGCACTCCACCTCCGTTTTGGTACCTCGTACCGGAGACCAGGTCAAAGTCATATTTCCTTTGCAGTTCTATGAATTTGGGTATGAATTTTGGCTGGAAAGAAGTTTGATAATACTGTGTATGCTGTATACTTGGGTGTTATATGACCACATGCCGCAAATGTTTTACACATTTTATTTACTTGTCAAAAAGAATGGCAGAATCAATTACACTTATTTCTAAATATTCAAAATGACAAAAAGTATTGAAAGAAAGCTGAGGTGCAAAATGGAATAATAAATACGTGTAAATAAAGATTTTTTTATGCCATGAATACAAGAAAATAGGCATAATTTTCTAACTTGTGAACTGAAAACAGATCTATAAATTATTTAAATGTGTTCTATTATTCAATCGTTAACCTCAAATGCCGTATCTTATGTAAGTATACCTTTTTCATCTTAAAAAAAACAGCAAAACAAACAGACAGTAATGGGTTGGCAATTACTTCTTTACACTTACATGGTGACTTAAGTCCGCATCCATTATAATGATATAATTCCCCGTGGCGTGTTCGATACCGTGTATATATGCCGTGCCTAGCCCCAGTTTTTTCTCCCGCGGACGTAGAAGGATTTTATTCGCTCCATACAACATTTGCAGCTGCTTAGCTACCTCCAAGGTACCGTCCGGACTCCCATCGTCAATTATAATTACTTCATAATCAAATCCACTGCAAATAACGAGAGAAAATAAGAAAAACATGCAGTACAAAAATATTTTTTTGTAAAGTAATATTTTCCTATATACAACTTTACCTGTTATCCAAATATTTCACTATGAGCCATATTATGATCGGCAAATTTTCTCTTTCATTGTAAGTTGGTAATAGTATCGAATATTTATCGCTTTTTATAATTTCCGAATCTACTTCTGATACCGCCATGCTGTCAAATTAAATTTGTTGTGTTGTCATGTCAATGTCAAATTGTCAACAATATATTTTTTTTATTGTAATACTATATAGCCAATGCATTGCTATTTGCTTAACTTATATAGATTTATATGAAAAATAAAACGGTTAAAAATATTAATTTATAACGTGTTATTTACGTTAACTAACACACTAAAATTCTCCTTTTTATATAAGTGAAGCTCCGAAAATTGTAGCCGTTTCAGTAAATGCGTGAACCGGAATTAATGAAAGTCAATATGTCTGTCATTTCTAGTCATTTCAAAAAATTGTTTAGCCATTGTCAAATTGCCAATCGTATCAACGATTTATCATTTGTTGTGTAAATAAATTAAAATGATTTTAGCAAAAAATATAAAGATGGCCTATCAAAAGAAATAATTAGTGGCCTAAAGCTGCCTCAGTGGCTTTGTTTTCGGGTTTATAGTCTAGTAAATTCGATCACAGAACAGTTTTATGCAAATTTGTTCTAAAATGGGAAAAACTAGCAAAGTAGTCGTCTGCGGTATGAAGGGAGTGGGCAAAACTGCTATTTTAGAGCAGTTAATATACGGCAATGTGAATCTAAAGTCGTCTTTTTACCCCACAATCGAGGATATTTATGTAGCGAATATCGAAACTGATCGGGGGACGAAAGAACGGGTGTGTTTTTACGACACAGCGGGCCTGGAGCCTCCGCTTACAGGCGAGTTCAAAGGTTTTTACAGTAGTTTATTTATTACTTTGTTTTTCGCATCTCTAACACCATAGATGTAAGTTGCACCTATTTTGTAACACGCTTAATGCCACTGAATTTCGCAAATGCTACAACGACGCTGTATATTTGTACAAGGTATTTCAAAAGCGTCTGGCGTGTGTTTGACACCATGATAATTTACAAGAACTTGCTGTGTGTAGGAGGCCCTGAACGTGTTAATACACGTATTTAATACTATAGAAGTAGCAAACGAGGCCACCAAATGATGAGCAGCCACTCTAGTTCATGGACATCTGTAATCACCCCTATATACAATGCAAGTCTTACTAAGCGGGCCACAATTTAGTTGCCACTCTTGAAGAGTGAGTTGGAACAACTCAGATAAATAGGTCTGTCTAACACCTTTCAAACCAGGACACAACTGTACAACCACTGAAATTATACAGCTGAAAACAGCAGTGCTACCTCCATAGTGGGAAACTAAGGGCTCTATGGCCTTTTTTTTCCTGGCGAGGGGCAAACCTTTAAAAGGTACCTAAGGCCGTGGGAGTAACGAAGGTTTATGTGGGATTTTTACCGCATTAAAACTGCCTGGTGGTTGGCTCAGCACTACAAAAAAGACTTTGGGATCTCTAAAGGAATGCAACTGGAGTCCTTTGAACATGTTGCCCCATCGGGCTCTTTTCATGTGAGTGGCTGAGCCCACCACTCCGTGTGGTCTTTACGACAATATGCGACCACACATGGAACTGTTAGTCGCCTGACCAAACGGTTGGATCTCCCTTTCTAGCCGCCCATGACCAGAAGCCCCTTTTAGTCGCCTCCTACGACAGGCAGGGGATACCATAGTCCTATTCTAATCCCGGAACTACAGGGGTGAAGGCTCTACAGTCCTAAAGTCAAAAGAAACATAAAACTAACTTTGTTATGCCTAAGTTAGTACTTATTGCACGCTTCTTAAGTCCTTTAACATTGAATATTATGCAAAATGGACTATGGCCTATGGTTTAAGCTTGCTTGATAATTTATTTATTTATTTATTTAATACATAGGCTTAAAACTAACATCACAGGTAAACCCAATTTGTTAGACCACCTAATTTTCTAATTAATGATTCTAATTAAATGTCATACAGCAATAATAATAATAATAAATAATGAAATTATTATCATAAATTATACTATTCATTCAAAATAATGTCAATAAATTAAATACAAAAACAATAATTCAATTTCTACCAAATGAGTATCGTCAAAAATCCTAGATAAATAATCAATTAATTGGATGCAATCCTAAAAACAATTAATTTAATAGTGTTTGTAAATATAAAGCTTGTCAAATAGTGCAAAAATATCCATCCATCTGTGGGTAAAATTTCAAACTGCATTCTTTATTACTTTAGGGCATAATCAAAATCCTTTGGAAGTTTTTTGGATTGGAATGGCAAAGGAACATGTAGTGTTTGTGTTTTTTTCACCTGTGTCATGTGGCACTAAGGCTCAAATATTGTTGGGCTATGAGTGTAGAATGAGTTATGTATTTATTTATTACATTTTATATGTGAACCATGTGGTTTATGAATTATTTTAGCTGAAATTTCGAACGAGGTACAGGGACCATGGTCATGGCAAAACCATTACATATCGATATGTATCAATTCTCAGATGTATTATAAGGGGAGTAATTTTTATAAATACTATTTACATAGATGGTCCCCTAACATATTTACAAAGTTGCGAAGAGTAACTGTAAGAGCGCTTTCACATTAGGTCGCAAGTAGCGCGGCTGCAGCGCGACTGTAGAGAATGCTTTCTTTTACGACTATAGCTCTGGGAATTTTTTTGACTAGGGTGGCGCGCTGTGCTTTTATAAAGGAGATAATAATAAAAAATAATAAACACTGAATAATTATTTCAATAATAAGAAAGCATCTGTTGCAGCCGCGCTGCTTGCGACCTAATGTGCAAACGATCCAAGTCCTAGGCTTATGAAGGACTTCAGAAATTTATTTAAAGAGGAATTAATAAATGAAATGATGACCAGGTCCACCCCAGTCTCCAACGATGCAGCTGACAGCCAACCAGGTCCTTCAGAGGCACTACCTTGGCTTCGCGGAGGGCTTCGTCATGGTATACGACACCACAAGACCAGAGTCCCTTGATGTGCTCATGTACTTGAAGAAAGATATTGATAGGAATAAGGATAAAAAGGAGGTAAGTCGCTTTGAAATCGATTGGAGATTTTCATTTGATCATTTCATTTTCACGAACATCTATGGGATAAGGTTTCCGGTTTACTCAGTACTCATTTTAGTGCTGTTTCTTACAATGTTTATACACATGAATATGATTGAACCAGGGAGAATACATTGTCATAGCTACACTTAGTGTAAAGCAGTTCTTAAGTTTTGATGGTAGGATGTTGATCCCCGCTTTCTTTCATATGAGGCAAGTAGATCACCTTAGTCCTTTTAAGTAGCAATGTATTTGTGAAGAAGCTTAGATAGAACAGTTTAATATAAGGGTGCTTACATCTGTAAGCAGTGTTAGTGATACCTTGCCTATATAGTGGTAAATTTTTGATTAATCTCAACAATTATATCCCACAAAACAAAATAGTTCTGTGTATGAAACATATATGTATGTGTCATTACACAAGACAAATTTATTATCTAATTATGCTTCCCCATCTTTCAGGTAATCATGATAGTCATTGGCAACAGAACAGGTCCAGATGACATAAACTGCCTAGAGAACACCTGCTCCAAAGCCTCAAATTGGTGTGCTAGAGAAAAAATCCGCCATTTTGAAGTATCTGCTATGGATAGGCCTTCCCTATACGAACCATTTATTTTTATGACCTCAAAGCTAAACCCAGTTCAGAATAAAACGACATTCCCGCAACTCAGCACACTAAGTAAGCTGACACAAAAAAATAATCGCGGTGAAGCTATGTAACGATATCTTTTTAATCTATGCCCTTTTTGCTATCAACCATGAATTTTCAATCTGTACACTTTCATCGAGCTGTCAAAATTAGGCGGGAAAATTAATTTTCGTTTTCTAAATACTTTTTAGAGCGAAAGGATCGTATTAAATAGGCGAGCAGAAAAAAATTGGAATTTGAAATAACTTCTTTTTATACACTTGGATATACTTTAAGGTAGATTTTAAGGTGATAATGAGTTATCATGCTTTAAAAAATTATATTAATGAACGAAGAGTTACTTTTCCCGATTCATTTTGGCAGTAAATACCATCCAATCCATGTTGATTCCATTAAGAGTATTATTTAAGTACAATGAATTTCAAATGAAGTATAAAAAGTATAGAATTATAACAATATATAATGCGATTTGATAAGATGAAAACCGTGAACATCTATGGGATAAGGATTGGGCAAAAGTTGCAAATAATATTGCAAAGAAAAAGGTGCTAAATTAAAAACCGAATTAAAATAACTCCCAATATTTGCCAACCGAAATTTAAAAAAAAATCTATTAATGTAATATGTATTTGATTCAATCAATCATTCTTTCATGATTCATTCTTCAGAAAAATACAGAAATCACTTCATAAGTACCCTTCAAACCTTAATAATAAATATTTATAATTTTCCATAAGTTCTCAGTTAGTAAAAATAAATATTTTAAAGTTTTTTATTCAATGTTTAGTGAATCTCAAAAATATAACAATCAGTATTGAGACACTTTATCGAAACTTAAATCGAATATCTTAATTATAAATAATTAAAACTATTAGCAGTATATATTAAAACAATTTAGTATTATCCATATATATTCTATTACATTTTACTATCAAGAAGTCTCAGACTAAGATTCTGAGTTCATAATGGTGTCTGGTAGGGTGATAGAAGGGTCCAAGGGTTAAACAAACCCTATTAGGGTCAACTAGACACTTGTCACTACATAGTATAAAACAAAGTCGCTTCCCGCTGTCTGGTTCTAATCCCTATGTATGTTTAGATTTGTAAAACTACGCCAAGGATTTTAATACGATATTTTTAATAGATAGAGTGATTCAAGAGGAAGGTTTTTATGTATATATTCATAATATCGTGGAGGAACACTGATAATTTTAGATTTTTGACATTTAGGCGGAACGAAATTCACCGGATCAGCTAGTTAAAAAAATATTAAAACTCGGAGGGTCTTATAGTAAGTATGTAATAAGGAATTATTTATTTACTCGTATAAGAGAGGTTGCAAAGTCCTCAGGAATAGAAACACATCTGTGGATGACACCAGGCACAATTATAATTTTATTATTTCGGGTTAATATCAGACGTCTTATGTATATATCTTGTATAAATGTTATATAAATTGTTAATATGTATGTTTACATGTATGATATTACAAAATAATTGAAGATAAAAAAATAACATCTCTTTTCATTTTATATTATAAAATATTTAAGTTAAAAACTGTTTTATCTAATGTTATATTTATTTTATAATTTTAGGTCACCTTACAATAGATGTATTTTTTTAAATTTCAAATATATGAAAGTAAATTTTATATTAAGTAGTATTAAATGAAATAACATGATGTATATCATTCAGTATTCTGACAATGTACTTATTTACATATTTAATAATAATTTTATTTATTAAGAGCTATATAATTAGGTAGGTAGTAACATATTTTTATCATAACCATAAAAAAATCACCCCATGAAATCAAATAAATCAAATCAGGGGCATAGATTAAAAATGAAAAATAGATAATATAATTAAAATATGGCTACTAAGTGCTTAAATGATATATTATAATAAATTATAGTACTTAATTTTAAATTTAAGTCGTACCTAGCTTAAGATATTATGTACTTAATATTTATTTTCGATGTAATAGTGCAATATTGTTATGTTTTTACTTGTTTAGTATTTTTAACCAGTTACATGGAAATAGTTTACATACACTTTGGTATCCTTTTAAATAAGCCACCAGAATGACATGACTATTAAAATATTTTTACTTCAGATTTATTACTATGGACTGTTATTTTAATTCCAGTATAAGGAAAACTTTGTAATTTTTTTTATGCTTTTGCAAAGAGTTTTCCTATAATAATAATTTACGAAACATTGGTGACAAATTGTTGCGTAGACAGAAGACAATTAGGACAAAATGTAGCAATTTTGTCTTATCGTACCTATTTTAGTTCGGACGTTTTTGTGCAGACCCTACGTCCGGTAATAGGTCAATGGGTATGGGATGTAAGGAAATGGGCATGGAGTATGTCTGCTGAAAGTATGTATCACCGCCTGCTTATAAAGCGCTTGCATTAGATCGACTTGAACTCAATTACAAATCGTCGCTAAAGTTCTAACACTGCGTAACTCAAAAAATGCCCATTTTGAGTTAATGAAATAATTGTATCTCAAAATAATATAGGAACAGATTACATTTTCATAAAAAAACATTATTTTAATACAAGTATATTAAAATTTTATAAATATATATTATTTGATAGTTGTAGAATTAAAAATTACTATTTGAGACAGTTTATTTACTCTCCTGAAAAGTTGCTAATTCTGAGATCCGCGGTGTTAGAACTTAGCGACAAAATGCCCTTGCAAGGGCACTGTAGGGGGGGAGGGGGTTTTGCTTTGTTTATTTTTGATGACATGGGGGGGGGGGTCTGGAGGATGACGTCATTAAAGTTATTTAGTTTTTGTTTACTTTGGTTGGGCGGGAGTGGTGTGGTGTAAGTGGGCTACAATCTTTAACCCAGGCAGATTCTCGAATATTCGTTTTATTTTTGTTAAAAAAATATTAGTCTAGTTTAATTTTGAATATGTCACGTTTTAAAGATGTTTAAAGCTTATAGCTTAAAGTATTTCTGTATAAATTTGTACCTTACTAAATATCTAAGATGCTACTATAAAATAAAATAGTTTTGTTAAAATATGTGCATTTTTTCTTCTTAATTTTAACCCAATACTTCGTTACGCGCACCTCAGGCACGTTACGGCACTCACAACGCTCAAAACACTCCTTGTCGTTCCACATGACGACTGCGGTCGTTGTGGTCGCGTCGAAAATGTCACTCATGACGTCATGATTTACGCTCACGCGAAGCTCGCAGCCACCCATCTGATAAGGGGTGCGTTCCGTTACACGATCACAAAGCGCACGCTCACGACCGCAGTTTTTCCCGTTCCATTAGCTTGTGAGCTGCACTGACGTATTTTCTACTGGAACGATCACTGATGGTAAGTGGTCACTGCCGCTCATAGACATCTGTAAGCAACTGAAAATAGAACATGGGTTTTATCTGAAGTCAATCACAGATGCGTTGCTACCCCCGAGGACTATGATGGTCGCCTCATGTGAAAGTGTGCCGGCAACCACACCCTTCCATCGAAACCCAAGAACTGGTTCACCTAAGAAATATGTAGGTGTGGCGGTGGTATTTCATTGGTCGAACTACACTGGTTCTACCACTGTAAATGTTGTATAATATGGACAAAATCAGGAGATGGGCAGCAATGTCTTTCTGTGTATTATCACGGTAATATATTACCGTGGTAATATCAACACCCACTGCAGTCACCAACATGCATGACGCGGGGACTGTTGATAGAAGCCAACTTTAAAGTTGTAGTCATACTAATATTATAAAGGCGAAAGATTGTGAGTGTGTATGTTTGTTACTTCTTCACGTCTAAACGGCTGGAGCGATTTTCATAAAATTTGGTAGGGGGTTTGCTGACACTGGAATAACATATAGGCTACTTTTTACTTGTGGGAAAATATCTTACTCCCACAGGACAACCGATACATCGATTTTTTTAACGCGGGCTAAGCTGCAGGGTTCAGCTAGCTGGTTATAAAATTTAAAGCTGTTTTTGTAATCTTTCTGAATATAAAGAAAGAACGAGACACGAATAGATATGACATGGGTGTAATGACAATTAATTTGTTATGGCCATACAAAGTACGTAAAGAAAATATCTTTCTAAATACCAGCAGATAACACAACGAATAATTAGGTAAATGATTATTATTGATGAATAATAATTATTTATTTACATGTTTAAAATTGTCGCCATGTTTATTTTATGGCTATTTAAAATTATAAGTGCATTTTTTACTATAAAAGCGATTTAGGCGTTCACTTCACACGCACACTGATAATGGTTGTTTTATTGGTAGTAGGTTTTTTGTTACTGCAATGGACGGTTGGAGATATGAGTGGTAAGCTAAGTTTGACTAAATATCACGTGGGATTTGTGAGTGGCTGGGGAGGGAGCAACTAATCTCACAATTCACCACGGAAGAGGGGAAGTAGAATATAACTCAAGGTAGTAGAACCAGTGTAGTTCGACCGGGAAAGTACCACCGCCACACCTATTTCTAGCGTGAAGCATTTCTTGCGTTTCGATAGAAGAGTGTGGTTGCCGGCACACTTTTATGAGGCGACCATCATAGTCCTCGGGAGTGGCAACGCATCTGTGATAGACTTCAGATGGAACCCATGTTCTGTATGAAGTTGATTACAGATGGCTAGGGCGGCAGTGTCCCATTACCAGGTGGACTGCATGCTTGCTTCTTCAGTCAGATAAAAAAAAATCATGTAATGTAATGGAAACTTCATTTCCAGAAATAAAACCTCAACCAGTAATATGGGGTGGGCATCCGATATCAATTGAAGAAGCACCGTACATGGCCAGATATATCGTGAGAAAAAGTCGAAAATGCAGTTGTGGTGCCAGCATTTTGACTGAAAGATTTGTTCTGTCCGCAGCGCATTGTGCTAGATACGAGTATGTATTATGTGGTCTTAGAAGGTTTACTTCAAAGGTTGTAGAAATGTGAAGGTATATGAATATGAGGTAGACATGCATGATGGTGACCGTCGTGGGTGTTGTTGTTACCCAGAAAGACATTGCTGCTAGGGATTGCAATCCGGCATCATTTTCAATCCGGCCGGATCCGGCCGTTTTTTTCTGAATCCGGCCGGATCCGACCGCATCCGGCGGCATTAATCGAACGGTTAAAACAGTGTAAAAAAAGGATCGATTTCTAACGGTAATTATTTTTGTAATGTGAAATCTTTGTCAAAATATACAATCACCGGATCCGGCGGAGGTCCGGATCCGGTGGTGAATTGGTACCGGATTCGATTTGTGTAAATTTGTGCCGGATCCGCCGGATTACCGGATCCGGTTTTCCGGATTGCAATCCCTAATTGCTGCCCATCTCCTGTCTCTCTCTTATACAACATTTACAGGTGGTAGAACCAGTGTAGTTCGACCGGGGAGGTACCACCGCCACACCTATTTCTAACGTGAAGCATTCCTTGCGTTTCGATGGAAGGATGTGGTTGCCGGCACACTTTTATATGAGGCGACCATCCTAGTCCTCGGGAGTAGAAACGCATCTGTGATTGACTTCAGATAGAACCTATGTTCTATGTGAAGTTGCTTACATGTCTATACCACTTACCATCAGGTGAACTGCATGCTCGTTTGCTACTTCATTATTATAAGAAAATACGAATCCCGGACCGCCATGACATGGGGCTCTTCAAGAAAGGTATAAAAGAGGCCTCAAAGCCGGCGATGCATTGGCCTCTGGTGTTGCAAGTGTACATAGGCGACGGTGACTGTTTTCCTTCAAGTGGCCCGTCCGCCTTATCGTTAGGTTCAATTATAAAAAAAATCTTTGAGGATCGACTCCGGAGTAGTGATGTGACTCGAACCACTGGTGCAGTTTTACTACATTACTAGAGTTATAATCGAGTTTCCGTGTCACTCAAATGAAATCCGTCGAGTTACAAGTTAAGATTTTTAGTAGCACTTATATTATTACACGATATTTTTTATGTAGATCTGAAAAAAGTTATCTAAGATTTAAAAAAAATGAACTTTTTGCATTGAATCTAATATGAAACTTGATACTTTAAGTCTCATATTCGCTAAAGTTAAAGTTTTCTAGATAATTTAATTAAAAACAAAAATATCATTTTTGGGCCTTAATTTACCGTGGTAGTTTAATAAGGACCATAGCAATATTTTTTGAAAATTGATATATTTCTTTCCATGCTTAAATCTATGTTACTATTTCTCTTATATTCTTATCTTAAATAAACTTTATACTGAACTACATTGTTATAATTATTTTTTAATAAATTCTGAGTTTTTTAGTTTTAAAAGTGCCGTAAAGTTATTTGCCGCAAGTAAGTATCTTAATGTTAGGATTATTAAGTATTATGTTTCAGTCCAATATGCCATGGGAGAAAGTATGTTAGCGTAGGCAGTGACAAAGAAAAGGAACTAGGACGGCTATATGAAATAGAAAAGATTATAAAACATCCAGATTATGACTTTAGAACCCTTAACCATGATATTTTAATTGCAAAGTTGAAGAATTCATTGACATTCAGTGCAAAAGTACGAGCAATTACTATGGCTGATTCTAATGTAAAGTTTGACAATGGAGCTTCTTTCGAGACTATGGGCTTTGGATTTACTGTAAGTATAATAAATTACATACCAGCTTAAACCCGTGGATGCGCTCCCGTTAAAGTGATACAATTTGATGATATAATAATTATTATTTGTCCTATCCTATTAAAGTATCCTTTGTGTTTTTAATTTTTTTACCTTTATGAATATGTTCACAAAGTTTCATGAGTTGGTTTAAGTAGTTTTGACGTGAAAACGTCACAAGTAAAGTAACATTCATATTTATAATACCTATTAGTAGGTATTATGTAGTAATAAGTATTCCATAACCGATGGCAAAAAAAAAAAAACGATTTTAAACGCTGACCACGTTGAGGTCAAGAAAGGAGCAAAGGTCGCACTCCGTTAATGTGGACCGACGACCTGAAGAATAAAATTATTGTTTTTCAGGAAAAAGGCGAAATCCCTGATGATTTGCAGTCCGTCAGTGTACCTTACGTCGACACGGCTGTGTGCCGTGATATGTATAAGTCATTCCCAATACCAGAAAAGATTACTGATGATATGATTTGCGCAGGAAGTACGGGAAAGGATAGTTGTATGGTAAGATAATTTTATTAGACTATATAAGGTGGTAGAACCAGTGTAGTTCGACCGGGGAAGTACCACCGCCACTTCTATTACTAGCGTGAAGCAGCTCTGGCGTTTCGATGGAAAGGTGTGGTTGCCGGCAGTCTTTCACATGAGGCGACCATCATAGTCCTCGAGAGTAGCAACGCATCTGTGATTGACTTCAGATAAAACCCATGTTCTGTATAGCTATTATATGATATGGTTTATATGCTGGGAGATAGTGAAGAGGGCGGAGAGTGACGTAGGCTACTTTTTACCGCGCTCTTTTATTCCCATGAGAATATCGATGTTTAATTTAATTTATTTAAAAAAGGTTTACGCTCTAAGCTGAAAAGTAATGTTTAAACATTTTCGGAAAATCAACCTAAAATAATAGAGGATGTTCAGCAGTGGAATTCAAAACTCTAATGGATTCATCATAACAATATGGTATGCGAGAACGAAGCCGCAGTTTCTGCTAGTATGGCATATTAATTTAAACACTGGCATATTTAAATTAATATGCCATACAGGTATGAACATATAACCTCGATTTGGGTAACATTGAACATTTTTTACAATATTTGTGATATTATAATTTGTTTTATATTTATTGCACCTTGTTTTTACTAAATGAATAGTGTCCTTTTTAGCTGGTTTATTAATCTAACACAATAAATTTACGGAGAAAACAATTAAACTATCCACAATTACCCCTAAAACTCAAATTCAAAGTTATCCTTAGTTTTGGGTAACTTTGAATATAATTTTTTGAGGATATAAAATCCGTCATTAATCTAATATTTTAAGGTCTGAGTAAAATTAATTAACATATTTTTGTTAATTAAAACCAAATCTATAAAAAATACATTTATTTTGATATATAAATACAATAGACAACTTGGTCTTGCCATATGAATCAAGGTCGATCAATTTGGTGGTAAAATAAGATACTAGTTTTTTTTTGTTTATTTATTCCATCCATCCATAGGATGGACGGAACATCGGGTACCTTTGGAAGGTTTCCCTCTCGAAAACAAAAAAAAAAAGGATGGACGGAACATGGACATAACATAGGCCTCCCCTAAATGGCGCCACTCCAACCGGCCCTGTGTCCTCTGAATCCAACGGTTTCCCGCTGTCTTCTTCAGGTCACCGGTCCATCTGGTAGGGGGGCGACCGGTACTCCTTTTGCCTAAACATGGTCGCCACTCGAGGACCTTTCTTCCCCATCGGTTATCGGTCCTACGACCGATGTGGCGGCCCATTGCCACTTCAGCCTGCTAATTTTGAGAGCTATGTCGGTAAGCTTCGTTCGTCTACGGATTTCATCGTTGCGAATCATATCTCGTAGCGAAATTCCGAGCATAGTCCTCTCCATAGCACGCTGAGCGACCCTGAGCCTCCGAAAAAAATATTTTTTTATGATACAGGTAACTTTGAACCGTTCAAAGTTACCCGTATTACATCCAATTTCGACGTCGTCAAAAGTTTAGCAGTTTTACGCAATATTCAACATGGGATACGGATAGTACAGTTTCAAAATAATAATATACAATATACATTTTAAAGATTAAACATCAAAACATACCTGTTTACGGTAAGTTTTATATTATAATTGCTATTTCAAAACGGAGCATCAAACACTTGCAACAACTTCACTACGGAAAAGGCGGTATTTTTTAAAATTATGGCATTAACAGGTACCTTTTTTTTACTTTCATTGCTATTACAGCATTTTGGCAATCCATTTTACGCAGGTACAATATTGAAACAACAAGAATTTTCCATGTAATAAATTAATATATTTTTTTCACAACTTTGTTCAAAGTTACACCGCTGTTCAATGTTACCCAAATTGATTGTATTTAATTTGGTATGACATTATTTTATTTGACGTAATATCGAAATTCTTTTTTAAAGGTAATATTAATGTTATTAAATTGTGATTGTTTATTGAATTGAATGATTGTCTTATACATTTGAAATTTTGACTATTTTATTAATTTGACATAGAATGATTATTATTATCTCAATTATATTTATATTATTAGATAAATTAAATTTATTTCTATTGTAATGGCTTAAATGAAATTACTACAGGTTTAAATGTTACTTTCATTATTCAACTTAACTAACGCATTGGGTTCTCTGTAATGTTAGATATAAGTTTCGTGAGTTAAATAAATAAATAAATAAATATTACTTTTGGAAGGTAGTAGAACAATCGTTCAACCGGGGAAGTACCACCGCTGCACCTATTTAAGCAGTTCTTGCTTTTCGGTGGAAGGGTGTGGTTGCCTGCACACTTCTATATGAGGCGACGATCTTAATCCTCGGGAATGGCAACGAATCTGTGATTGACTTCAGACAGAACCCATATTCTGTGAAGTTGCTTACTGGTGTCCATGGGCGGCAGTGACCACTTAGCATAAGGTGCTCTGCATGCTCGTTTGCTACTTCAATCTTTTAAAAAAATACAAAGGATAATTATATTTTTACTTACTTTTAGGGTGACAGCGGCGGTCCTTTGGTTTATAACGGCACACTGGTTGGTGTGGTGTCTTTCGGCTACAAATGCGGAATCTTAGGAGTCTACACTAGTGTACCCCGACACCGAGAGTTTATTGATGGGATTATTAAACAAAATTCATAATAAGTGACGTTTGTTATTTAAAAACACCCAACTGCTTAAAGAGAATCAATCGCGTAGGTACTCTTTTTTATTAAAATAATTTATTTAATTTAACGATATTTGGATTTTGCGTTAAAATAGTTACATAAAAGTGTTATTATGCCTTTTTTTATTTGTGGGAGGCAGGTATGGGGGAGCGATTAGGCGATTAGCATTTAGGCGGCCCCAGGAGGAGGTACGGTTGTCCCTGTAGTTTCGGGACCAGAATAGGACTACGGTACTCTCTGCCTGTCGTAAGAGGCGACTAAAAGAGGCTTCCGGGGTTGCGGGCGGGAAGAGTGGGAGCTCGAACCGTCCGGCCAAGCGACCCCGGGAAGGACGGTGGCATGTGTGGTTGCATGCTGCCGTAAAAACCCCATGCTGCGGTGAGCAGTTCACGCCCACCAGGGAAGAGCCCGATGGGGCACACGCTGAGGACACCGGCGGCGGTCAATCGGAGTTCCGGGGGTTTTAGTGCGGTAAGAATCCCACATAACCCGCGTCGCTCTCACGACGTCGGGTACTTTTTGAAAGTTTCCCCCTCGAAAACAAAAAAAAGGAGGAGGTACGGTAGCATGTGTGTGGTAGTATGAGGAGGTACGGTAGCATGGTGTGGTCGCATACCGCCGTAAAAACCAGACGGTGTGGTGGGTTCAGTCGCTCACCTGGGCGGAGCCCGTTGGGGCAACACGCTGAGAGGACACCAGCGACGGTCCGTTGGGAGTTCCCGGAGTCCTCTTCGCAGCGCCGAGGTCGGCCACCGGGGGGGTTTTAGGGCGTTAAAAATCCCACATAACCCTGCGTTGCTCCCACAGCAACAAGTACTTTTTGAAGGTTTCTCCCTCGATAACAAAAAAAGGTATGGACCAGCGGCAAGTTCGACATCATTCTTATACAGTGAAACCGGGTACACGGTAATTGAAACGCGAGTCCGATAAACAAACAATAATCCATAATGCGACAGGGCAAACCGATATGAAAATAAACCCTTAAAAAGGGTGCAATAGGGGTTGTAAGTTTATTAATGTATTAGTACGTTATTTATCTATGGAATTAAGCCTCAAATCAGAGGCGATGACTTCAAAAGAGCTACCTAAACACAAGCCAGGCCAAAGCGCCTGTGTCCTCTTTACTTAACATACAAGGAAAGATGGAAATCCGAGAAAACCTCTATCAATCAAGCAACAGAAGGGTATCCATGTCGGATATTTCGATGGTTGAAAGTCTATGTAGAATTTCTACACTTTTAAAGTTAATGGCAAGAATTTAGATAACGGTTTTTGGTTGAAATTAAGAAGTATTAAATATTTAACGTACTAAATATTATTTATTTAGTACGTACGTCTCAAAGATGTAATGGATGGATTATATTATGGTCTACGCGAACAAAGCCGCGCAGGTTTTGCTAGTCTTATAAAAATAGTCGATCAAACAATACCTACCTACATATAAAACTAATAAAATGTTTTTCTTCAATTGTTTTATATTTCGCTATGACAGCATCGCTTTGTAGGGGCACAGTAGTAGTATCATCCAGTATTCTAACATTCTAACTCACCCCTGTCCTTGAGTTTTATATCTACAGACGCGTTGGACGAGAGTTCGCGTTAGGGTTACCCGCCTACAGTATTTTATTTACATCTGCATACTTGACTTTCTTTATTACTTATTAAGTTTTTTATTCAGTAGATTAAGTAGATTCAGTTAAACAACGTGTTCTTTTAATATTTGAGAGTCTTATTAATAAGTAGTACACAAATAATAGTTATAAATTTCACACTGAATAATTTTGTTCAAATAATGCATATGCATTATTTGAAACAAAATAATAACATACATAAAATCAACTAAAAACACATTACACACACGACCGCACATTTGTCACAAACACTTATATAATAAACTAAATAGAACATTCAATGTCTTACTATGAAAACACATAACGTCAGAAATGTCAGTGTCTTTGTTAAAATACCCGCTATTGCTTTTAAATGCGGCTTAGCTAATTAACCTTCCTTTTATATTTAATGGGTAGGTTCAAAATAATTTGAAAATTATAACAATTTATTTAAATTAGAGAAATATTGGTGTTACTTTGGACAATATGAAGTTTAGTTTTTTAATTTAAATTATGGTCGAATTTCGACCGTTGTGACTAGGGTGACTAGTTTAAATAGAAAGAATTACTGCTTAAAAACCGTTACACCGACCGCTCGTCTCTAGGACACATTCGTTGGCTGTTGCGTACTGAGTGCATACCGAATCCGAGGCGCGTAGGTACAACTTGCGTTTCGTGCGTTTGTAAGAAGTTGGAATACTGTAGATACTATTACCATGGTAGGGGTTAGTACGAATTAATTATAGTTCCTCAAAACAATCACTGTTTATGTTTAATACTTGAACTTTTCGTTTTTAGGAAACGTAGTAAATTCTTAGTAAGGGTACAGGCCATAAGGTATCATAAATAGTTTCAGTTTATCAGTTTATAATCGCATCGCATCGTATCAACCCATTATTGGCCCACTGCTGGGCACGGGTCTTCTCCCAGAATGAGAGAGTTTAGGCCATAGTCCACCGAGCTGGCCAAGTGCTAATTGGTGGACTTCACACACCTCCGAGAACTTTTTTTTTTAAGAACTCTCGGGTGTGTAGGTTTCCTCACGATGTTTTCCTTCACCGAAAAGCAGTGATAATTAATTTCTA
This sequence comes from Spicauda simplicius, assembly GCA_949699795.1. Classification (NCBI taxonomy): domain Eukaryota; kingdom Metazoa; phylum Arthropoda; class Insecta; order Lepidoptera; family Hesperiidae; genus Spicauda; species Spicauda simplicius. The sequence continues at coordinate 3,673,356 of OX453080.1, forward strand.
ATACGCACATAAATCATTGGTGCGTGCCTGGGTTTGAACCTCGGACCTCCCGATCGAGAGGGCAAGTTTCAACCATTAGGCTATCACTGTTCTAGCTTATAGTTTATATTACTTAAACAAAATAAAACTCAAAAAATCGTAGTGGCAACATTTTATTCTTGCTTCGAATTTTAATTACAATCTTAAACGATAATATCATCAAGTCTACAATCTAAGTCGGGATGTTATCCCTAAGCTATCTAACGAACATTACTTAAATGTATAACGGCTCGTTTGAGCGGTTTAAATGTATGTACGACAAGATTTAAATGAAGGGGCTAACTTAGATTTTTAATTAAACAATATATGGGAACAGATGTTCTATTTGAATTATATTTTCATACTCAGTAGTAGTGGTGTAATGTTACCATTTGCACATTCGCGAATGCGAATGCAAATATTGTTTTTTTTCAGTTTTTGGTAGGAGGTAGGTTGGTAGGAGGCCGTTAAACTGCAGTTCGATTTCAAGTTGGGTAGAGTTGACCTTTTTTGCGAGGCACTGCAACTCAATAATCGCAAAAAATTCGCACGATTTTTTTCGAATGCGAACATCTAAAAATATGCGAATATTCGCGAATGCGATTTCATATGTTACATCACTACTCAGTAAACGTGTTCAGCTTACTTTTACTGTTTTAACGGATTTGACTAAACTTACTGATGTTCTTACCGGTTTCCGGATTACCGGAAAAATTTTCACCGGGACCTACTATAAAAAAACACGCTTTCTACACTCATAGCCCCACACTAGGATTTTCTCCTGTGTCGTGGGTACCATGGACACACACACGACGAATACACCAAAACCCAGACCCAGAACATGAATCTAAACTCATCATTCAGATACCTGTCTGGCCGGGAATCGGACCCGGGACCCATTGCGCATCAGACCGGTATGGGACCGTCACGCGGGTCGCCAAACTACTATGTATGTTTCACGTAAATTTATCAGCAGTAGATATATTGCTATGGAGTAAAATAATTATGGACAAAATGTTTTGTAATATGTTTAATTTGTCGATTTTATTGACCGTTGAGGTATCCTCTTGGACTTAGCGTCTAAAGTGGCCGTGTTAGCTTAGTAGGGCCGGCCCTAAACATTACCATACATTTTTATTAAATTACATAATAAAGAAGACCTCCGCCATCAACTGTCTATCCCTAACCCCACCTTCATTAAAACCTTGCCGGACTATATCTGAGTGTATTGCAATAATCTTATTGTACTTTATTTGATAAGACAAAGTTCGTAGTAATGATGTGAATTAAATCAAATGGACTTCATAATAAACTCGTATATCTGATTTACATGAGTTTACAGCTTTTATATTTCAAATTTGACAATAAATAGAAATTAAAAAAATAAATACTTTTTCTTTGAATAAACTTTGCGATAAACTTGACATAGGTTTTACGATACCATACATTAAATCAAAATAAAAATGTAACAAAGTAATAAATAATAATTAAAAACTGATACATTGCTTTATATCATAGGTTCCCAATATCAGTAAATATTTTAGAAGGTCGCCATAAATCTTAGTACACAGTGATACTTTTTTGCATGACAATCGTTGTTTTCTGCTCTCCAATATCTACTAAGAATCATTTTTTGATCCTAAATCGTAAAATAGATTGGAATGGTGTTATTAGAAACCTTTTATCAAGTTGCAATATAACAGTTTTTACCTGTAAAATCAACAAAAAACAAGATTTTCGTGCGTCTCTATCCCATAGCGATCTTAGTGTTGCTAGTAGTCAAAACTTTTTAACAATGACCATAGACAATAGAGCATGGTTGTTTTCAAACCACCACACGCACAGAAAAACTAGTCAGACATTTCGATACTTCCCATAAAAGGTGTTCATACTTGGAAAAAGTTATGAACATCGACTAGATCGGCAATAAAAGGTCAAGTTAATCTAATCGTTGTTCATACAATCACCAGTATATTGTCAGCTGATCAAATTGGTTACTGTCAACACCCCATATTAGACGTTGAGATTTTTTTCTAAATACGATGTCAAAAAATATTTTGAAATAATAAACAAACTTGAGAGAAAACTCAATTCTTCCAAACTAATGTGGCATATAAAATTATATGATTGGATAGTTTAATTACTAAGACTGATTTCGTAGTGCCGTAAAGACATTACTGTATTTTGATGCAATGTTTTATGAGAAGAGAATACGTAATATATTAATTCCAGTACATTATGTTCAAACTTAACGATTTATAAGCTTTATCACTAAGTACTTACCTGTTTCGCCTCAGCTTTCTTTAAGAAAGTATCTAAGAAAATCGTTTGATAAAACTGGGCACTGACTAATATTATAATTTTGATTTAAGAATGAGCAACATCTGTTACTTTTTAATTGTCAACACTAAATTTGACTAAAATATATTTGCTTCATTAAATTTAAAGGGTGGTATAATTATTATTAAAATTCATTTATATGAGCTCCGTCAATTTATATTCATTGCAAGAAATATTATAGCGGATACAGTAATATTTCAGGACTGTAAAATATATTTTTTACTCTATCGTATCGACATTTATTTCGGCTTAATCTTCTTTTGCAGTGAAATTATAGTTTTCATGAAACTGTCACCATAATTGTCGATTAGAATTAATGTTTGAGGTAATATTTTTAACGTATTTCTATCTTCTGTGTAATGTGACTTCTTTGGGTAATCCATAATCTACAATTTCTTTGTTCTTGCAGTCTAGACTCCTCTATGGTCTATAGTTCTATACTATAGAGAAACTATAGAGTGATTTCTAGACACCGTGCACTTTGTAATATTTATGTGTTTTTTTTATGTTAGTACCCAGCTTTAAAACATATTCTACGTGTATCTACAATTTGCTACAGCGCCTTTATTATTCGAGGTAGACTGAAATGTCAGAATGTTACTCAACTATTAATAAACAGCTTAAACTAGTTAAATGTAATTGTTATAAATAATATAGTTAAATAATAGCAAATAATACTGACACAGAGACAACTTAATATTAAAAATATATTAATAAATTAATTTAAATATTAGTAACACATTATTAAAACTAGAAAAATAATAACTTAAAATTAGCGCGGTTAAACCATAAGAGAATATAATTATTTATTATTGTTATACTATAAGTATTAGTTATTATAACTTTAAAAATAAATAAAAGCTTTTAATTTAAAAACTATAGGCAAATAGCAAATAAATGAATGTGAAATGGAATTTAAGTATTTTTAAAAAGTGGCCTTTAAAATTTTAACAGTTAAACTGGTTAATACTAGTCTACCCCATAACCATAACGAGTGTGCGTTCTACGCTTCCACGGTTCTCGTTATCATAACGAACCGTTTCGTTAATTAAGTGTAGATTTAACAGTTGTGACCAAGTGGTGCGGTCATATCTTTAAACTTTTTGACACAACAGTGAATATTCTTAGCACTTTCTTTTACCGTAAATTTGAGAACTCGTTCTTTACGTGTCATTATTTTAGGCAATACTACAATAATTAATAGGAATTTAGTAAATCATCATATAGTTTTTTTGTTCATTTTTATATAATTACAAAACGCTAAGGAACTTTTCAACAAGTCGTTCTTTTTTTCATTTTATACATATTTTTGTGGAAACAGCCCTTGAAACATCGTAACAATTACCTACTTTTTCTATGTAACATTGACTAGCATGGCGATCGTTTTGAACGTCATCATTGTTTTATTTATTAGCTATAGCCCTTTACGAACACATCCATGTAATTGATTTGTAACAGTAAATTTTTTGACCGATTCGGTTTAGTATTTAATGGCCTTCTTTTTAATATATTAATAACAATATGTTTTGTTTAGATTTATTCGTATAAAGCTCGTACAAGCTTATTTTTTTACCAAGTACCTATTTCTAATAGAATTTATAAATTCATGTCTTTGTAATTCGACGTATTGTTTATTTATATTATTTTTATCTTTATAGGATATAGTTTTATTATGTTATAGACTTTCAGTAGGTTTAATATTAACTCTTGTTTCTTTCCGTCACCATATTTTACAAAAGTAATTTTAATGAGTTATTTTCTTTAATATAGACGTATATTTCCAAGGTCTATCTAATGTCTAGTGCCATATTTGAATATTTATTTATATAACTGATTGTGATTAAAGTTGAAGTATAGATTTAGCATTAAATGTTTTAAAATTTTGTACCTACTAAAGATTTGTAGTTTGTTGTAGATTGTATTGGATGTTAACACCGATAAACTAACAAGTCAAATGGCGTTTTAGGTTATCAAATGGTCGTAAAACTTTTACACTTTTTTAGCTTTATAGTATTTTGAATGCTACGATCTGAGTAGTGATTAAAAAACTACAGGCATGATGTTCATATTTACGTTTTTACTGAGATATTAGATTGAGCCATGACTCATTAACACAGAATCTTAATGCTAGACATGGGCGTCTAAATGGGGGGAATTAGGTCCAACTCTCCCCTCAGTAGGCGAGAAGAGAAAACTTATTCAAACAAGACTACTTCTTTTTCGTCAACCTTCCTTTGATTTCTATTCCTCCTTTTTACCCCATAGCAAAAGTTTTTTGCTGTCCAATACTTTTGGTTTCCCCCCTTTAAATGTATAGCTATGCCCGTGATGTTAGATGTGCACGTATTTATAAGTTGTTAGTACTTTACTTATATTTTATTACATTTTCTAATTTGAAGCGGGCTTCATATGTTTTCATTAAACTTGAAGCTATCACTTACAAAAGTGGGTTTGACTACTATATTCAGAAAGAATTCGTACAAATTCTTGACGTTCAGTAGATATTATATAATATGTGATATGATTGAGTTGAATATAATTTGATTATTTAATACTACTGATTGTTGATCAGTCAGTAACTAATTATAAGCTAGGCAAAGTTGTAGAATAAATCAGATTCTGCCTATTAGATCCAGATTATAATTGAATATTTATCTAATAATAATTACCATAGCCGATCACAAAACAGTTCAGATCGATAAAGAAATTTAATGTATCCTTAAATCATCTTCCATCTAATTGTTTTTGTTCAACTAATCTAGAAATTTCGAGTTGTTGAGATTTTAGCAATACTAACTATAATTAAGCTTATAACTAAAGGATATCTACATAGAAGCGTTAGTCTAACGGTCAATCAATATTTCTTTTGTAGACATTCTGACGGCCCATAGGTTTCATGGGTAACCGAATTCCCGGTCCGGAGGGTAGTTTAGTATCGAGAACATCTTCTTCACTACTGCTTGAGCCGTCGAAGCGACCGGACGTGCGGATCTCGCCTTGTTCTGAATCGGACTGCAAATAAAATAACAAATTGAGGTTACTGTCAAGTTAACTGAGCGTCTCCAGTCGTGTGCTGCAGGTTACTAATTTATAACAATTTAATAAAATATAAATGTTGCAAGTAATTCTATGGATTTAATCGAAAATATTTAAAAATAATACCTAATATAGTCTCTAAGTTGAATAATGCGCGAAAAACATGCATAATAATGAAATATATACATGGAACTAGTTATGAAAACGTGAACAATTTTCTACAATTAAAGAAAATTATAATCAAGAGTAATCTTATGCAGCAGGTGTTACTGAAATGTTTTAAATGGTTAAATAATAATTATAAAGTCAGTACGCATGTGTTTTTAAGTGATAGGAAACATTGAATAAAATATCATAGTATATTTTATCACTCAGAAGTAGAAAAGCGTATATAAAGATAATAACAATGCAAAATATCATAAGGTTTATATACGTACATTTATTCATTTATTCAGACCAGATATTACTATAAATGATATCGGATGAACATGGTATTTGTCACGATTTTCACATGTGTTTAATACACTAGAATTATTTTATAATCACATATATTCAGACATTTATGACAAATAATCACATATTAGTAATATCTGTCTGGAACCTTGGTAAGACAATATTTATAAATATAAGCAAAATAAATAAATATACAATAGTGCGTAAGTTATACTCTGACAAGGCTGTTTATTTGGCATAATGCATCGAGTGTTAATGATCCAAATTTAAGTCATTTATTATTAGTTATATAATAATTAAAAATAACCAGAACAACAACGTCATTTATAAAGTATAATAAAAAACAATTTAACTTGGCAATCAATATATGTAGCGTTATAAAAATAATATCACATAAAAAGGAGAAGTTTTAATCGATTATTGTGAACTATCTAACGTTCAGCAAACAACCATGAACGTATCATAAATCATAAAAGAAAATGCATATCGCAACTCCTTTTTTATATGACTTTTGTTGGTCAAATAAGCCTGTTCAGAGTGATACAAGCGTGTATAAACGAGCGAGACAAACATCTATTTCTTGGAGCGACGCGCGATGCTGGTAGGCAGCCGCTTGCTGGTCCTCTCCTCTCCGCTGTCCAGCCCCTACGATTGTTAGGTCACATATTTACATTACATCTAGCAAGTTATAACAGTCAACAAGCTTTACTGTGGAATTTGTAACATTTAATGTTTTAACTACTTCGCAATATTATAATATATCTATTATTAAATTACAATATACTAATCCCAAATAAATATAGAAATATTCTTCAATGAGCTTACATACATAAATCTATAGCTAAACAGTTTCGCCGTGACCATGTTCAACATAACTAGGTCGAAATATCGACATAATAATTTGAAAAACTGAGTATCATTTTAATATGTAAACCCATGTATGTATCAATGTTCGTTTAATTAGTGTAAAATCATAAAAAATACAAACAATGGCTTGGTAATATTGCGAAGTAGCTTTATCTGTAGCGTCAAGTTGTTTACAATTAGCAACATTTAAATAAATAATAGGTTAATAGCTGTAATGGTGTGAAATTTAGCGCTGTAAAATATAGGCTTTAGTAAGGATATTATGTTTACATTTATTTATTACTGATGAACATTGTTAGATTTCTGTATCATTTTAAATAATACTATTGTCTTATTATGTATTACACATTTATAGAATGATTTAACTTTTGTATTAGTCATTGTGTATTTATTTTTAAAGTCTCTTTTGCTAGATATGTTTATGATTTGACACAAGTGTAAAACTCAATTGAGGGGCATTTAAGAGACTATTTTAAATTCCATCTCGTAATTATATCGTTATGTATCTTGTAATTACATCGTTATTAATTTCAACGACACTAAATATTAAGAATCGATTAAATTAAATATCGATTTATTTTAACGGCACCATACACAAACAACATTACTAACACAAATAACACAAAATCTTACGTCAAAATCGCCGATAGTGAACTTGGTGGCGGCGTCAGCGACGAGCTGCGCCGGCGCGGGCGGCGCGCTCTCCGGCGACAGCACCTAGTGTTAGTGGATTAGTCACCAAACGAACCGTTAGTCACGAAACGAGTCGTTATGGTCATAAAACGAATCGTTATTACATAAAACGTAAGTTAATAGTATAAAACGATGTGTTAATTGCAAAAACCGATGAGTTATTTACATAAAACGATATGTTATTATCAGGAGACGTTATTCACAAAACACAATACATTTTAAGGATGATATGAAAGGACATAAAAGGGGATATAAATTTGAAAAGAAATATAATGAGCATGATGGTTGTGAGAACATTTTTACAATATATTTTAAAGCTAGAATCTTTAAAGTTTTCATAGTATTTGCATTATAGTTATAGTATTGCTAATAAAAAAGATAATGTGTATAACAAACACATCATATTTTAAGAAAGAAAATACAGAATACAATATCGAAAAATATACAATCTTTTCATAAATATTATTTGGACTCATACATTTCTGCCTTACAATCAACACAAAGAAGTAATAACTCAAAGTAATCTGAAACTCGTTTCACTTTTATTACAATATATCTTTGCTTCACATGAATAGCAACAGCACATAAACGCAAATTTTACAGAGCCCAATAAAAATTAAACAATAATTTTCTTGTTTATCTTATTTACGTTAAGTCAAAATAATAAAAAATAAAGGACTATTTAACAGTGGACTTACGGTACCAAGTTTTCAATCTATTATATGATAAGTATAAAATACCATTGAGATTTCGGTAAAACGTAATCACGAAACCTACCATCCACGCGTACTGATAAAATAGTTCTAAAGTTTTAACTAGATGGCGTTATACTCAATAAAAAAACTTAACGAGGTCATTCTTCAGTAGATTTTACTCCTCACATTTTTCTCATACTGGGCCCTTATATATGCAAATCGATTCTTAACGAGTAAACTCCAAAACTTAAGTCCGCCGTTTATTTATCTTAAACCTTAAATTAATTTATTTTGAATTTTGCAGTTATTCATGCGAAGCAAAGATATGTAAAAATAACTATATTTGATGTTATATTCCAGAAAAGTGGAAATATTACTATCTGCGTTGAACTCTAGCAGAACTCTTGATCTTGAATATCCTCTTCTTAAACTCTTCTTTGCTTTCTCCCACGTTCTTCTGCGTCGTAGCCACGGGACTGAATGCATGCATGACAAATTGTAGAGTAAATGGACACTGCTACAATTTATTAGGCACGCATCCTGTAGCTGGCTGACTGTCCCTGTTTATTGTTCTATCGTAGTTATAGTATTTATTGTAGTTAGTGAAACTACTCAAAGAAGTTTTTTTAATACAATTCGCAGACAACCCCCGGACACCAGCCAATAATTTATCAAAACAAGTGCCCTATGAAGGAACTTATTACGTCTCTTTAATACAATCATTATGTTATCTGATTGAAGTATATCTTACAGTATATCTTCGAGTTCTTCGGTCACATCGCACGCCAAACAAATAACAACCTGGAGAAGCTGATTGTGACCGGAAAGGTTAACGGCAAGAGACCTAGAGGCAGAAGTCCGATGCGCTGGTCAGACCAGATCCGCACCACACTCGACACGAAAGTTGCCGATGCACACATCGCACAAGACTGGGGAAGATGGAGGTTTATCGTAAAGAAGAGGCTCCTCTTGAACTACCAGTAATGAGGTCACGACCCCCAGCATTGGGGAATCGATTCAAAGAGGAGAAGGAGGAGCATGCAGTCCATATGATGGTAAGTTACTGACGCCCATGGACATCTATACTATATGCCTATCATATACAACATAGGTTCTATGAAACCACCGATGCTACTCCCGAGGACTAAAATTGTCGCCTCATATGAAAGTCTACAACAATTCAGTTGTTATTTCAGTGTTAGATTTTAAAATAAAACCCATCCAGGTAAAAATAAATCTAACAATTGCAAAATTAAAATGAATAATAAATATAATTAGGTTAAAGATAAAATTATAAATAACATATACACAAATGTAATTCGACTACATTGATCACGGCAGTATTACCCGTGCAAGTTAACATGACACCCGAGCGTGGTGATGTCGAAACAGTTTTTTGAAATATATAAAAATAAAAACTACCATGTAGTGTACCATAATAATATTTTAAAACTTCTCCTTATATTTTAATAGTCCTCCAAAAAATAAAAAAAAATAAAAAAGTCGATTTTGAACACCGATTCAACTATAAAATAAGCTACAAGGGAAGTGTCGTAATCCACGCAGGTCCTAAGTTAACGCATACGGGTTGTACCGTCGTGATCATTTTTGTCGTTTACACAGATTAAACAACAAATTTAGTGCGCAAATTGTCTTAAGCATACTTAAACGGTGCGGCAAATTGGATTTTTTATAATTGTAGTTAGGATAGGTTGTAAATATTTTAAGTGCTTTAAAATTACTTTAATATATATTAAACTTAATTTAATTGCATAAACGTATTGAAAGTTCTAATACTTTTAGGCTATGTCCCCAGCAGGCAAACTGTTAGCAACCGACTGAGTGAGCCGTAAATTTATGGTGAACTGAAATTCGAGTTAGCTGCAAACTCAGATCAATTTTCGTGATTCTCAAGCTGTTATGAGTTAGCCGCTAATTTAAGTTAAACGAATTTTCACTTTACTATTGTTGTACGCATTGCATTGGTCACGATGAATGTTTTTGAAGTAATTGATGTCTTAGAGGCACTGAAAGAATAAAAACAAGCACTGGGTTCCCGTCGATAGCTTGAAGATAGTGCGTATGAACAGTTTGCGGCAAACGGACTCACTACGTCCGGCGAACAATGATGTATATTTTGCGTAAAATAAAATTTGTGAAGAAATTCGTACAATTAACGATTGATATTTTTATTAATATAAGACAAAATAACTATGTGTACCTACTACTAAATGTATTTGAACATATTAATAATGTCAATTTTTACTACTATACACTAACTACCAACCACATAGATCTCAAATATATAACTTTGTTAATTTACAACAGTTTACAACAGTTTACATTTTTCTCTTTAGACGTCTCTACTGTACAATTCTTCTTCCGTTTTTTGCAAGTTAGCTTAATATTAATTGGAGGTGTTCATTTATTTCCATTGCGCCCTTTTTTCGAAAGGGAAATCTTTAAGAGGTCCCCTAAGCCATACATAAATATAATATAATAAATATATTTAATTTCATACACCAATGATGGCCACGAAATTCTAGATTTATGAAAACATATTTCCAGTCTTAAAAGATAAAGTATTTGCCTAAAACAGAGAAATCTAGATGTATGGTTTACATTTTATGAAAATATTATATTTCATAATTATTATATTAGTGTTAGAGCAGTGATAGCCTGATGGTTGAAACTTGCCCTCTCAATCGGGAGGTCCGAGCTTTAAACCCAGGTACGCACCATTTATGTGCGTATTGAAAATTAATTATCACTGCTTTTCGATGAAGGAAAACATCGTGAGGAAACCTACACACCCGAGAGTTCTTAAAAATAAAAAGTTTTCGGACTTCACACAGTCCACCAATTTGCACTTGACCAGTGCAGTGGACTATAGCCTAAAACTCTCTCATTCTGAGAGAAGACCTATGCCCAGCAGTGGGACAATAATAGGTTGACGGCTAGTGGTATACATAACAATAAAATAAATGACCTGAAATAAAAAAATGGATTAATGAACGCTGGATAATAGTGGACAAATGGAGAACGCTGATTTAGAAGTATCTAGAAACAGGAAAACCTAAACATGAATGTAACTAAATGACTAATGTTAAACATAGGAACTGAAAGTGGGTCTAGATCAAATGATTTGTTTAACGTAAAGTTACTTAGCACGCGAATTCTTTGTCTCTATTGAAAACATGTATAAGTTAGATTTTTGCCAAGTTGACTTTTCCTAGAATTGTTGGGAAAACGGAGCCATTTCGATAGTTTTTTTTTAACACCGAGAGACATCAGTATCTCTTTTGAGAAAAAATCATCAATAGATCCTGTTTTCCTGACCTGATATAAATCTGGCTATAAAAAGGCATTTCATTGGAGTTTTCATTGGAGACAGAGAATTTGCGTGGTAAAAACATGTATCTGTTTTTATTAGAGTTAATATTTTTATGTCTTTTATTTAGCAATTATGACCCAAATTCAATAGTTTTGCACTTAGCAAAATCTGATCTATTAGCGAGCGCATTTTCGTAATCATTATTTATTTTATGATACCAATAATTTATTAAATGGGCACCAAAATTCCTCAGACGTTTGGTCTAAACCCACCACAAGAAAATTGAAAAGAATCACAAACAATCACTGTTGAAATGACATCAATCTTCTAACAGAATGAAATGCACAGTAATCCAATTTCTATAACAAGGTCAGAACTTTTAATTTTCTAGAAGAAGAACGAGATTTCTAGAAGGGTCAGGTCATAACTTTGGGTAATACTCACGTCCTGATCACTCATCATCTCCTTAGTGGACACGGTGGTCTCGATCCTCCTGATGGATCCCTGGTGGATGTCGACGTCCAGCGCGAGGCACTGGAAGCGGCGGAGCAGCAGCACCACGGGGATGGGCAGCACCCCCGCGAGGATCATCGCCACCGCGATGCCCAGCACCCAGTTGGGGTACGGCAGTTGGACTACGCGACCCTGGGGAACACATATTGCTATAAAAAACGTGGTGATAAATTTTGTAACTTTGAGGGAACACAGTCCTGTGCTGTTTAAGATATAGTAAAAAGTTAGAAGGTAGAATTATCTGTAACTCCAACTACATAAGTTGCAGTAGAACAGTTGGACTATGCTACACTGGAGAACATAAGAAAACATGGTGCAAAATTGTTGATATGGTAAGAAGTTCGAAAGTGGTAGAATTCTGTGTGGTTCGACTACGGAGGCCAGTTGAACTATGCGACTCTGAGGAGGACACATCGTGCTCTATAAAACATTGTACGAACTTGTTGATATGGTTAGAAGTTTTGAAGGTGATAGATTTTTTCCTTTTTTATCAGATTGAAGTAGCAAACTTCAATACAAATTCATATAAAATGAGAGATTTTTCGGCCAATCAAAAATGAATTCCTACTCCTAAGGGCAAAGATAGTTGTTTCATATAAAAGTAATCCAGGAACCACACCCTTCCAGGGAAACGCAAGAACTGCTTCGCGCTTGAAATAAAAATGGCGGTGGTATCTCTCCGGTCGAATTATATTGATTCTGCTATACTGTTATACCTGTTATACTTATAAACGTTTATCAGAATATCTTTTGGAATCTAAGACTTTAATTCAAAGACACTTAAAATAAACAAATCATATTCGAAGTTACACAGTTCCCTTACCAAGTCAGCATTCCAAGCGCCGTAGGTGGGCGGCGTGATGATCATGAAGACGAGCGAGGAGAGCAGGATGCAGCTGACGATGGCGGGGCCCACGTAGCGCCACGTCAGCTGCCAGTACCAGCCGGGCCGGTAGCCCGTCATCTCGTAGATGTCGTTCGTGAACCTGGTGGAATGATAGGAGTAAAGTTGGGAAGAGATAAGAATTTGATACAGCTTCTGATAGTTGCAATATGGCTAATTTTCTATTTATAGTAAAGGTGGGGAGAGATATGGATTTGAAACTGCTTCTGATAGTTGCAATATGGCTAATTTTCTATTTATAGTAAAGGTGGGGAGAGATATGGATTTGAAACTGCTTCTGATAGTTGCAATATGGCTAATTTTCTATTTATGGTAAAGGTGGGAAGAGATATGGATTTGAAACTGCTTCTGATAGTTGCAATATGGCTAATTTTCTATTTATAGTAAAGGTGGGGAGAGATATGGATTTGAAACTGCTTCTGATAGTTGCAATATGGCTAATTTTCTATTTATAGTAAAGGTGGGGAGAGATATGGATTTGAAACTGCTTCTGATAGTTGCAATATGGCTAATTTTCTATTTATAGTAAAGGTGGGAAGAGATATGGATTTGAAACTGCTTCTGATAGTTGCAATATGGCTAATTTTCTATTTATAGTAAAGGTGGGGAGAGATATGGATTTGAAACTGCTTCTGATAGTTGCAATATGGCTAATTTTCTATTTATAGTAAAGGTGGGGAGAGATATGGATTTGAAACTGCTTCTGATAGTTGCAATATGGCTAATTTTCTATTTATAGTAAAGGTGGGGAGAGATATGGATTTGAAACTGCTTCTGATAGTTGCAATATGGCTAATTTTCTATTTATAGTAAAGGTGGGAAGAGATATGGATTTGAAACTGCTTCTGATAGTTGCAATATGGCTAATTTTCTATTCCAAACTACTTTAACAACTATATCGTCAATGGAAAGGAAATAATGCTAAAAATCCAAAATAGCATTTGTGGTTAGTGAGGTTTGAAGTCTTTTTTTACAGAACAAAAATCATGTCGCTTTTATTGTAAGTGGGATCATGTTGAGTACACCTATAACAAAGGTGACATGATTCTTGTTCTGAATCATTCTTGTGGAAATTGCAAAATGACTGTCACCACCTCTAGGACGTGTTTTCGCATGGTTTTTAAGGCGATAGCCGAGTTTTGGCTTCGATCTTATAGTCCTTCGGTCAAATACCGCATAGATTAACACATAGGATAGTCATTACCTTGATAAATTTGACAGATGTGGCCGAAGCCGCGTGAAAATATTAATAACTAGCTGTACCCTGCGTGCGTTGCTACGGCATCACAAAAAATACACCAGAAACCTTCGCGAGCTCATGAATACCAACTTTGACAAAGGTCACATGATCAAATGAATAGTTTACGAATCTATAGAGGACATACAGGCAAACATTCATTTTAATAAACAAGAAGAAGATAGTAATGACAAAAAAATTGTAACTAAAACTAAAAACTAAAAGGTAACAAATTTTATTCAACATCAACACGTTTAAGGTTCCACGCGCCTTGTCATATTACCTAAAGACATTAGCTAAAATTCCACCCACCTTTCATGCCCGTAAATATAAACGACGGCGACCATTTCGAGCAACGCGATGACCACAAGGCCGATGGTACCGGCGAAGGAGTCGAACATCTTCAGCCAGTACTCCCCAGCGCCCGTCGTGAAGATCAGGCCCACGAAGAAGCAGAACATGCACACAATACCTGAAACAATCATAATTATTGTATTGTGAAGATATAAACTATTTGTGTACTCTAAGCGTGTGGACTAAATCGAAGCCTTCAACTTCATCGCTGGTGTGTGTGCACGTGTTGTGTGGACCGCGTGGAGCCTTGCCAGGATCCTGAAAGAGAGGGGAGCCGCGGTCGGACCGTACGTGGCTAATCGTAAGTAGAATCCGTATTCCGACAGCAAGTTAGATAGCCCCAAAATGATGTGGAACTGCCTATGACATCCCGAGGTCTCGTTTGACCGTCCTTTAATTCCCCGGGAGTTACGGGAAGGGTTCTCGCACAATAGATTTACAGAACCAGACCATTAATCGTCAGGTGGACTGCATGCTCGTATGCTGCATAAGATTAATCTTAAGACTATCTTATGTTGAAATCGGTTGTCATGTTTTATTGCAGAGTACATCTCAATAAATTCGATTAATGAAAGAATTCCATTTTTTGTTGCGTGAGTTAATTTGTAATGTTTTGCTTGGGGTACAACCCATTATTGCCCCACTGCTGGGCACGGGTCTTCTCTCGGAATAAGAGAGTTAATAGTCCACCGCGCTGGCCAAATGCGAAATATTTTGCTTAATAACGTTTATTTTTTTCACATCTCCCGAGAATACTTATCATCGGACACACATTTATTGATTTTAAAAAATGAGTTTTTTTTAATACCTCTAAGTGGTAGACACACAAATACTGGCGTTTTTGGCGAATTTGAACAAAATATTTGGGGTTTCTCGAGCAGTGATAGCCCAATGGTTGAAACTTGCTTTCCTGATCGGGAGGTCCGGGATTTAAATCCCAGGCACGCATTTATGACCCACGGCTGAGCACGGGTTTTCTTACAGAATTAGAGAGTTTTGGGCAATAGTCCACCGCAATGGCTAAGTGCGAATTGATGGACTTTCCACATTTTTGAAAACTTTCTTACAGTGCATCTCACGATAGTGTCCTTCACCATCACGTAGTGACAAATAATTTCTGATTCGCATTGGATTTCGGATTGTGTCCATGATACCGACGACGCAGGAGAATTTCCTCGTGTAATAAATGTAATATATCACAAAATAGTAGAAAAAACCAACTCACCCGTGATAATAGGCTTGCTCATCCGCTTAAAGAAGTCAATGTCAAAGATAGTGCAGAGCATGCCCTCCATGATGCCGATCTGGCTGCCGAGTCCCAGAGACAGCAGCATCAGGAAGAAGATGATGGACCAGAAGGGCGCTGGGGTAAGCTGCAGGATCGCTTGCGTGAATACTATGAACGCGAGACCGGTGCCTTCTGCTGCCTGAAAGGTTACATGGTAATGCTTATAATTGTATTTTTGATGTTGGGAAATCTCCTACCAGGATAGGCCATGCCTGGGGAGTGGCCTTGCTTTGACGGTCTCAAATCGGAACTTGAATATGGGGCATTTCATGGCATATGGAAAAATCCTTTACCTAATTTTTATTAAATATTTGACATTGAATAAACCACTAATAGACCAGGGTAGAAGCCTTTAAAAATAATAAAAAGTGAAATAAAATCGTAGTAGGATTAAACCCATTAGAAAAGGAGGGGAATATTATAGAAATGAAGGGAAAAATAATTTACGGGCGATCTGAGGTCGGGGAGGGGATGGGGGTGTGTCTTTAAGGGTAAAAAACGGTTTTTCTCGATTTCCGGCAAAACTAAAAGTCCTATCGAAAAAAGTCAAATGGCAAAGTTGTAGGTAATAAAAAGATCTAAAACTTTTGTATTTACACTTTTTTCACATAACCTCAAAATTTATGTGAAAAATTCAAAAAACCAAGTTTATGGTTTCTTATTTTTATCCTTTACAATTTTTTTTTTTAACGAAATTTGGCGAAAACTTAAATAAGGTGAAAAAATAAATATTTTTAATCAAATAAATTACAGCGTATTTGGGTCATAAAAAGGTAAGTTTTCGCCAAATTTCGTTAAAAAAAAATAATTTTTGTAAATGTTAAAAATAAAAAACCAAAAACTTGGTTTTTTAAATTTTTCACATACATTTTGAGGTTATGTGAAAAAAGTGTAAATACAAAAGATTTAGATCTTTTTATTACCTACAACTTTGCCATTTGACTTTTTTCGATAGGACTTTTAGTTTTGCCGGAAATCGAGAAAAACCGTTTTTTACCCTTAAAGACACACCCCCATCCCCTTCCCGACCTCAGATCGCCCGTAAATTATTTTTCCCTTCATTTCTATAATACTCCCCTCCTTTTCTTTTTTTTTTTTTTTTTATATTAAGACCTAACGATAAGGCTGACGGGCCACCTGATGGAAAGCAGTCACCGTCGCCTATGGACATTTGCAACACCAGAGGAGTCGCCAATGCATCGCCGGCTTTGGAGGAGAGCTCTTTTTACACCTTTCTTGAAGAAACCCATGTTGTAGCGCTCCGGGAATACCTCAGGAGGAAGTTCATTCCACATCTTGCACGTCCGCGGCAGGAACGAGCGCGCAAACCGAACCGTGGAGGACCGCCACGAGTCCAGTTGATGCGGATGGAACCTCATCCGTCGGCGAGTGGTGCGATAAAGGAAGGGTGATGTGGGCACCAGATCAAACAGTTCCTCGGAGCACTCACCATTATAAAGCCGGTAGAACACGCAAAGGGAACCTATGTCCCTCCGCAAGCTTAAGGGTTCTAACCGATCGGCGATCCTTGGGTCGTTGACGATTCGGACCGCTCGCTTCTGTACGGAGTCAAGTGGGGTAAGTTGGTACTGTGGCGCTCCAGCCCAGAGATGCGAGCAGTACTCCATGTGGGGCCTTACTTGTGCCTTATAAAGCAGAAGAAGATGCCCCCCAGTGAAGTACTGCTTGGCTCTGTTAAGAACGCCCAGTTTTTTAGACGCCAACTTGGCTTTGCCTTCCAAATGACTCCGGTACTGCACATCACACGAGATGTCAACTCCCAGGATCCCCAAGCTTTTATTAATGGTGAGCGGAATTTCCTGAAACTTTGGCGCTACAACAAATGGGGTTTTTTTAGCGGTAAACGCGCAGACTTGTGTCTTCGTGGGGTTGAACTCAACAAGATTAAGTCGACCCCATGTCGAGACCCGCTCCAGAGAATTCTCGATTTCAGACACAAGTCGGATTCTACTTTCTTCCACGAGTGTCCGAGAGGCGTTCGCACGGCCTGTGTATGCAACATCCCCCGTGCTGTCATCTGCATAGCAATGCATGTTGCTGATTTGTTGCAACATGTCATTGATATGCAGAATAAACAGTGTGGGAGAGAGGACGGAACCTTGAGGTACACCAGCATTAATGGGTTTCATCCTACAGCGATTTTAATTGGTTTTAAAAATTATCGACCCTGGTCTATAACTGTTTAATAAACATAAAAAATAATGCTAGTTATTTATTCAGGCCCTATACATGCTTAATTAGCCAAATTATGAGCGAAATTCATGACCTCACATTTCTTTCGCTTGCTTGACGTGAAATAGCCCATGTATTAGTTTTACAAGATCGAAGTAGCAAATGACATGAAATGCACCTAATGGTAAGTGGTCACTGTCGCCCACGAATCATTATTGTTTGAGGTTTCTTAGTCTTTTATTGATCACCAGGTACTAGTTTTACCAGGTGGTAGAACCTGTGTAGTTCGACCGGGAAAGTACAACCGCCACGCTTATTTCTAGCGTGAGCATTTCTTGCCTTTCGTGGGAAGGGTGTAGTTACCGGCTCTTTTATATATGAGGCTACTTTCTTAGTCCTCAGGAGCACCAAAACCCTTGTTCTGTATGAAGTTGCCTACAGATATCTATGGGCGATAAAGACCACGTAACATCAGGTAAACTGCATGGTCATTTCCTACTTTTATCAGATATTGAAAAAATCTTTCAAGGTGGTAGAACCAGTGTAGTTTGACCGGGGAAGTACCACCGCCACACCTATTTCTAGCGTGAAGCATTTCTTGCGTTTCGATAGCAGCGTCTGGTTGCCGGCCTGTCACATGAGGCGACCATTATAGTCTTCGGGAGTAGCAACGCATCTGTGATTGACTTCAGATGGAACCCATGTTCTGTATGAAGTTGATTACAGACGTCCACGGATGATAGTGGCCACTTACCATCAGGTGGACTGCACGTTCGTTTGCTACTTCAGTCAAATAAAAAAAATCTTACCTCTTCAAGTTGTCTGCTCATGTAGCACCCGGTGAGGTTGAGAGAAGAGGTGAGGGAGCTGTTCAGCATTGGGTACATCTCCTTATACTCGTCGTGGGTGGTGTTCAGCGTAAACGAGCCGATGTGGTGGAGAGCTAGGATCTTAATTTCCCTGGAAAGATTTAATCCATATCAAAT
The DNA here is from genome assembly GCA_949699795.1 of Spicauda simplicius. NCBI lineage: Eukaryota > Metazoa > Arthropoda > Insecta > Lepidoptera > Hesperiidae > Spicauda > Spicauda simplicius. The sequence continues at coordinate 3,692,267 of OX453080.1, forward strand.
CACGCTTTCTACACTCATACGCTTTCTACACTCATAGCCCCACAGTAGAATTTTCTCCTGTGTCGTGGGTACCATGGACACACAAAAGACACAAACACCCAGATCCAGAACATGAATCTAAACTCATCATTCATATCTGAATGATGCTATCTATAATGATGGGATATCGCCCGGCCGGGAATCGAACCCGGGACCCATTGCGCGTCAGACCGGTATGGTAACCGCTCCGCCACGCGGGTCGTCAACCAGTTGTCGTGTTATACCAGAATTTTTGAAAATACTTTCGCATAATGAGTTGCATACATTCTCTAATTGCCTGTAAGAAGATACCGGCGCCGTCATAATTCTCTCTGGAATCGTTACCGTGGTCATTTAGTATTAATAGTTTTGTTTGTTATGCTTTCAATCTCGGCCAATTTATTTCGCAATTAATCGGTCGAAGTGCATTAAAAATAAACACGTGTTGCTATTTGTTGTTTTTAAGTGTTTTATTTTGCTGCTAGCTGACCCGGCGAACTTAGTTCCGCTTAAAAGTCAAAAATCTAAAATTATCAGTGTTTCTCCACTATATTATACATATCGGCGGGACGCCACGTATTTAAGAAAAACACGTTAACGAAAATAATTATTTTAGTTAGATTAAAGATTGAAAATTGCTTATTATTAAATTAGCAATATTAAGTGATTGCTAAAGATGTTAATTTAGTTTACCCTCCACTTTGTTATTGTCACCTCACCTAACTTTATTATAAAAAGGCGAATGCCTGCCGGTAGAAAAAGATTATTGTTTAACCGTCGAAGCGATCGAAGAAGAATAACTCCTGTGTTTTACTTGAAATCTTCAAGAATGGACAGTAATGAAGTCCATGACCTTCCTGACGTCACGCCCACTTCGTTATACATGTATTATACATAAAAACCTTCCCGTTGAATCATTCTATCTATTAAAAAAACTGCATTAAAATCCGTAGCGTAGTTTTAAAGATCTAATCATACATAGGGACAGACAGCGGGAAGAGACTTTGTTTTATACTATGTAGTGATAGTGATGTCCATATGTATGAGTCAATTATTGCAATTACATTTTAGGGTTCCGTCTTACCACGCCCGTTTATCTACCAATGTGTCTATTACTACCTTTTTGAAGTGAAACTTCTTTAACGGGGTTGGAAAAAAATTTAGTGTAACATTTTTTCGTTACGCGCCATCTTTTTCTGTTACGCGCCATCTTTTTCTGTTACACGCCAACTTTTTTTTTCGTTACGCGCCATCTTTTTCTGTTACGCGCCATCTTTTTTTTCCGTTACGCGCCATCTTTTTCTTATCCCTACCACGCGTGATATTAGATAGATTATTATAGATTAGATTATTAGATAAAGTTTAATAAAGGCCTTTTATTAAACTTTATCTAATTTAACTTTATTTAACCAATTTCTGTAAAGTTGCATATAGTAAATTATTTTTTGAAAAATAACGTCATAAAGAAGTTTCACTTCTTACGAGTGTACGCTAGTACACGCACACATTTTTTTTTTTTGATTACTAGAGGGAAACCATCAAGCCCGACGCCGTGGGAGCGACACGGGTTATGTGGGGTCTTCTCTCAGAATTAGAGATTTTAGGCCATAGTCTACCGCGCTGGCCAAGTGCGAATTGGTAGACTCATTGGTAGGTGATAGACATCCCACTCCGGTTGTGTTCCGTCGTAGATCCCGAAGTCCTCAACGTAGCGCTGAGGACGGCCACCGGGGGGGTTTTAGTGCGGTAAAAATCCCACATAACCCTGCGTCGCTCCCACGGCGTCGGATACCTTTGGAAGGTTTCCCCCTCGAGAAGAAAAAAAAGACTTGAATACATTTTTTGGATATTATTTACTAACTCTTTTCAATATCGAATCGAAGATATCGAATACTTATGACGTCACAGCATATAAGTGACGTAGACTCGTAAGTTTTCCCTCTACTAAAGATAGTTAAACGCGCCTAAAGAAGTCTCACTTCAAAAATCTTTTTTTTTTGTTTTTTGTTCTCGAGGGGAAGCCTTCAAAAGGTACCCAACGACGTGAGACCGACGCAGGGTTATGCAGGATTTTTACCGCCTGAAAACCCCCCTAGTGGCCGTCCTCGGCACCAAAAAAGAGGACTCTGGGATCTCGAAACGATCTCAACCGGAATCCTCCGAGCGCGTTGCCCTATCGGTCTGCTCCCAGTTGGGCGGCTGGGCCCACCGCTCCGTCTAGTCTTTACGATGGTATGCCACCACATATACCGCCGTCCTTCCCGGGATTGCTTAACCGAACGGTTCGAGCTCCCACTGTAGCCGAGCAACCCCGGAAGCCTCTTTTAGTCGCCTCTTACGACAGGCAGGGGATGCCGTAGCCCTATTCTGATCCCGGAACTACAGGGGCATACTTCAAAAATCTTATAAATCATTTTCGTCATAAGAACAGCGTGTAGGCAATAAAATTATTATGATACCAACAAACGACTTACTCCCGAATACTTCTTTAGTACATCAAAAGTATCCAGCTAAGTATTTAGACGATTATCGAGCTTATGTCTTTGTCGTGAGATTTACGACAAAGATGAAGTGATGGAATATTACGGTGACTCGTAAAAATGCTTTTACGGAAGACATTTTACGGTCATACGTAATATTTTATACTTAGGCGTCAATATTTTTATGTTTCTTAGTTGTTTCATCTTTTCTACGTAGTAAACTGCTTTTTTATCGCGAGATGTGGTCTTTGAATTTTTCTCAAGGCTAAGAACCGGAATAAATATGAAAATAAAAATATTATTAGAAAAAAAAAACAAGATACTCATATTTTTTTATTGATTGAAGTAATAAACGAGCATGTAGTTCACTTAATGGTAAACGGTCACTGCCGCCCATTAACATCTGTAAGAGACTTTATTTATTTATGCAATACTTCATAAACAAAATTACATGCAACAAAATTATAGATAACAGAGGCCAAAAAAGAATAACATGGAATTTCAATTAGAAATGAAGACAGCTAACATATAAGAGTACATAAACACACATAGATATACACAAATATAAGGTTCACATATAACGACTTCACATATAACGACTTCACATATAACGGGTGTTTAATCTGAAGTCAATCACAGATGCGTTGCTACTTCTAAGGAAAAGGGTATTCGCATCATGTAAAGTCATATAAAAGTACGCCCACAGTCACATCCTTCAACCGAATCGCAAGAACAGATTCACACTAGAAATTGGTGTGGCGGTGTTACCTCCCTGCACTAGTTCTATCCCTTCGTAAAATGTCTTATTATTAAACTAGCTCTTACCCGCGGCCTCGCCCGCACGGTCGAAGGGAATTAATAATTTGATAGCGTGATTCAGAACTTGCAAATGAATTTTACTAACGCCATCTATGTATTAACAACGTCTAGAACTATTAAATATATACGACTAACAAAACATCAATATTCTCATGTAAATGAGAGAGCGCGGTAAAAAGTATCCTACATCACTCTCCGCCCTCCTAACTATCTCCCAGCATATAAACCATATCACATAATAGCTATGTGGCGACGTGAAAGAGGAACAAACGAACACACTTTCACATTTATGATATTAGTATGGAAGTATGGATTAATATATTTATATTATCCAAATCGCACTTGGTCGTTCACCAATTCGCACTTGGCCAGCGCGGTGGACTATGGCCTAAAACTTTCATTCTGAGAGAAGACCCGTGCCCAGCTGTGGGACGATAATGGATATTTTATTTTGTCACCTACGATATACACGTTTTCATAGGCGGGAAAATAAATATCTTAGTGGGGAGGGAAGAAATTTTGGACCCCCTAATCGTCTAAAACTAACACTATTGAACAACTCGTACGTAGAGATTGCATTCCGGAAAACCGGATCCGGTAATCCGGCGGATCCGGCACAAATTTACACAAACCGGATCCCGTACCAATTCGCAACCGGATCCGGACCTCCACCGGATCCGGTGATTGTATATTTTGACAAAGATTTCATATTACAAAAATGATTACCGTTCGAAATCTATCCTTTTTTGTACAGTCAGCAGCATATAGTTAGTGGCGTTCAAAGTGTCCATATTGTTAGATACAATCAAAGTGTTCAATAATATCGGCACAACCTACGTGTTCTAATTGTTGACAACACATTAAACTCCCAAATGTCAGGACGTTCATAAACTCATAATGTTAATACCACCCAAATTGTCACAAATGTTCCGGCGTCAGTGGTAACCTAGCAACGAGACTGTTTGTAAATATAGGTACATTTTAAAATATTAAACTTTATGTTGCGAATATATTGTAAGGATCACTTACTGTGCGAGCAATTATAATATTGACATATGTTTATCTCATTTAAGGTTTTAAAATTTAATGAAGATACTTTTCATCAGTTTAAAAATGAGAAAACCGTAGAGGTAACAGAAAAACTATTATATTTTAGCTAAAATATATTGTTTTTAGCTAAAATGTATTGTTTGTAAAAAATATACATCGGTCTTTAATTTTTTTTAATATACATCCTTTGAAACCCTTTGAACATCCTTGCTAGTTACGATCGAATAACTTTAAGCTCGTATGTGAAAACGAATTTCTGAGGAACTTCTTTTTTGCACGTCAAATAATTGTGAACAATGTTGTTGTGGTGAATCAGCATCAGATAGTGTCACTGGCAAACGTTTATTTCCGGAGAGAACAGGAAGAAGAATCAATCGACTGAACTTGTTCTTTTTCAAGTGTGTTATGAACGGATTTAGGCCTTCTTTTTCTTGACGAGGGTAGGTTTGTAGAACTTGACGTGGTAAGTATTTCAGGTGCAATATATGGGTATGTTTCCATATACTGAACATTAACAACACTTGACGCAATTGAGCCCGGATGAGATACTCTGTCAATGGAATTATTAGAATGCAATATAATGGTGTATCCCATTGTGCCCCGTGACATTTCGCATCTTGCCTCAATTACTATGTTAAAAGAAAATATAAAATAACGGTAAGACTAAAGCAGTGTTAAAATTGCCCATCAACTTCAAGGAAAACGTAAAATAAAGGAGAAAATAATCATCAATTCAATACTATTTCTTACTTGATTCTGTAGTTATTAACGATAAAAAAATATTATATCAATTATGCACTTAAACTAAATTTGATTGTAAATCAACTGTCATGGTCTATTGAGTATTGTTTGAAAGCAGCTTCTGATGGGCTGCAGCACCATCTCGCAAAAGCGTTTAGTTTCTGGTATGTGGGCATGACCCGTCTTACTCGTCCGTCCTCTCGTCTTGTCTTATCATGCCTCTTGTTCCCCTAGACCGATTCTATGACAATGACAGTCAATGACGTCATTGCAAGATATGAAAAGGATAGTTGTTAATATAAAAAAGAGAGAAGAGAAGAGTCATTGTTACCATGTCTTATACGGTAAGTGATCAGGAACCTTATATCCGCAACATAAGGTATAATATTATAAAATGTACCTATATTTACGAAAAGTCTTGTTGCTAGGTTACCGCTGGTGTCGTAACAGATGCTTTAATTGTGACAATTTTACTGGTTCATTATGAATTTAAGAATGTTCTGTCATTTGGAAGTTTATGATGTTGTGAACAATTAGAACACGTAGATTGTGCCGATATTATTGAGCACTTTGGTTGTATCTAACAATGTGGATAGTTTGAATGCCTCTAACTATTTGCTGCTGACTGTACACTGTTTTAACCGTTCGATTAATCCGACCGGATCCGGTCGGATCCGGCCGGATTGAGAAAAAAGCGGCCGGATCCGGCCGGATTGAAAATGAGGCCGGATTGCAATCCCTACTCGTACGTATCTATCATACATCTTTCAAACTAGAACACAATAGTTTAATGTAGCTAATATAAAAAAGTTGTAAACGGTGTCACAGGCACGCCCCGATCGGTGTCAACCCCCATAGGGACTTGTTTAAAGGCCTTATTACCATATTGCTTTGGTAAAACGTTTTATGCCAATAGATCTAGGGCTAATTTATTTGTATTGATGGTTTTTTGTATTCATACATAGTATAATAATTTAATATGCTATGGAGAGGGTTATGCTCGGAATTTCGCCATGATTCGTAACGAGTAAAATCGTAGACGAACAAAGCTTACTGACATATCTCTTAAAATTAGCAAGCTGAAGTGGCAATGGGCCGGCCACATCGCTCGTAGGACCGATAACCGACGGGGTAGGAAGGTCCTCGAGTGGCGACCACGTTAAGGCAAAAGGAGCACAGGTAGCCCCCCCACCAGGTGGACCGTTGACCTGAAGAGGACAGCGGGAAACCGTTGGATTCAGAACGCATAGACCGGTTGGAGTGGCGTCATTTAGGGGAGGCCTATGTCCAGCAGTGGACCTCAAGGGGCTGATGGATGGATGGATGATAATAATCTTACGAGTTTTGGATTTATATCTTTTTTATATTAATAATCGATTTAAACTGGTTGTGGCAGTGGCGTAGTGCGAAGGAGAGGGGACGACTTTAAGGATGACTAAAATAACTTTTTGAAGTGAAACTTCTTTAGGCGCATGAGGGTAAAAATTTTACAGATGAAACGTCACGCCGGTATGCAACGGAAGTGTCGGAAAAGAGAGAGAGAGTGATCGAGACCGATTGAGAGGGAGTAAGACAGGGCGAACGTAGCATGAGCAACTAGCCGTGGAGTGAGAGTAGGGAGCAAGCGAGTGAGAAAGATTGAGAGAAAAAGTGAGACAGAGCGAACGTCGTATCACGCCTTTTTCCCTTCCTCTTAATCTTGGAAATTTAAAGTTTTAGATTTGTATAAATATAAACAAGATTTATAAATTAGTTCGCCAAAGAAGTTTCACTTCTGACATGTGTACTTTGTACGCACGCATGTTTTTTTTATTTATGTAACCGGTATTTACTAAAATCTTTAATATCTAATTTGCACACTCCATGCGATACTTTCATTGACACACTTATCCACACCATTTTTTTATTGTCGAATTGTAGGCAGTAGATTAATAAAAATTTCCAAAAAAGTCCGATCACTCGTTTTCCTGGCAATAATTTCTGAAACGCATACGAAATGTATGTAATATATGTCGCAGAATCCAATGGATTGTTATCTGAATGGTCGCAATTGTCGTCCAACATATCGATATTTGTTTAATTCTCAATCAGTGTACGTATTTATTGACAAACCATCACAAGCGCTATTGACTGATTCCCTGACATTGACAACTGACGTAGTAATATTCTTATAATATGAATGAGGTCGTATACCATGGTAAATTGATTAATTATCTCTAACATATATATGCCGAAAATCAAATATAAGGCAAAATAAACTTTCTTAATATAATTAACACTTTCGCGGATGTTACCGCTTGAGTCTGTGTGTTAGAATAACACAGTAAATCTCTATACATGACGTATAAATACGGAGAGTCCAATGATATCATACGTTTTAAGGACGACATGACAGAATCGACACAGTAAAGTTTCTAGTATTTTACATGATACATCCAATAAGATTTTAACTTGGAAGTTCATCAGGAATAAACGTTCTGTCCTAAATAATATTTTATATTTGAACGTCATCGTACGTTGTGCCATATCAAAATCTCAAATTATGACGTACAATCACGTTCTGTCCGTAAAAGTGTTAAGAATAAGAAATAAGCCAAAGCATTTAATAATTAAAAATGAAAACTTTTTTATTCCTGGTTGGAAAATGACTCTGAGCATCAACCCATCTTCTTTTTAGAGCCTAGTTTTAGTACTTAGTACTTAGTTGATGAGAGAGTGAGAGAGAAAGCTCTCTCTCTCTCTCATGAACTAATTATTAGCCCACTGCTGGTCACGGGTCTTCTCTCAGAATGAGAGAGTTTAGGCCATAGTCCACCGCACTGGCCAGTGCGAATTGGTCTTCACATACCTCCGAGATTTTTTTAGGAACTCTCGGGTGTGTAGGTTTCCTCACGATGTTTTCCTTCACCGAAAAGCAGTGATAAGTAATTTCTAATACGCACATAAATCAGTGGTGCGTGCCTTGGTTTGAACCTCGGGCCTCCCGATCGATAAGGCAAGTTTCAACCATTAGGCTATCACTGATAGTACTAACTTTAACAGTTAGCTTTAAGAGTTTAATAAAATTTAATAGACTTTAATAGTTAACTTTAAGAGTACTAACTTTAATAGTTTAGAACTAGGCTTTGTAATGATTAATCAGTATCCTTTCGCAATAATAAATAGATTATAGAGAGACAACTAAGTGTTATTTACTCGTGTATTCACAATACAACTTGAGTTACTAACTCCTGTGTTTCATTTGTCACTCCATTGTAGTTTCAAAGGTAGAAGTTTTCAAATTAATTATTTACACTAGTTTGATATAACTTTCCTAATTGTATTATTTGAAGGTGAGGGTTGTCAGTCGGAACTGTGTTACCCGAATTGGTTTAACCCTTACAAATAATTATAACTGTGTTTCGAAATGGGTGTGAATTTAATCGTAAAGTTTTGAAAACGTAAACTAATTTGTGTTATTTATCAAAGTTGTTTACTTATGTAATAATATTGTCTGTAATAAAACATAATCTAACACAATAAAGTTGATAGATTGACACTAGATGGAGAGGCATTTTAAGTATATGTATCAAGATTTAAAAGGTGGTAGAACCAGTGTAGTTCCACCGGGAAAGTACCACCGCCACCATCATAGTCCTCGGGAGTAGCACCGCATCTGATTGACTTCATATGAAACCCATGGTCTGTATGTAGTTGATAACAAATGTCCATGGGCGGCAGCGACCACTTACCATCAGATGGACTGCATGCTCGTTTGCTACATGAGATAAAAAAAAGTGTAAGTAAAAAAAGACATAATGGGAGGCAGAGACCACCTTCCATCAAGTTAACTGCATGTTTGTTTGCTACTTCAATCAGATTTAAAGAGATTCCTTTTCTGGGTCTGGGTGTAGCGATTTCGATTCCTGGCAACCTGACTTGACGACGAAAAAAAAAGGTCTTCGGGTGTAGTGCATGACGTTTTTTTTTCCTTTTTTTTTCGTCGTGAGGCATTGATTATATAGACTGACGGGGAGATTTCCCATTAAAAACACCTATATGTTGAAGTTATAAAAACCCCTGAAAATACCCCTAAAAGTTTTGCACCCCTAAAAAATCCCCATACTACTTGAAAATCCCCTAAATTTGGGGGAAAAACCCCTAAGTTGGCATCACTGCTCACGTTCCCAAATTCGAATCAAACGTCAATTGCTATTGTCCATCTTTCTTTCCCATTTGACAGTGACACTTGTCAAATCTAACCACGTGAAATTGACTTCGCTCAGGAGACAATGTCAACCTGACGTTTGCATTGATCGTCAAGAGATGGCGCTACATGTTGATGATGCGACATATTTGTGTCAATGGCACTCACAACATGGAGATCTTTGTGATATTACGAGAGTCGAAAGCGTTATTTATTGAAGTGAAACTTCTTTATCGGGGTTGGAAAAAAAATTAGTGTAACATTTTTTCGTTACGCGCCATCTTTTTCCGTTACGCGCCATCTTTTTTTTCCGTTACGCGCCATCTTTTTTTTCCGTTACGCGCCATCTTTTTCTTATCCCTACCACGCGTGATATTAGATAGATTATTATAGATTAGATTATTAGATAAAGTTTAATAAAAGCCTTTTATTAAACTTTATCTAATTTAACTTTATTTAACCAATTTCTGTAAAGTTGCAAGTAGTAAATTATTTTTTGAAAAATAACGTCATAAAGAAGTTTCACTTCTTACGAGTGTACGTTAGTACACGCACACATTTTTTTATTTAAAGGTCTGCTACAACATGCTTGATGTATCACCGTAATTCTGGAATCATAATGGGACTGCGGTATTGCCTGCTTGTTGTAAGAGGCGACTAAAAGTGGGCTTCCGGGGTTGCGGGTGGCTAGAGTGGGAGCTCGAACCGTCCAGCCAGGCGTCCCTGCAAGGAGGGCGGTAAGTGTGGTCGAATACCGCCGTAAAGACCAGACAGTGCGATAAACTTCCTGTCGTACGGCGTCGCTTCAACGGCACTTGATATCTTGTGTAGGTTTTTCCCTCAAGAACCAAAAGAAGACAAAAAAGAAAAGGACTTACTTGGTGATGCACTTCTCAACCATGGTATACGCCTTGAACCCGAGGATGCTGAAGATGACCACCGACGCGTATATCGCTGTGAGCGCGTTACACACAGACACGAGCAGCACGTCACGCACACAGTTGTTGTTGGGTGGGTTGTAGGACCCAAAGGCCACGAGAGACCCGAAGGCCAAGCCGAAGGAGTAGAACACTTGCGTCGCCGCGTCCAGCCACACCGGCGGGTCTAGGAGTTTTTCGAGCTGAAATAACAGGGCTTATTAATTCTAAAGTATGCCAAAATATATCGACGAAAATTTAATTAATTTTGAAAAAAAAAAACAAAAATCTCTGCTCAAAGTGAAATAAACAAATACAATACAATGAAATATGTACATTGAAATAGAAAAATGACAATATGTTATAAGGTATAAAAAAATTGAAGATTTTAAATGTTTAAGTGGTCCCTCAAAAGCGTCCTACAGATGTATATCCAACAAAAACACCATGGGAAGAGAGATAATGATGCTAATTAAAGTCCGACACCACAAAGTACCACATGGGGCTTTAAATTCAATAGTGAAGGATGGGATACACACCTTTGGTTTATACATATGCCAGATACCGTCAGAAGATCCCGGGAGAGTGATGCCCCGGACGAAGAAGATCGTCAGCACCACATACGGGAACAGAGAGGTGAAGTACACCACCTAAAATAGTAGAAAAATGATAAAAAATATGAAAATCCGAACACAAATATTAATTATTTTAAATTATAGTTGAAGCGTGCATGTGGTCCACCACATCATTCAAAAGGCGATTAAACATAGTTTCCAATTCTATTGTAAATTATACCTAAGAATATGTCAGATGAGCTACCTGATGGAAAGTAGTCACCGTCGCCTATGGACATTTGCAACACCTGAAGAGTGTTGTTGCATTGAGCATCGCTGGATTTGAAAAAGATCTTTTCGTGAGTGTTTAGAAGAACGCTACAACATGGAACTCTTGGAATACCTCCAAAGGAACCCTATCCCACAACGTTCATCCATAACAAAAACGAGCAAATGCGACACATTCCTTGCTACGTCTGTAATATGATTAATAAAATCTCACCTTCCCACTGCTCTGAATGCCCTTCATCACGATGAAGAACACAATGATCCAAGCGAGCAAGAGATACAACACAATCCACCATCTAGGCACGCCTGGCTCTTCGATGTTGGGTGATGCGTCCAAGGCCTCTCGGTACCAGAAGTACACGGTGGCGGAGGCCTTGGAGCACTCCTCTTCAGCGGTGCCGTTGTCTGCGGGACAGTGAGCCCACGGTAGAGTGTCGGCGCTTAGCTAGAAAACAGAAATTAGCTATTTAGAATTTTTTTTTTTTGAAGGTGGTAGAACCAGTGTGTCCACCAATTCGCACTTGGCCAGTGCGGTGGACTATGCCTAAACTCTCTCATTCCGAGAGAAGACCCGTGTCCAGCAGTGGGCCAATAATGGATTGATGAGAGAAACAGTGTAGTGCGACCGGGGAGGTACCACCGCCACACCTATTTTTAACGAGAAGCATTCATTGCGTTTCGATGGAAGGGTGTGGTTGCCGGCACACTTTTATATGAGGCGACCATCATAGTCCTCGGGAGTAGCAATACATCTGTGATTGACTTTAGATAGAACCTATGTTCTATATATGCTCGTTTGCTAAAAAAAAGCTTAGCTGAGTATGAAAAATGCAGTTTTGACATTAACTATCTGTTTCGTACAGTTGGTACTCTCAAAAAGTCCTGATTAAATAAAGAAGATGAAAGGCAGAGAACAGAAGAGCTTTCCTGAATTATCATCAACCCATTATTGTCCCACCGCTGGGCATGGGACTTCTATCAGAATTAAAGAATTATAGGCCATAATCTAGAGCGCCGAGCAATTCTGAATTGGCAGACTTCACAACCCTCTGAGAAATGTGTTTTTAAGAACTATCAGGTGCAGGCACAGATTTAAGGGTCTGGAGGCCTCGGTGTGGAATCGAAGGGATTCCAATATTTTCCAAAAAAAAAAAGCATTTCTTTCAGTCGAGTTTTTCGATTAATAATTTATTGACAAACCAAGTAGGTTCTTTTAGGCCCATCCATGTAGAAATTTTAGTCGGCGAAAAAAGGTAACTTTTTTCGGATGTATCTAATGTAGGGTTAGACTCTTTTGTGGAGGCTTCGGGACAGTTAATGCTTATAGCATTAAGTCCACCTTTGTACGTTAATTATAAGGTACATTAACAATAAATCAATGTTGTTACTTACCCGAATGCTGTTGAACAAGTAGAAGAACACCCAAGTGATGATAACGTTGTAGTAGAGCGCAACGAACAGCGTGACGATGCAGCTGGAGATGCCAATGCCGCCCAGCCACGGATGGATGGTGTTCCACACGCCCAGGGAACCCAGCCGCATCTTCTGCCCGATGGCCATTTCGATAAGGAAGAGCGGGATGCCTTCCAGCACCAGCATGATCAGGAACGGGATGAGGAAGGCTCCTGGAACAAACATTGGTTTGGTTGGTTGATGTTTTAGTATTTAAGTAAGTACTGAGATATACCTTCTCAGTTGAGGTCGTGTTCCAATCGACGACCCGCGTAGCACAGCGGTTACCATACCGGTCTGACGCGCAATGTGTTCCAGGATCGATTCCCAACCAGACAGGTAGCTGAATGATGAGTTTAGATTCGTGTTCTGGGTCTAGGTGTTTGTGTACTTGTCTTGTGTGTGTCCATGGTACCCACGACACAAGAGAAAATCTTAGTGTGGGGCTGAAAGAGTGTTGAAAACGTGTGTTTTCTTTTTAATCCGATGGTCGTGTAAGAAAAAATATCTGTAACTGACAATTTGTAAATGTCCCCGTGGAACTAAACAAAATAAAGACATTTCATTTGTTTTGTTTCAATAGTAGATGGCAGAGGGTGAGTTTTATTTTAATGTAGAATAGGCGTAATTCTAATCTAATCTCTAGCCGTAAATACTTGGCGAAGTTCTGACGACAAGGGGACACTGGGCGAACCTCCTCTATGTCCGTTGACATGATTTATCATTCGTGTATTGGTTCACTAAGTTGGACCACTACAAATATTTCTTCCCTAACGTCATACTTCATACTAATATTATAAAGGCGAAAGTTTGTGAGTGTGTGTGTATGTTTGTTAGTTCTTCACGTCTAAACGGCTGGAGCGATTTTTCTTAAATTTAGTAGGGAGTTAGCTGACACTCTGGATTAACATATAGGCTACTTTTTACTATGGGAAAATATCTTGTTCCCACGGAACAATCCACTTTTGTTAACGCGAGCGAAACTGCGGGATTCAACTAGTAGCCTATAAATGAATGACAGCTGGTTTATGGCAGAATTGATATAATTTAATTCATTTTCAGTCCTGGAAGTCCACTGCTGTGTATAGACTTATCCTAATGGCCGTTTTACGCTTAGTCACCGCGCCTGGCTTGTATGTTGGTGACCGGAGTGGGACGCAAGTGGATAGAGGTTACACGGGAACGCGCCCATCTTCTGTTTTTGTCCCTGAATCAACTCCTACGACATTGGGGGCAAAGGCAAGAGTGATGCCATTTTGTACCGATACCAGACGTCAAAGTATTTAAGTAATTACGTTAAAATGGTTGCATGGATATTACCTATAATAAGTCAATGATGACGTGAAATCGTAAGACTAAAAAGTAATTTAGATATTAGTTTTCATATATTAGGGATGTCGCTCAAAAGGCGATTAATCGAAGAATCAATTTTTTAACCAAGTTAATCGATTTACTAATTCGATTCTAAGCAATAAATAGATATTTGATATTAGAAAATCGACATTATTTTATACGAAACGCAAGAACTGCTTTACGCTTAAAATATGTGTGACAATAGTACCTTTCCGGTCAATCTACATCGGTTCTATCATCTAGCAATATTAAATCGATTTTAGAAAAAACTATCCAAAGTTCGATATTTTTGGGCGACCTTGATTCGGTTCGATTTCGAATCAATGTTTTTCAGAAATAGTCCCAACCCTAAACCTTATATGAATTTCTTATGTACAGTCACGAGCAATAAGATGTGACTATGGAAGATTGGCAAAAATATCTGACCCAAGAAGGAGTTCAATAATATCTGACTTCACGAACGCAGCAAAAATATGTGACATTGTAAGACAGCATAATGGAGTAGCGTCAAAATTATGTGATCAAGATGAACGTCAAATAATTGTGACATCTTTCGGAAGCAAAAATATGTGACGACGTTCGTTCCAAAATAATGTGACCTACCATTCATTCATTTATTCTGTTTTCTTATTGCTCGTGACTGTACATAGTAAGATCTTGAGACGCAAAGATACTGCATAGATATTAAATTTCCAGTTACAAACTATAAAGCGACCGTTATGAGGTAGGAGTGCGTTAAAATGAGACGTAATTTGCTCGAAAAGTCTGCAATATTCGAGCTACGAGCAAAGTAAAGGTGGCGCAAGCGGATAGCGATTTTATAAAATGTTCATACCTAGTATCTAGTATCGCGTGACGTTGTAGGTAACTGTATTTTTATACATATCTGTTGTACATGACTGTGTCAGATAGAGGGTAAAGTTTTAGCTGCTGCCATCAGCAAAAAGAGGGGAGGTGTGATGGTATTTTTACTGTCATAACAATATGGGTGTCAAATGAAAGTTAGTAAATAAATCACAACACTTTTGTCGCAACAAAAAAAAACTTGAAATTCATTGTAATATTACCAAAAAAGAACAAGAAGCTGACAGCTGAGAATTATTTTGAAATACGTCAGATAAGTATGTTTCCCTTACCACACCCTTTAAACTGAAACACGGTAGCGCTAAATCCTGCTGTAAGCGTGTAATCTATAAATTCTATAGAGCTGTTTACATATTTCCTACCAAAATCGCCTTTTTGTTGTTATCGAGGGGGAAACCTTCAAAAGGTACCCGACTCTGGAAGCAACGTCGGGTTATGTGGGATTATAACCGCACTAAAATCACTGGTAGTAAGTCTCCTGGTACAGCATGCGACCACAAATACTGCCGGCCGAGTAATTGGCTGGGCGGTTCGAACTCTCACTTAGCCCCCTTTTAGTCGCCTCTTACGACAAGCAGGGGCTATCGTACGTCCCTGTAGCCTCAGGGCTACGGTATCCCCTGCCTGTCGTAAGAGGCGACTAAAAGGGGCTTCCGGGGTTGCAGACGGCTAGAGTGGGAGCTCGAACCGTTCGGTCAGGCAATCCCGGGAAGGACGGCGGTATGTGTGGTCGCATAACGTCGTAAAGACTAGACGGAGCGGTGGGCCCAGCCGCCCATCTGGGAGGAGCCCGATGGGGCAGCGCGCTCGGAGGATTCCGGTTGAAGTCGTTTCGAGATCCAGGAGTCCTCCTTTTCAGCGCCGAAGACGGCCACCGGGGGGGTTTTAGTGCGGTAAAAATCCCACATAACCCTGCGTCGCTCCCACGGCGTCGGGTACCTTTGGAAGGTTTCCCCCTCGAAAACAAAAAAAAGGGGCTACCGTAGCCGTATTCTACTCCCCGGCTACAGGGGACACCAAAATACCTAGAACTAGGTTATTCCCAAGCGGGCGAGCGCTTCGATCATGTCTACATCACGACGGTCACGAATATCTATGTGTTATTAAGTAGAACATAAACTATCTGTGTGCAAAATTACAGCGAAATACAACCAGTAGTTTTATGTGAAAGAAAAACAAACATACATACAACCTATCACGTTTATATCACCTAGTATAAAATAAAGTCGCTTTCCGCTGTCTGTCCCTATGTATGCTTAGCTCTTTAAAACTACGCTTCGGATTTTAATAGTTTTTTTAATAGATAGAGTGATTTAAAATGAAGGTTTATGTATAATACGTGTATAATATGGTGGAGACACACACACGTGGACTTTTAGGCCGAACGAAGTTCGCGGGTTAGCTAGTTAATAATAAAACATTAAAAGTAACTATCTATGACACGCCATTTCTGCATTAGTTTTCGACGCTTTTAATACAGCTTTAATACCATACCCACGATATTTCTGGAACAAGACATTCTTTGTAGGTTTCTGTGCTAATTATATATTAAGCTTCTTTACTGAAAACTTCCAACGCGTTTTCAATAACTTGTGATTTTCTATAAATAATTTTAATTTTCTGCATAGAATTTTGAAGTACTTTTTTTAAATATCAGAATAATCGGCAAACATACGTACACGCATACATAAAAAACACTTTCACTCATAGCCCCACACTAGGATTTAGTCCTGCGTTGTGAAGAAGAATTCACATACAACTAGAGTAAAAAAAATTAAACAAATAATACAACCAACTTCCATACAACAAAAAAGTAAAAAATAATTAAAAAAAATGTTGTTTTAGAGCATACACAGTACATAGTCCCGAAGTCGGCGCTCACCATATTTCGCTGGATCACGACGAAACTACATGTGTCTTAAATGAGTCGTATGAAACTAGTCGCACACAATGTCGTATGAATCGTGTTGGTAGGTTGATTGAATCCGGCCAAAACGGCCGAATATACATAAGTGACGAATAGATAACCTCTCCTTTGGAAAGTCGGTTAAAAATTCAACTATTATCTGGGCGGGGATCGAACCCAGAACTCTCTGCGAATCAGACTAGAATAGTGACTCCGCCACGCGTGTCGTGGTTTTAAGTCCTTTTTCAGATATCAATTCTTAAAATATATCCATGTAGGTATATTTTTTTTATTATATGGCAATAACGGGTCCTACCAGATAGAGTCCTACCAGAGTTAGCCTGTGGATGCGTGGACCTTGTGGACTAATTTGGAACTCACATAAGTTTATTTCCACATGCTTCAAACCAGAACATAGTAGCGTTGAAGGTGATTAACCAGAAATGGGTGTGACGGTGATACCTCTCAAGTCGAACCACGAAGGATTCAACCACCTTCAAATTGGTAGACAATGCGTCTGATTCACTAAGAGCTGAATAGTTGTAGTAAAGCTTCTTTGAAAGCATAATAACCCAAATATATAAACACTAGTTGACCCGACGAACTTCGTCCGCCTTATAGTCAAAAATCTAAAATTATCAGTGTTCTCTCACTATATTATGCATGTATTATAAATGTCGGCGTGACACCGCGTAATTATGAAAAACACGGTGGTAGAACCAGTGTAGTTCGACCGGGGAAGTACCACCGCCACACCTATTTCTAGCGTGAAGCATTTGTTGCGTTTCGATAGAAGGGTGTGGTTGCCGGCACACTTTCACATGAGGCGACAATCATAGTCCTCGGGAGTAGCAACGCATCTGTGATTGACTTCAGATGGAACCCACGTTCTGTATGAAGTTGATTACAGATGTCCATGGGCGGCGGTGACCACTTACCGTCAGGTGGACTGCATGCTCGTTTGCTACTTCAGTGAAAAAAAATAATAATAAAAAAAAAACACGTTGACGAAAATAATTATTTTAGTTACTTTAAAGTTCGAAAATTGTGTGTTTATTAAATTAGCAATATTTAGTGATTTCTAAAGATGTTAATTTAGTTTAATTTTTACATCCGGAAATGTTTGCAACCAATTCAGCACATCTGCACACCTTGTACAATGTCCGCACTGTTCGCAAACCCGTTATTTTAAGGGGCCAAAAGGTTTAAATATACATATTGGCAAGAAGCACAGTGAAATTAGGTCATCAATCCAAAATCTTTGTAATGATATTTCAAACAATTCATTTCCATCCCAAAGTATTGACTCCTCATCTGCATTTGTACCTTTTTGGAAGAACCTTTCTAAATTAAAGTCATCAGTCCCTATAGTGAAGCGTATTCCAAGGGGTGCTCGTATAAGCATCGCAACAAAATTATCACAGTGCATTAACAATATATTAAAAGAAAATTCTATTGTAAGTTGGCAGATCTTTTTCACTTTTTCATACAATTTCCTTCATGCTACACCAGATTCGATAAATAAAACATCCCTAACTCTAAAATTAAAACAAAATTGTTTAAAACCCCTAGGGAATATATACATTTCTGGCATAAAATCGCAATCACATAATTATTCTATTTATAAAAAAGTGGAAACAAGAGTAGGTGATGGAGACATTAAAGGTGCTGCAGATCTCCTTTTTTCAAATGATATTATTGCTCCTGATTCCCCGGAAACACTTGCCGCCTTGAGATCAAAACACCCTTCATCTTTGGCACCAGTTTCTGTTAATCCACCGCTAAATTGTATGGCTCTTAAAATTACCCCAAAAGAAATTTTAGGAGCTATTATGTCTTTTAAAGCTGGTTCGGCAGGAGGCCTTGATGGGCTGACTCCTCAACATCTTAAAGATCTTACTTGTGGAGCTACAGGTGAAGCTGGGAAAACCTTATTGAATTGTTTAACCCAGCTTATAAACCTAATATTATCTGGCGATATTAATAAGGAAATCACAAATACGTTGTTTGGAGCAAATTTATGCGCTTTAAAAAAGAAAGATGGAGGAATTCGGCCAATAGCTGTAGGAAATACCATTAGGCGTATAGCTTCTAAGGTGTGCTGCAGACACATTCTCCCTAAGCTTCAAAATTATTTTCAACCAATTCAATTAGGATTTGGCTCAAAAGGAGGATGTGAAGCTGCAGTCCACAGTCTTAGAAGTTATATGCTTAACGATAACAGGAGCGTGGTGTTAAAGGTGGATGTAAAAAATGCATTCAATTCTATTAATCGTGACATATTTTTGGCTGAAGCTTACAAAATTGTTCCTGAAATTTACCCATTTTTATATCAAGCATACGGTTCTCCTTCTGATTTAATTTTCCGTGATAATTTAATTAATTCATCTGTAGGTTGTCAACAGGGGGATCCACTTGGACCTGCAATTTTTAGTTTAGGTATCCAACCAATCATTTCGACACTAAATTCTAAATTAAATTTATGGTATTTAGACGACGGTACTCTTGGAGGTGAAGCAGATACAGTTCTGGAAGATTTGAAATTTCTTATTCAAAATTTTCAAAGTTTAGGTTTAGATTTGAATTTTTCTAAGTGTGAACTTTATATACCTAATTCATTATGTGCTTTAGAAAAAAAGAATATCACTGACCAATTTCAAAATTTGACACCAAATATTCAGCTTCAGAACAAAGAGTCTCTTCGCCTCTTGGGTTCACCCGTTTTGGAAGAGTCTATACCAAGCTTTCTAGATGAACAAATTAGTAATTTCGATAATATTTCTTTCCGTTTAAGCAAAATTAATTCTCATGTAGCATATTATCCGGCTTTGTTTGTTTGTTCCTAAATTCACATATTTTTTGAGATGTTCTCCAATTTGGAAATTTACAAGTCATCTCCTTTCAATGGATTCTTTAATTCAGGATTGTTTGATCAAAATTTTAAATTGCACTTTAAATGAAAAATCCTGGTGCCAAGCTACTTTGCCAATTAGGTATGGGGGTATTGGTATTAGGAAAATTTCTTCAATTGCTTTACCAGCTTTTTTGTCTTCTGTACACAGTACAAATTCATTATTTCAAAAATTAACACATTCCTCTTTAGATGTTTCGGAAATTTCATACTGTGCAGAAGCCAAGGAATCTTGGTTAGCAGCATGTCCAGGTGAATCCCTCCCCGAATGTTTAAGTTCTCAAAGGCTATGGGACGACGTGCTCTGCAAATATGTGCATTCTCACCTTGTAAACAGTTGTCAAAATTCTATTGAGCGCGCTCGTCTCCTGGCAGTTTCTGTTAGGGAATCTGGATATTGGTTGCAAGCTCTTCCCTCTGCTAATCTAGGAACTCTTCTAGATAATACTTCTTTTTCGATAGCAGTGGGCCTACGACTGGGCACTTTTTTAAATCATCCACATTGCTGCCCTTGTGGAGCTCAAGTCGATCGTTTGGGTCTCCACGGTCTTTCCTGTCATCGAAGTGCTGGCCGTCTTTCACGACACGCGGCTTTGAATGATGTTATCCGGAGGGCTCTTGTCACTGCCAACGTACCGGCTCAACTTGAACCGAATGGTTTAGTACGTGGTGATGGCAAGAGGCCCGACGGTATAACTCTCATCCCCTGGAAGAATGGGAGGTGTCTAGTGTGGGACGCTACTTGCGTTGACACACTGGCACCTTCTCATATTAATATATCTTCCAGGGCAGCCGGTGTCGTGGCGACTGACGCTGAAATCCGCAAGTGCCAGAAATATGGAGATATCATTAAAGATTACATATTTCTGGCATTTGGCGTTGAAACTATGGGACCGTGGGGATTAAATGCTAAATTATTTTTTAAGCATCTGTCCAAACGTTTGATAGAGTCAACGAATGATCAGAAAGCTGGCTCATACCTCGGTCAACGAATTAGCCTTGCTATTCAACGAGGTAATGTTGCCAGCGTTCTGGGAACTCATCCTAGGGACAGTAATTTGGATGCAGCATTTTATATTTAATTTAGCAATTTGTTTTTTCTTTACCTTTTAAGTTTTATATATACATATAGTTATAAAATAAGTTATTTATATTCATATTGTTATTTGAAAATTAATAAAATTTTCTGTTTACCCTCCATAAATTTATTATTGTCACCTCACCCAACTTTATTATAAAAAGGCGAGCGCCTGTCGGTAGAAAGAGAATCTTGTTTAACCGTCGAAGCTATCGTACCTCCTCAACTGTGAATAAATCGAAGAAGTTTACTCCTGTGTTTTAATTGATATCTTCAAGAATGGACAGTAATTAAGTACCGTGACCTTCTTGACCTCACGCGCCCACTTCGTTATACATAAAAATAATGTGTGCGTGTACTAGCGTACACTCGTAAGAAGTGAAACTTCTTTATGACGTTATTTTTCAAAAAATAATTTACTATATGCAACTTTACAGAAATTGGTTAAATAAAGTTTAATAAAGTTTAATAAAAGGCTTTTATTAAACTTTATCTAATAATCTAATCTATAATAATCTATCTAATATCACGCGTGGTAGGGATAAGAAAAAGATGGCGCGTAACGGAAAAAAAAGATGGCGCGTAACGAAAAAATGTTACACTAAATTTTTTTCCAACCCCGATAAAGAAGTTTCACTTCAACAACCCCGATAAAGAAGTTTCACTTCAAAAACCTTCCTCTTGAATCACTCTATCTATTACAAAAAATCATTAAAATCCATAGCGTTTAAACATCTAAACATACATAGGGACAGACAGCGAGAATCGATTTTGTTTTATAGTATGTAGTGAAGACAAATGTTTTTATTTTTAGGAACGATTTGATGATATCACTTGCTCAATTACCATACAATTATTCCGTAAGCTTTTCTTTCTATATACACAAAAGAGACATTTGATACACACAAAAGGTCAACTACTATTAGTATCAAAACTAATTTATTAAAAGCAAAGTTACATAACGACTAGAATCATTAATACAGGTAAATAAAAGAAAAACAATATACACGAACAGCCAGACATAACAGAGACATGTAAAACACCCTCAAAGGGAACAGGACCCTAAAAGGGTAAAACATGTTAAAACAAATATGAATTTGGGGAGGCAAGGCAAAGTACGTAGGCGTCTACGAGCTACGCCGTAGCCCGTAGCATCAAAATCAATACAGAGCGTCTAAAAATAAACCGATTTAACAGAACCAAACTTTGAATTGTAAATGTACGTCAATAAACTTGGTTATAGATGGGTGACTAGATAGACTAGTTCTGGTACATGCAATCTATATATCTATATATATTAATACGTGAAGCAAAAATTTGTGAAGCATTTTTAACTAATATGCCGCGGACGGATTAGAATGAAACTTTGCACGGTTATAGGACGTAGAGAAGGAGTGATGAATGTTAATGTTTTTTTCAAATACTGCATATATTATACATAAAATCAGCTAGAAACACATTACACACACTACCGTGCATTTGTCACAAACACATAATAAACGAAATAGAACGTTCAATGCCTTACTATGAAAACACGTAACGTCAGAAATGTCAGTGTCTTTGTCAAAATACCCGATATTGTTTTGAAATGCGGCTTATATAGATAAAAGCGTATTTATATAGATATTTTTTTATCTATATAAATACGCTTTCTACACTCATAGCCCCACACTAGGATTTTCTCCTGTGTCGTGGGTACCATGGACACACACAAGATGACTACGCAAACACCCAGACACAGAACATAAATCTAAACTCATCATTCAGATACCTGTTTGGCCGGGAATCGAACGCGGGACTCATTGCGCGTCAGACCGGTTTGGTAACCGCTCCGCCACGCAGGTCATGTAATGTTTGTCCTCTGTCCGTTCCCAAATCATTGATTTGTATCCTTATTTATTGTGTTTTCACAAATCATTGTTAACGTTCTTGCATTTTATTGTCGTATTTACTTTCTATTTAACCTAGATGTCCCAACGCTGGGCAAAGTACTCTTCCATATGCCACTACGGTACAGTTCGTATGAGTTTATGTTTCCTCAAAACAATAAGGCTGATAACGACAGCGTGCAATGTACTCGTACATTGAAAAGTACGAGCGAAAACATAAACAGTGATTTGAGGTAACGTAATAAATTCATACTAAGGGTGGGTAAAAGAAGTAAGAAATTTAGTTAGGTGTCCTGGAGACGCCCACAAAATTTGTGTCTAGCCCAAAAAATTATATCCTAACCATCCATCAGCCCTTTGAGGTCCACTTCTGGACATAGGCCTCCCTGAATGACGCCACTCCAACCGGCCCTGTGCCTTATGAATCCAACGGTTTCCCGCTGTCTTCTTCAGGTCATCGGTCCACCTGGTGGTGGGGGAGGGGGTGACCTTTGCTCTTCTGCGTCTTTCATTTTGGGGGGTTTAACCGATAGTAACCGCGCCTGGCAAGTGTGTTGGAGACTGCAGTTGGTGTAAGAATAAGTAGGAGAGTAGGAGTAAGGAGAAGAGAGGACTAGGAGTAGGAGTAAGGAGATGCTGCTGGGTTTTTGTTCCTTAGTCACGTACGAAATCCACGGGAAGAGAGGGACTGGTGCTATTCAAGACCGACACCACACGGCCACCATCAGATTGTTTAAAGTTAAACTAGAAACATGCTTTACTTCATTGAAAAAAGGAAAAAAAAACGCTTTCTACACTCATAGCCCCACAGTAGGATTTTCTCCTGTGTCATGGACACACACAAGACGAATACACAAACACCCAAACCCAGAACAAGAATCATCATTCAGACACTTGTCTGGCCGGGAATCGACCCGGGATCCACTGAGTGTCAGACCGGTACGGTAACCGCTCGGCCACGCGGGTCGTCACGCGGATTGAAAAAAGGAAAGAAGCCTAGAACGCTATACCTTCACAAAATTTGATATTTAAACTAAAAGCTAAATTTGTCAAAAGTGCAAAATACTCACCTCCGCCATTTTGTTGACACAAGTACGGGAACCGCCAGATGTTCCCCAGGCCGACGGAGTACCCAATGATGGAGAGGAAGAACTGCAGCTTCCCAGACCACGCCGCCCTCTCTTCACCGGGCGCCTCCCGCTGCAGAGAGCCCCTGGACCCTTGCAGCACGATAGTCACTCCATGTGGTCGCTCGCTCCCATCCGCTCTGGTGTTCAGCGGCGCTAATTCATGACCGTTCCTCGGTCCAATGGGCTCAGCTTTGCCGGCCATTTTGATTTTAGTCGATTTCTTCACAAATTCTTAACTAACTTCTTATACTTTAATCTCCCTATACAACCTTATTGTCTGCTTCAGACTGTATATCAATCTCTTAAAACAATTTCAATTTAACTAGATTCTTTGAATGATAATCGTTACCTATAAATATGTTCATATTATGCTAGATCTGGTGAATTTCGTAGTCATACGTGAAATACCGTATCGCGTCTTTTTTAACGAATTCGACTACTTTAAAGTATGTTGTTGTTCGTTGTAAAAGCTTTTGACGTAGTTTTAAGGAATCTCTGAAGACAAATGATGCCTCTCTGTGCATATGAGTGGATATGGTCGCCTAATTAAGCTAAATTGACATGTTTAGTGGGAGATACTGTTATGTAGAGTGTTTTATTTGTCTTTCAGTCATATTCATTAGGAGTCCGTTGGAAGCCAATCTGAAACAAAATATGGTAATATTAGTTAATTTCTTATGACGCAGTGATAGTGTAATCAAATTCACTGGAGGAAAGCAAATAACGATTCATCTAATATATAAAATTCTCGTGTCAAAGTTTTTGTTGCCATACTCCTCCGAAACGGCTTGCTCGATTTTTACCAAAATTTATATGCTTATTGAGTAGGTCTGAGAATCGGCCAACATCTATTTTTTTTTATTTTTTATATGGCAAAACAACGTTTGTCGGTGCAGCTAGTATCAGTATAAAAATGAGTTAAAATCAATCTGCAGTAAGTATATAACAAATAAGGGTTTACATTTGCAAGATGATATAATGTACATAGTTCAACCGAATTGTATTTATAATGTAACTCCTATTTCTAGAAATAGGAGTGGCATTATAATCACTTCTCAAAGCTTAAAACCAGTTCTTGCGTTTCGATGGAAGGGTGGTTGCCGGCTTCATTTTATGTGCAATAGTCCTCGGAAGTAGCATCGCATCTGTGAATGACTTTATACAAATTTGTTCTGTATAAAGTTTCTTACATCCATGGTCGGCATTGACCACTTTCCATCAGGCAAGCTGTATGATCGTTTCTTACTTCAATCTGATACTTCACACTTTCACATGAGGCGACCATCATAGTCCTCGGGAGTAGCAAAGCATCTGTGATTGACTTCAGATGGAACCCATGTTCTGTATGAAGTTGATTACAGATGTTCATGGGCGGGAGTGACCACTTACCATCAGGTGGACTGCATGCTCGTTTGCTACTTCAGACAAAAAAAAAACAAAAATAAAGAATCTCAGTTATCTGCAAGACTGCAATTATATAATAAAAGACCAGTGTTTAATATATTCGGTCGATTGTCGCCAAATATTCGCTGGCCTTCGTACGCAGCGACATTGCGTCATTATTTTCACAATGACGTAACAGTTTTAAGGCTTAAACACATTCATACGATACGACTTCGCGTCGTGACACGTGGCACGTCGTGTCGCGAAACGATGTCGTGTCGTGTCATACTTCATATAGAGCATGAATTCTATCTGAAGTCAATCTCAAATGCGTTGCTACATCCGAGGACTATGATGGTCGCCTCATATGAAAGTGTGAAAACACACCCTTCCATCGAAACGCAAGACATGCTTCACGCAAAAAATTGGTGTGGCGGTGGTACTTCCCCAGTCGAACTACACCGGTTCTACCACCGGCTCGAGAAAATATTACCCACTCTCTGAAACAATCGGGTGAATAATATGTAGAAATCACGCGACAAGACAGATAATCCTCAGCCTAGATTCACACTTAAAATAGGCTATCATGAGTAAATACAACCTTATCTAAAGAGCTTTACTGGATCGATAATGCAGATGCACTCCGAACTACGGGGAATCGATTTCAACACGCAAAGTAAAAGCAAATATCGCTACGATTGAAAAACAGTTCAAAATGGCAAATTTTACAGGGGAGCCTGGATTTTGTATATCTTTACATAGTAGTGTCCGACCGAAACTGGTTTTTCAACCGAAACCTAAACCGAAACCGAATTTCGGCAACGGGAAACCGAAACTTCCTTACAAGGATCAAGTTTTGTGGAAAAAAGAAAAAAACCTTTTTAAAATCATCAGTCTTTTGTTTTTCATCTTTAAATCATCAGCTATTCAGTCTTCGACATTTTCACTTGTGGATGATTAATAATAATCAACGTTACAACACATAATTTTAGAAATAAACGTACGGTATTTCACGCACCGAACATGACCGATCACAGCGCGAGAACTCCCGAGTGCAGTTTCGATTTCGGTCGTAGTTTCGGCAGCTTTTCCTCCGCAAACTCAACCGAAACCGATACCGAATATTCGGTCGGACACTACTACATAGCATAAAACAAGGTCGCTTCGCGCTGTCTGTCCCTATGTATGCTTAGAACCTTAAAACGCAACGGATTTTAATGCAGTTTTTTTATAAATATAATGGTTCAAGAGGAACACTGATAATTTTACATTTTTGACTTAGGCGGAACGAAGGTCGCCGGGTCAACTAGTTTAATATAAGAGAGAAGTAGCATACGAACATGCAGTTCACGTGATGGGAAATGATGAATGTTGCTCATGCATATCATCAGTAGGCAAATTTATATAGAACCAGGTTTTTATCTGAACCGGGCTTTTATGTTTTTTTTTATTTTTTTTTATTTATTTATTTGTCTGAAGTAGCATACGAGCATGCAGTCCACCTGATGGTAAGTGGTCATTGCCGCTCATGGACATCTGTAATCAACTTCATACAGAACATGGGTTCCATCTGAAGTCAATCACAGATGCGTTACTACTCCCGAGGACTCGGGAAGTAGTGGTCGCCTCATGTGAAAGTGTGCCGGCAACCACACCCTTCTATCGAAACGCAAGAAATGCTCCACGATAGAAATAGGTGTATATGTGAGGTCGATCACAGGTTTTAACTTAAGAAAATTGATTGAGCTAGTGTAAAAGTGTGAATTAATTATATTTTGAGCGTCGTTTGTTGATATTCCAAGTTTTGACGTATAACAAAAGTTCCTAAAAACCTCATTCAGATTGCAAACTTGTAACTTAAATAGAATTTATATGATTTTAGACTAATATTATCGCGGAATTGATACATTTTAATACTTAGCGGGTACTAACGATATGCGGTTTTTGAATCCTTTTCGAATTATTTTTGCCGATATTTTGACATAATAGGATTTGACTCAAGTGATTCGAAAACTCAAGTACAACTCGAGTGATGTAATAAAATTACTCGAATGAGTCACACAATTCTATTCGCATCACTAGGTAGCAACATATCTTTATCTAGCTCAGGTAGGACTTTACCTATCTGATTGATAACGCCACCCATTAACGGATAGGCCGCTTGCTATTAGATGACGCACGTTAGTTTGCTATTTAAATTATTTAGAAAAACACAAAGTTTGGTTATTCTCGTCGCTTCGCTCGCTTCAATCACGTCTAGCGCAGGAATTATTATTATATGTGTTAGAGTGCTTTCACATTAGCTTGCAAGTAGCGCGACCGCAGCGAGTCAGTCGCGCGACTGCAGAAAATGCTTTCTTTTTACGACTTTCCGCGAGATTTTTTTTTTGATTAAGGTGGCGCGCCGTACATTTATAATTTAAATAATAATAAAAAATAATCAATACTGAATAGTTATTTCAATAATAAGAAAACACCCGTTGCAGTCGCGCGGCTGCCGCGCTGTGGCGGCGCTACTTGCGACCTAATGTGAAAGCGCTTTTAATGTAGTTCATAAACTGTGTCACCCTGTAGTCGGGCAGTAGAATACGGGTACGGTATCCCCTGCATGTCGTAAGAGGCGACTAAAAGGGGGCTTCTGGGGTTGCGGACGGCTAGAGTGGGAGCTCGAACCGTCCAACAAGCTACCCCAAGAAGGACGGCGGTATGTTTGGCCTCATCTCGCCGTATATACCGAATGATGAAGGGGGATAGTACACGTCCTCCAAGAGATGAGCCCGTGAGAGGCGCCGCGCTAGGGAACACCGGTGCGTGCCATTGGAGATCCCTGGGTCCCCTACAAGCGCTAAGGAAGGCCACCGAGGAGATTTTAGTGGGTAAAAATCCCCCATGACCCGGAGTCTCTTCCAAGGCTTCGATGTACCTTTTGAAGGTTTTCTCCACGTCACAAAAAAAGGTCATAAACTGTGGGTGCCAAATTTCAACCAAATACCACCGATAGTTTTTACGTAGAAAAGTAACATACACATACATCACACAAACTTTAGCATTTATAATGTTAATGAAATGTATGGCCAAAAGATATAAAACAACGATGCTTAAGCTGTAATATTTTAAATAAGTAAATTAAATCTGGAACCATAATACATTTCCTTGCACTAATGCATTTCTCTTTGCATTGGCACACAGCCCGGTTTGCCTTCTGGAAATGGCGAGCTACATTTGGCAAAAACACCCCAAAAAGGGTGACCTAAAACTCATTTATACATACCTACACAAAGTAATAAATATCTGAACGTCTACACAAAATAACAATCAGTACAATCGCATAATAAATATTAATTTTTCTTGGCTATTTGAAAGGCCATGGTGTCAAAAGGGAGTTTTTTTTAGATTTCCATCCATCCATCCATCAGCCCTTTGATGTCCACTGCTGGACATAGGCCTCCCTTAAATGGCGCCACTCCAACCGGTCCTGTGCCCTCTGAATCCAACGGTTTCCCGCTGTCTTCTTCAGGTCATCGGTCCACCTGGTAGGGGGGCGACCTGTACTCCTTTTGCCTAAACGTGGTCGCCACTCGAGGACCTTTCTTCCCCATCGGTTATCGGTCCTTCGAGCGATATGGCCGGCCCACTGCCACTTCAGCTTGCTGATTTTGAGAGCTATGTCGGTAACCTTCGTTCGTCTACGGATTTCATCGTTGCGAATCATGTCTCGTAGCGAAATTCCGAGCATAGCCCTCTCCATAGCACGCTGAGCGACTCTGAGCCTTCGAATGAGGCCTTTAGTGAAGGACCACGTTTCGGCGCCATAGGTCATCACTGGCAACACACATTGCTCGAACAATTTCGACTTCAGGCACTGAGGAATTGTGGACGAAAAGATACTACGAAATTTCCCGAACGCAGCCCAGCCGAGTTGGATTCTTCGAGTGACCTCCCTCTCAAAGTTGGACTTACCCATCCGGATCGTTTGTCCCAGGTAAATGTACTCGTCAACAACTTCGAGAGGAGTGCCGTCAACAACTACCGGTACGGGTGTGACATGGACATTAGACATGATTTTCGTCTTGTCCATGTTCATCTTAAGACCCACCCGTTGTGAGGCACTGTTGAGGTCGCCTAGCATTGTGCTGAGGTCCGTCAGCGAACCTGCCAAGATGACTATATCGTCGGCAAATCGAAGGTGTGTGACGTGTTCACCATTGATGTTGATGCCAAGACCTTTCCACTCCATCAGCTTGAACACATCTTCCAACGCAGCGGTGAACAGTTTCGGCGATATGACATCGCCTTGCCTGACTCCCCGCTGCAGTTGGATGGGGTTCGTGCTTTGGTCGTGTACTCGGACTGACATGGTGGCGGCTGTGTATACACACTTCAACACCTCGATGTACCTATAGTCGATCTGGCATCGCTGAAGGGACTCCAGCACCGCCCAGTGCTCGATAGAATCGAAGGCTTTCTCATAGTCCACATAAGCAACACATAACGGCAGATTATACTCCTCGGTCTTCTGTATAATCTGCCGAAGCGTGTGTATGTGGTCCATGGTGCTGTAGCCTTTTCGGAATCCAGCTTGTTCGGGAGGCTGGAAGTCGTCAAGCCTGCGTGCAATACGGTTAGTGAGGACTCTCGAAAACAACTTATACACGTGGCTCAGAAGCGCAATGGGCCTGTAGTTCTTCAGCAGGGTTTTATCGCCCTTTTTGAAGAACAGCACCACTACGCTTCTGCTCCACGCTTCCGGGGTTGTCCCGCTAGTAATGACGGAATCGAACAACTTTTGGAGCGCCACTAGGAGGGGTTTACCGCCAGCTTTTAGCAGCTCTGTTGTGATTCCGTCATCGCCCGGTGCCTTGTGGTTTTTCAGCTGTTTGAGAGCCTCTCTAATCTCGTACAGGCTGACGTCCGGGAGGTCCTCAGTATAGTGTCGGGTCAGTTTGGCACGTTTGTCGTCCGCCTTGTTACGGGCGGGAACTCGTGCGGAAGCATACAACTGTCCGTAGTATTTCTCAATTTCTCTCAGAACATCGGGCTGAGACGAAACTACGGTGCCCGATTCGGTCTTCAACCTCGTCAGCAGGCTCTGCCCAACGCACAGATCCCTGGCGAACACTCTTGAGCCCCGGTTTCGCTCAATAGCGTCTTTTACGCGTCGGGTGTTGTGAGCACGCCAATCGCGTCGCCTACTCTGAGAGATCTGTTTATTGAGCAGTCTTGAGGTTGGAGACTGCACACATAGTTCTCGCCTTTCCCTCATAAGACCGAGAGTATGCTCTGAGAGAACCTGAGAGCCACCACTGGAGTGGGTCTTAAAGTACTTAGACCCCACCTCGTGGACAGTTGTTACTACCTTGGTGTTAATTTCGTCCACAGAAACGCAAGAATCGAGACACGCGAAACGGTTCCGGAGCTGTAGCTGGAACTCTTCGGAGCCCTGGATTTGGACAGGTGTTGGTCGGAGCGTAGACTTCATTAGGCGTGACCGTTCCAGCTTTACGTTGATATTTAATGTGCCTCTTACCATCCGGTGATCACTTCCGGTTTTCACCCTGTTGATCACTGAGACATCATTAAATATGTGCCGTTTGTCTGCCAAAATGAAGTCTATCTCGTTTTTAGTGGAACCATCAGGACTTATCCAAGTCCACTTTCGCTGTGCCTTCTTCTTGAAGAAAGAGTTCATCATAAAGAAGTCTTCCCTCTCCAAGAAGTTGGCAAGCAAGTGACCTCGGTGGTTACGTTGTCCAATTCCAAAGGGCCCCACCCTCCGTTCGTCACCATTTCGCACGCCTAGTCTTGCATTAAAATCCCCCATGACAACGGTAAAATGGGTTTTTGAGGTATGTATGGCTCTACTTA
This sequence comes from Spicauda simplicius, assembly GCA_949699795.1. Classification (NCBI taxonomy): domain Eukaryota; kingdom Metazoa; phylum Arthropoda; class Insecta; order Lepidoptera; family Hesperiidae; genus Spicauda; species Spicauda simplicius. The sequence goes on from OX453080.1 coordinate 3,723,151, forward strand.
TGTCCTCATACATGACCTCAACCTCATCGTCTGGGTGTGTCGAAGTCGGCGCATATACCTGTATGACCTTCAGCGAATACCGTTTAGATATTCTGAGTATAAGGTACGCTACCCTTGACGACACACTGTCGACTGTTACAACGTTGTTCACGAGGGATTTGTGGACGAGGAACCCGACACCACCCTGGGACAGGTGATCGCCCTCCCGGTGATAGAGCAAGTTTCCAGATTTGAGGATTATCGTGTCCTCCCCCTGTCTTCGGACTTCAGACAATCCCAAAACACTCCAGTTTAACTTGTCTATCTCTTCTTCCAGCTCCTGTATCTTCTCGTCGGTCCTCAGTGTCCTGGTGTTGTATGTTGCCAGGTGCAGAAGTCGTCGGTTGTGGTAGCCGGATCTCTGCCGGAGATTCTTAGCACCCCCTGCCCCGCCGTTACCTAGGCCGCTACCGTAGCCCGGAATAGCGGGGCCGCCGGGGACTGGGGGCCGTGGCTTTTCTGCACCTGTCATAAGGGGGTTTTGCCAGTAGTCACCGCGCCTGGCAAGCGTGTTGGTGACCGCAGTAAATGTTAGAATTTCACAGGAGATGCTGCTGCCCATCTCCTGGATGTTTTATCCCTTAGTCGCCTCGTACGACATCCACGGGAAGAGAGGGAGTGGTGCTATTCAAGACCGACACCACACAGCCAATTTACATTTTATACAATTTACATTTATATTTTTAGATTTATCTGTCTACTATTCTTATTCGTATGATGTACTTTGTCCCTGTAGTTCCGGGTCCACAATAGGGCTACGGTACCCTCTGCCTGTCGTAAGAGGCGACTAAAAGGGGCTTCTGGGGTTGCGGGCGGGAAGAGTGGGAGCTCGAACCGTCCGGCCAAGCGACCCCGGGAAGGACGGCGGCATGTGTCTTTGCATGCTGCCGTAAAGACCAGAAGGTGCGGTGAGCGGTGCACGCCCACCAGGGAAGAGCCCGATGGGGCAACACGCTTAGAGGACACCGGCGGCGGTCCGGTGGAGTACCCGGAGTCCTCTTCGCAGCGCCGAGGTCGGCCACCGGGGGGTTTTAGTGCGGTAAGAATGCCACATAACCCGCGTGGCCCCCACAACGTCGGGTACTTTAAAAAAAAAAAGGTTCTGAAGATAGAACCCGTGTTGTACGACCGAAGAAGTACCAGTCACATATATTTCTAGCGTAAACCAGTCAATTTTAGGAATAATTTTGTATTTTTATTACGTAAAGCTTGTCGCGAGCCCTCTGCCATTGAATGGCGAACCCCTAGAGGTTCGCGTATCCCACAAATTACAGCGAAATCAAACCGGCAGTTTTGCGTAAGGTGCAACAAACACACATACATTTTAACAAACATTTACATTTATGCTATTAATAAGATTAATGCTACATTATGTTTTTTGAAGTGAAACTTCTTAATCGGGGTTGGAAAAAAATTTAGTGTAACATTTTTTCGTTACGCGCCATCTTTTTCCGTTACGCGCCATCTTTTTCTTATCCCTACCACGCGTGATATTAGATAGATTATTATAGATTAGATTATTAGATAAAGTTCAATAAAAGCCTTTTATTAAACTTTATCTAATTTAACTTTATTTAACCAATTTCTGTAAAGTTGCATATAGTAAATTATTTTTTGAAAAATAACGTCATAAAGAAGTTTCACTTCTTACGAGTGTACGCTAGTACACGCACACATTTTTTTTAATTTAATCACTCGGGGCCATGATGTTATTTATCACAAGCATATCTCTAGCACGAATGAGTAATAACACAAAACAAATACGCAAAAAAGAGCCAGGTGAAAATTAAACTAGCTTTTTGTTTTTATTTTTTAGAATAATGTTAAACAAGCTTCTTGTTTTTATTATTTTTAATGAATGAAGTTAAATTAATTAAAATGTGCGCATTAAAAGGCCACCAAAATATAAACATTAAAACCACAGAGTAGTTGGAAAACCAAGATTTCAACTGTAGACCTTTCTGGAAAAAAAATGTACCTTTAAGTTAAAATTGATGAACATAAAACTGCGCAGTTATTCATACAAAACAGCTACAATTTCTTCATTTCACCGAATACTAAATATACATTTTTTATCTGACTGAAGTAGCAAACGAGCATGCAGTCCACCTGATGGTAAGTGGTCACTGCCGCCCATGTACTAATCAACATACAGAACATGGGTTCCATCTGAAGTCAATCACAGATGCGTTGCTACTCCCGAGGACTATGATGATCGCCTCATGTGAAAGTGTGCCGGCAACCACACCCTTCTATCGAAACGCAAGAAATACTTCACGCTAGAAATAGGCGTGGCGGTGATTCTTCCGTAGAACTACATTGGTTCTACCACCATACATTTAATATTTTAGCTAACTAACTACATATATCCACAATAATATGTCGCAATGGCCTTTTGTGGAGGTTTAATCAAATAAAAACTTTAATACTTCACTAGCTGGCAGCCATATTCACTTCTTAAAATTTTAAACGGATTCTGCGCGGTACAGTCGACGCATTCTCTAACAAAGAGATTTCGGTAAGGTTTGATATAAAATGGACCTGTATTTCATAAATACAGGTCCATTTTATGGTCCACTCGAGAATAGTTCAGCTTAAATCTATTTCTTAAAAGGTCAACCTCTACGACTAAGTTGGATTCTTTAAAATGGGAAGTATACATATTAACACTAATAGTGATTCCTACTCATAGCCCCAGACTGAGATTTTCTTGTTTCGTAGTTGCCATGGTTACAAAAACACCCAGACCCAGAACCGAAAAGTAAATTTATCATTCAGATTTCTGTTCGGTCGTTGGTCGAACCCAGGGTAATGGTTCGACCATGTAAGAACCCATTACATGTTATACCAGTGTGGTAACAAATTCGATACTCTTCTTCAGTAATAATAATAATAATAATAATAATATACTTTATTGTACCCAGAAAAAAGAAAAATAATACAGTAGATTACAATAATAAAATACAAAAGGCGGCCTTATCGCTCAACAGCGATCTCTTCCAGGCAACCTCACGGTGCGGAGTTAAGTTTTAGGGGAAAAATAAAGAGAAGGTAGGGTGCAAAAGTTATGGAAATGAGTGCAACATACAAATTAAGAAATTAAATTTCAGAGAAACTACTTAAAAAAAAATAATAATAATAATTAACATAACAATAATTGTAAAAAGAATAAGTTTAAAGATAGCAAAAGCGTAAGGAGAGGATTGGTAAACTAGAGCTTTAAGTAAAAGTACTTCACAAGATTTTTAAACGAATGTAGGGATTGGGCATAGCGAATAGATACAGGAAGGGAGTTCCACAACTGAAACAGTGAAGGACTTTTTGTAAAACGAAGTTGAGTGGGAAGGAGTGTAAAGACTAAGGTTTTGAGTGGAGCGAAGGGATCTATCATGGGATAGGTGGAGAAAGGGGAAACGTTCCTTGAGGTACGGTGGAGAGGTCGGATTAAATAATATACAGTATAAAAGAGACAGAATGTGAGCATTTCGGCGAAGACGAATTGGGAGCCACTTGAGTTTAACGCGATACTCTGAAACATGGTCATACTTTCGTAAGCCGAATATGAACCGTATACAAATATTTTGGAGACCCTCAAGCTTATTTAATTGCTCCTCGGTAATATCAGGATAACACACATCAGCATAGTCAAGTATAGGTAAGAGTAGAGATTGCGCAAGCATAATTTTCGTGGGAATTGGTAAAACATTTTTCAATTTGCGAAGGGAACCCATAGCAGCAAAGATCTTCTTACTGACTTCCGTGACCTGTGGTATCCACGAAAGATGTTGGTCCATATAGATACCTAGATTCTTAACTTTATTACTATAGGGAATATCGACGTCACCCAGTGTTATGGGCGGTAATAATTGCCAATCGATTCTAGAAATCAGACGCGAACTCCCTATAATAATCGCCTGGGATTTGGTGACATTTAATTTTAATCCAAAGTTTTTGGTCTAAGTAGAAATACAAGCCAGATCCGCGTTAGTTATCTTGATGGCGCTGTGCAAGTTGTTAAGGCTAGCGTGGTTGTAAATTTGCAAGTCATCCGCATATAGATGGTAGTGAGAAGTTAAGTGAAGACTAATAGAATTTGTTACGGACGACGGCGTCAATACATAAAATAAGTTAGAATAAGTTAGAATAAGATAGGCATGTATTGTTATCCCACTCTAAATATACGCAATGTCAATAGATGTAAGAAAGAGACAGCGCTATAGGAAAGAAAGAGATGCAGAGTGGTGCCGTGTGCAAAAGTGGCTCGCACGTGATTGGTGGAGAGGCCGGTACCGCTGACTACCATACCCTGCTAATGTAAGAATCTTAATAGTACTTAAGCACGCCTAATGCATTGTTGATCATGTTGGGTACTTGGGATACATCAATAAATAAGATTGAAGAGCGAAATACGAAGTTTTTATTGAGACGCTACAATCTACACTCTACAATTTGGTCCTTCGAACGTCGGATTCTGAAGATTTGGCACTCCACGACGGATTCAGAAGCGAATCTGTACTGCGGGCGAATCTGTACTGCGGGCGATTCAGAAGCGAATCTACTCTACGGCAGATTCAGAGGCGAATCTGCGCTACTCGAGTAAGGACTGCAGCGCGTCGTATTGGATACGCCGGTCGCTATGAACACGAGAAGCCGTGTTCGCTCCGAATCTGGATACAGCGAGCCGGAGTTACCAGTAGGCACTAAGAGTGTGCTTGCACCGTCATTGCACCGCATTTATGAAGACTCGCCGCAATCGCCGTCAACTGTAGCAGGAAGTATTCCCCAAGGGAGAAGATTGGAGTACTCTCCGCCACGAGCAGCGAGAGAGACCGCGTCAGAGGCGTCAATAGGGACGTCCATTATGGGGCCGCCTGCACAACCAGTTAGCACTCCAATGAGACGTGAAGCCGCATCACCAATACGAAGACCTACGTCACCGGCATTGAGCATTCACACTAACACGTCGAGAAAAAGCGCTGATGCAAGAATGAAGATGGCGCAATACGAGGCAGAAAAGGAACTCGCGGAGCTAGAAGAAAAGCGACTGCGCATCAGAGAGAAACTCATCAAGGCACGACTAGCCGCCGAAGTGACAGCGATAGAAGCCGAATCAGAGTACAAATCCAGCATATGCAATGAAAGAGTACGGGACTGGGTCGATAGAAGCATAGAAGAACAACGACCATCAGCACCGAAATTCAGGGAAGAGCCACAAGAGGCTCACCCCCCCGTTAAAGAGCAACGGGGGGAGAACGCCAAGTACCAGGGCATTCAACGACTAGCCGACGCATTGGAAAAAATGATTACGTCTAGGCCGCTGCCGCGTCAGACAGCAGAACTACCCATCTTTACGGGAGCCGTCGCAGAGTGGCTACCATACAAAGCCGCTATGGAAGATTCTACGAGACTCTTCAAATTCTCTCCAACGGAAAATCTTCTGCGTCTACGAAACAGCCTACGAGGGGAAGCACGAGAAACTGTACTTTCGCAGTTATTCACCGCCTCCAGTCCAGAAGTAATTATGCGAACGCTAGAAATGAAGTATGGAAGGCCAGAATTTATAATTGATCGAGCAATGGAAGAACTCAAGAAACTCCCTAAGCTAGGAAGTGCGAGTACTGATCTATACGAGTTCGCAATCAAGATTCAGAACATAGTCTACACAATCAAGAGTATAGACAGAAGAGGCTACCTACAGAGTCCGCTTCTTGTTCGAGACGTCATGGACAAATTGAGTCCGCATCTCGTCAGCAAATGGGCGGAGTACGCAGCCAATAATGAAGCTCGTATTATAGAAGAAAACGAAATGATCGTCCTCTCAGAGTTCTTGATGGCCGAAGCGGATCTGATGATCAGATATACCCACACAACCAGACGAGGTGTTCCAGTACCAGTCAAAAAAGAAGTGGCTCCAAAACGGGCAGCTACTAGAGGCGTATACACTGCAGAAGGCATCACATATGAAGATGAAAGAAGATGCTTTATGTGCCAGTCCGAGGGACATTACACTCCCGATTGCGCCAAACTCAAGGCACTCGACACCAACGATCGCTGGAAATGGGCCAAGGATAACAGAATGTGTTTCAAATGTATGAAACGGAAGCACAACCGATTCTCCTGCAAAGCTAAAGCCTGCGGAGTTCACGGATGTACCTACCGACATCATGCGCTTCTACACAAGGAAAAGGCAACGGAATCGGCTCCTACGGTCAGCACTCTGAACGAATGCAAAACAGCCGACTCAACCGCAGTAGTAATGAGCGTTACAGCAAAGAAGACATCTGCGGTATTGCTCAAGACCTGCAAGGTGAAGCTCAGCGGTCCACGGGGGGAGATAATTACGCACGCCCTCTTGGACGAAGGGTCCACGGTGACACTAATAGATGAAGTATTAGCTAACCAACTCACCGATGGCGGATCGAAGCAGCCTTTGAACATTAGAGGTATCAACGAGCAAAAAAGAATAGAGAGCAAGGCGATCGAGATCCGAGTGAGAGGTCTAAGAGAACAAGAAACATACACCGTCAAAGCCCGCACCGTACGAGGGCTACAGTTACATCAACAACGTATACCGCATAATTTAGAGCGGTATCCGTACCTGCGCAGTATACGAGAGAAGATCTGCACAGGAGAAGCCAAGCCTCGCATACTAATAGGGGCTGACAACTGGCACTTAATAGTATCGCGACAGCTACGCGCTGGCAAGAAAACAGAACCTGCCGCATCTTGGACAAAGCTGGGTTGGGTGTTGCATGGATCGGCACCAGGAAGAGCGATTTATCAAGACCAAGCAGCCGTACTTCACATCTCCACAAGTGACACACAATTACAAAAGCTCGTCGAATATTATTTCGACGTAGATTCCCTTGGTGTGTCGACCAAAGAGAGGGTTAACAAGTACGAGAAGAGGGCCAACGATATTTTCGAAGCAACTGCCAAAAGGAAGGAGGGTTATTTCGAAGTAGGCCTTCCTTGGAAGACCGACAACACCACACTCCCCGATAGCTACGAGTCAGCTTTAAGAAGACTACACACGTTAGAGAAGAGGATGACTAAGGAGCCCGCCTTTAAGGAAGTATATACGGCTCAAGTCACGAACCTTGTACAGAAGGGCTACGCGACCGAGTGCGATGGCAGCGAAATGAATAGCAATCGCAAATGGTTCTTACCTCACTTCGCCGTCACGAACCACAACAAGCCAGGGAAAGTGAGAATGGTCTTTGACGCAGCGGCCAAGGTGAAAGGAGTCTGCCTTAACGACTTCCTGCTAGAAGGGCCAGACTTATTGACTTCACTTACAAGAATACTGTTCAGGTTCAGAGAAAAAAGAATTGCCGTAACCGCAGACATCGAAGAAATGTTTCTCAGGATTAAAATAAGATCTGAGGACCAGCCAGCACAAATGTTTTTATGGCGGGACAAGCCCACCGATCCCCCAAGAAAAATGAAGATGGTATCGATGATATTCGGAGCAAGCAGCTCACCGTACCTCGCTCATAGCGTGAGGAATCGTAACGCCACAGACTTTGAGCAAGAATTCCCAGAGGCAGCTTTAGCAATTAAGGAGCGTCACTATATGGATGATTACTTAGACAGCTTCCAATCAGAAGACGAAGCTATTAAGATGGTCAAAGAAGTAATGTACATCCATCAGCGGGCCGACTTCAACTTGAGGGGGTGGAACTCAAACAATAAGAAGGTTCTTGCTAGCATTCCAGAAGAAAAGAGATCCAAGAACGTCGACGTACAGCTAGTGGCACATCACAAGGAGAAAACGTTAGGACTTCGATGGGACCCAGACTCCGACACTCTTACATTCAACACGGATATTAAGAGAGTTCCCGATGAAGTCAGGCTGCGACTAAGAGCTCCTACTAAGCGCGAAACCTTAAGCGCAGTTATGTCAGTGTACGATCCGCTGGGGCTCATCAGTCAGTACACCATCGTCGGCAAGATAATATTGCAACAATTATGGCTTAAGAAGGTGGACTGGGACCAAGAACTACCGCAAGAGGAAGCCTATCTTTTCGACGAATGGATAAAACGACTCCCAGATGTCTCAGCGCTAGCTATACCAATGTGCTACAGTATGAACTTAACGCCGCAAGCCCATATAGAGCTTCATATTTTCGTCGACGCGAGTGAACAGGCGTATGCAACGGTGGCCTATTGGAGGATCGTATACAAAGACTTAACAGAAACCATCCAAGTAATGGCCAAGGCAAAGGTAGCTCCGCTAAAGATGCTCACCATTCCAAGACTGGAGCTTCAAGCGGCGTTGATTGGGGCGCGACTCGGAAACACGATAATAAAGGAACATACTTGGAAGCCCAGACGAGTAACCTATTGGAGTGATTCTAGAACAGTTCTGTGTTGGATAAGAAACGAGAAAAAGAAATACACTCCATTTGTCGCACACCGCCTAGCAGAGATCGCCGAACTCACACAAGCGGCTGACTGGCGGTGGGTGCCTACCACGCTCAACGTGGCAGACGACGCCACCAGATTTCAGAGCAATAAGATCGACAGTCACGATAGGTGGTTCACGGGGCCCCCATTCCTTAGGGCACCGGCAAACCGGTGGCCACAGGAGAGCGAGGATAACGAGACCGAGGAAGTGGCATGCTACGCCTATTCAGAAGATGACACTTACCCAGAGGACTCACTGCCCGATATCCGAAGGTTCTCCAGTTACTTAAAATTAATAAGAACTACTGCGCTAACACAACTCTTCATTGAGAAGCTGAAAGCCAAAAGGAAAAATAATATACATCTAGAAGTCGCACATCTGAGAGCGGCTGAACGACGTTGGCTTCAGAGAGCGCAGAGAGACTCCTTTAAAGAAGAGTTAATAAGGCTAAAACAGAATCAGCCGCTACCACGACGAAGTAGGTTAAAGAAGTTGGACGCCGTATTAGACGACGACATAATAAAGGCGAGAGGCAGAATAGGTGCTCTAAATAGTACAACGCACTCGAACCAGCCATAGATACTCGACGGACGGCACCCGTTCATTCGTCTGCTCATCGAGAATTATCATCGCCGGGCGGGTCACGCGAATAACGAACGAGTCGTCAATGAACTCCGACAGCAATACATTATTCTACATCTGAGGCCTACAGTCAAGAAGATAGCTAGAGAATGTCAGTATTGCCGCGTATACAAGGCGGCTCCAAAAACGCCACCGAAGGGAGACCTGCCTAAAGTGAGGCTGGAACCGGGTCACCGCGCCTTCACCTACTGTGGGGTCGATTACTTTGGACCTATGATGGTGACCATCGGACGAAGACATGAAAAAAGGTGGTGTGCATTATTCACTTGCCTTACAACGAGGGCAATTCACTTAGAAATCGTCCAATCACTCTCCACGGACTCTGCTATTATGGCGCTAAGAAGGATGGCCGCCAGGAGAGGCTGGCCACTCGTCATATACTCTGACAACGCCACCAACTTCAGGGGAGCAGACGTTGAATTAAGAAATGTTTATGAGTCCTGGATTACGGTGCTACGAGATTTCAGTCTGCAATATAACACCGACTGGCGTTTTATACCACCGGGCGCGCCGCACATGGGGGGAGCTTGGGAGCGCTTAGTGCGTTCAGTAAAAGTAGCACTTAGCACTACGCTTAAAGAAAAGGCGCCCAAAGAAGAGGTACTGCAGACATTAATCACTGAGGCAGAATACAGCGTGAATGCACGACCACTCACGCACGTCTCCGTAGAACCCGACGATGAAGAAGCCCTGACGCCAAATCACTTCCTTATCGGCTCATCTACAGGACTACCACGGACGGGGCCTTGCACCGAGGCGGACCGCAGCACCTGGCGAAGAGCGCAAGCGCTAGCGGACCAGTTCTGGCAGCGATGGCTTCGAGAGTACTTGCCAACACTCATCCCGCGGGGACAAGCGAGCACTGTAGTTCCGCAACTTCGAGAAGGCGATCTCGTCATGGTGGTCGACAGCACGCTGCCCCGCAACACTTGGCCGAGAGGAGTCATCGAGCGAGTGCACCCGGGATCAGACGGCATCATCCGGTCTGCAGATGTCCGCACTCAAGGAGGCGTATTTAAGAGACCTGCGACTAAGCTCGTCGTCCTACGGATGAAAGAGGCTACGACGTGTCTGCGCCGGGGGGAGAATGTTACGGACGACGGCGTCAATACATAAAATAAGTTAGAATAAGTTAGAATAAGATAGGCATGTATTGTTATCCCACTCTAAATATACGCAATGTCAATAGATGTAAGAAAGAGACAGCGCTATAGGAAAGAAAGAGATGCAGAGTGGTGCCGTGTGCAAAAGTGGCTCGCACGTGATTGGTGGAGAGGCCGGTACCGCTGACTACCATACCCTGCTAATGTAAGAATCTTAATAGTACTTAAGCACGCCTAATGCATTGTTGATCATGTTGGGTACTTGGGATACATCAATAAATAAGATTGAAGAGCGAAATACGAAGTTTTTATTGAGACGCTACAATCTACACTCTACAGAATTAATGAAGATAGTAAAGAGGAGAGGAGACAACACGCCACCTTGCGGCACGCCAGCAGTTGTACTCGACCATACGGAAAACTTGTCATCAATTTGAATACGCTGCCGGCGCCCGTACAAGTAACTACGAAACCAATCAATTGCCGTCGGAGATATGTAGAGAGAACGTAAAACCCCCAAGAGGACGTCAAAATCAACAGTGTTGAATGCATTGCTAAAATCCAACAGAGTTAACACCGTCAGCTGTTGATTATCCATCCCCATGCGAATGTCATCTGTAATTTTCAGCAGGGCAGTAGTCGTATGACCAGGGCGGAAACCGGACTGAAGAGGATTTAGTAGGGCTTGAGAGGAAAGAAAGGAGCTAAGCTGATGGTGGATGAGACGCTCAAGGACTTTGGATAGAAAAGGTAATATGGATATGGGTCTAAAATCAACAAATTCAGTAGGGTTGGATTTTTTGGGTAGGGGAATTATGTGAGCATCTTTCCAGGAAGAAGGGAAGGAATTACTTTGGATAGAACTATTAACTATAAAAGTAATAGTAGGAAGGAGTAAATCAAGGAGAGGGGTGATCATTTTACGGCTAATGCAATCGCTGCCTACCGCATTTGAGGGGATAGCAAGTATTGCTTTCTCTACATCACGATCCGAAAATTGACTAAACGAAAATAGAGGAGAATTTGAATCGGGAACATGAGAAAGATCACTCAGAGTTCTTTTTTTTGTTTTGCTTTCGATGCAAGAAGTAACAAGAAAAATGACGATTTAAATCGTTTAAGTTAAGATTTTGTGGAAGAGAGTTTTTCTGCGATTGCCCAATTCCTAAAGTTTTAAGAAATTTCCAGACCCTACTAGGGTCTTCATTATGAACAGAATTGTAAATATGGCGTCGTTGTAAATCTCTACACATCATATTGCAACGATTCCTTGCAGATTTGTACCGCTCAAGATTAACCTCACTGGCGTCAGACTTGTATTTAGATTTGGCTGCATTTTTCTTATTGATTAAGGTCCTCACGTCATCAGAAAGCCATGGAGCTGGTGAATGCCGAATACGAACTGGGCGAACAGGGGCATGCACGTCATACAGTTGAACTAGCAAGGAATTAAACAGTGCCACCTGCTCGTCAACAGTTCTCATACTCACTACGATACCCCAATCGATATTCGTAGCATCGTGTCGGAGTTTTACAATGTCCATCCCACTGAAATTACGCTGAAGAAGGATTCTTGACTTAGCTTTCGGAGGTCGGATTTTATAAGACAAGTAGAGAAGGTCATGGTAAGAAAATCCCTCGGCAGCGCACTGGCCATACTTTGCAACGTGATCCAATGAAGATACTATCATTAGATCGAGCAAAGAAGGGTCACAGTTTGGGAAGAAGTGTGTTGCACTGAGAGGTAAAATATGTAGATTAGCAGCATTGACTAAGGACTGTAATTTATGGGATCTGACAGTATTTTATTTCAAAATTCAAAAAATTTAGAATGAAATGAAATAAAATGAAATGAAATGTCCTTATTTTGCATAGGGCCTGCGGGGGCACTTACAAATTGTCAGTTACATATATAATGAAGTGATTAGCTTGATATGTGACGTCAGGAAGGAGTCTTCATTATTATTCATTCTTGAAGATTTCAAGTAAAACACAGGAAAAAACTTCTTCGATTTATTCACAGCTTAGGAGGTCCGATCGCTTCGACGGTACAAGAATCTTTTTTCTACCGGCGTTCTCTCGCCTTTTTATAACAATGTTTGGTGGTGTGACAATAACAAATTTATGGAGGGTAAACTAAATTACAATTCTAAAAATCATTAAATGTTGGTAATTCAATAAACAAACAATTTTCGATCTTTAAACTAACTAAAATAATTATTATCGGCGACGCATATATTTTTTTTTACACTACCACCGGATCGGAACACGACCTCAACTGACAAGATCCGGCAAGAAACTTTGGGTTCATCTTTTTTCTTTGTATATCTTTTTTTTTATTGCCCTATTGTTTTTACATTGGTTATAATAACATTAGAAGTTTAGAATCAATTTATTGATCAATAATTGCTAAGCAAACTACTTTAAAATCATATTACTATAAATCACACTTATAAACAGATAACGATTATCAAATGGGTGGTGATAACCCAATTGTTGAAACACGGCCTCTCAATGGTGGATAAGAGGTTATTTTCTGATTGAAATAGCATTCCATCCGATGGATACAGATGTCCAACTTCGTCCCTGTAGTTCCGGGATTAGCATAGGGCTCCGGCATCACTTGACGTCCACTCGTCTTGATGCGTCGCTACTGAAGCACCGCGAAAACCCCTTAGCGGCCTCGTCAATGCGTATGTTTGTGTGAGTGTGCCGTTTTCGAACGCTTGTAGGCAGTTTCTATACTTTTCCCAATATTTCAACTGTGACGCTACGCCTCTAAAACCCTGTTGCTTCGAGGTTCTTCGTGTTCCCCATGGGTATTTAATTGCGTATTAATCTGTCGCCTAGCAAAGGCATAAGATAATATTTTATTAAACGTATTAATATATTTATTTATTTATAAGTTTTTGTACACAGAGACATTACAGGAATTATACATTTACAAAAATATTTAGTACAAAGGGCTACTTATTTCAAAATGAAATTTCTTCCAGCAGCCCTGTGATCGGAATATGTATGTGAGAAGTAAATCTAGCGTGCACAAAATAAATTATACATAAATACATACGTAATAAATATATAAGAATATATATATATATATAATAATAAATTAATGTAGTATAAAGTATAAATTATGAAAGCGACAAGAAATGCTCTTTGACTCTTCGTTTAAATAAAGCGATAGTTTTAGAGAGACGAATATCAGGTGGTAGAGAATTTCACAGTCTAACCGCATGAACAGAGAAGGAGTGTGAATAATGAAAAGATTTGTGAGAAGGATAATTTAGAAGATATTATTAGATATATTTATTGTTACTAAGTCGAGATTATAATTAATCAATGATTTTCTAGCTGTGGCGGAAATTAACGCTATCTACACTCTTATCATTTTACAAAACATACAATATAGGTGGTAGAACGAGTGTAGTTCGACTGGGGAGGTAATTTTTTTTTCGAGGGGGAAACCTTCGAAAGGTACCCGACGCCGTGGGAGCGACGCAGGGTTATGTGGGATTTTTACCGCTCTAAAACCCCCCCGGTGGCCGTCCTCGGCGCCATGAAGAGGACTCCGGGACCTCCAAAGGACTGCAGCTGGAATCCTCTGAGCGCGTTGCATCGGGCTCCTCTCGGATGGGCGGCTGGGCCCACCGCTCCGTCTAGTCTATACGACGATATGCGTCCACACATACCGCCGTCCTTCCCGGGATCGCCTGGCTGGACGGTTCAAGCTCCCACTCTAGCCGCCCGCAACCCCGGAAGCCCCTTTTAGTCGCCTCTTACAACAGGCAGGGGATACCGTAGCCCTATTCTGATCCCGGAACTACAGGGACGGGGGAGGTAATAATAATAATATTCTTTATGGGACGCATAAAATATACATAGCAAAGAAATTACAAATTAAAATAACGATACAAAAGGCGGCCTTATCGCTAAACAGCGATTTCTTCCAGACAACCTTTTGGGTATGAAGTTAAAGTAACAATAAATATAAGAATAGGTTAGGATTAGCTTAAAAAAATAACAAAGGAAGTAAGCAAATCAAAGATGATGAGCAGCGAGAAGTAGGAGAAAGGTGACAGTCAAAATGTTCATAAAAGATATGATGAGAGATGTTTACCATCTTAGTCCTCGGGAGTGGCGACACATCTGTGATTGAAGTCGGATAGAACCCATGTTCTTTATGAAGTTGCTTACAGATGTCCATGGGCGGCAGTGACCACTTACCATCAGGTGGACTGCATGCTCGTTTGCTACTTTAATCTTATATAAAAAAATTCCTGCCTCCTGGCAGACGTGACAAATGCAGGTGAAGCCGCGTGAGAAACCTAGTAGATTATAAATAATGTTATTCACTGCGGACACTAAGCGCGTTAAAAATGACGCAATAATTAATTTTGAAGTAATTAGCCGACGTCAGTGGTCCAATCAAGGTCATTCTAATAATGTGTATCAGCTAAATGAGTCGTGAAAGATGACAGATCTAGTATGTTATCGCTTTTGCGTTATTTTTGTAATAACCCAAGATAAGAACTATAATCTGTTTACGTATAGAACGTGCTGTTTAGGCGAGTAAGATCGGTGATAAGGTTAAAGAAAAATTTTGGATTGACTGCCACCCTTTTTATATGGGGCATTTCAGTTCAAGCAGCCTTTTTATATGGGGCATTTCACGTCAAGCGGGCAGCGAAAAACTGCGAGGTTAGGTTAGGTTAGGTTAGTTTTGTTCTCGAAGGGATCTCCACCTTGTCGTGGTGAGGGGGCTCAGTAACCGTGGCTTGGGGCGCCGCGGTGAAGCCAAGAGGGATTCCAGGGAGGGGACGCTCCGAGTGGGCTTAGCTGGAGGCCCGCTCCGGATGCATACGAGGGGGCTGCGGGGGACGGTGTTTTCTGTCCTCCGCAGCGAGGAGGGGTCGCGGGAGGAGAGGTGTCTCGGTGTGTCGTTGCCGTGCACCCTGTCTCCCGCGACCAAACGGGGGCGCACCGTCAGATGCGTTGGCGGTGGGGCCGCAGAGGAAGAGGAGATGCGGTGTGTCGTTGCCGTCCTCCCTGTCCTCTGCGGCCGTTTGGTGGTTTGCGGCGGAACCAGGGATCGGATCCGCCGCTGGGCGTGGGAGGTCAGTGCCTTTGCGGGTGTCGGCTTGCCCATGCCCACGGCTCCTGGGTGGCGGTCTCGGGGTTGGCCCGTCACCCTGCGGATGGGAGCCTTGGAGGTAAGGCGCGCCTTTGTGTTTTCTGGCGCGCCTTCCTGTTGGAGGGGAGCTCCATGCTCCACGTGGGAGGGGGTTGCGGAAGCGACCAGGCACCGGCGGGTTCGCGGATGAATGTGAAAGCGCGCCCGTGTTCCCGCCAAACGGTGCAGAGATGAAAACACAGTGGGGGTTTAGCCGGTAAGAGTCCGGCATAACCCAGCTGCTGCCCCGGGCGGCTGGGTATCCATGAGGATTACCCACTTAAAAAAAAAAAAAAAAAAAAGGTTAGGTTAGTTAGAAAAACTGAAGTTCTGGATTTCATTCATAATTTGGCTATTTAAAACCGTCTAGTATAGCGCACCATACCGCACTTTCGTACTTCATGAATCTCATAAACGAATCAAAACGCCGTTCCAATTTTTTCTATAAACATTTTTATGTTACAAACTATATTTTAACGTAAAAATAAAAAAATATAAAAATATGCGAAGTTACAAAAAACCTAACTTTTAAAGTTGACTTCCGGTTTAACATACGAAATATTGTAACTTATGATACCTTTTATTTGATTCTTTGTGTGTGCATAAATATATAAAATAAATAAATATTTTTTTAATATGATCAATTTCAACCAAACCCATTTCAAAAAACCCATTAATATTCTCAAGTAATCACTGTTTAGTTATAACTAAATCCATTTAATCCAAAAAAAATTGTGATAATCCATTCCTTAAATTTTATTAAATATTTGACATCGCATAAACCACTTACTGTTCAGTTCATTCAGGCCCTAAACATGATTACTTAGCCAAATTATGGGCGAAATTCAGAACCTCATTTTTTTCGCTGTCCGCTTGACGAGAAATGTCCCATAGCTGAGCACGAGTCCTGGAGTCAACTTTACCACACCAAAGATGGTCACCAAGGGGTTTTAGTGACGTCCCTGTATTTCCGGGAGTAGCTACGGTATCCTGCCTGTCGCAGCAGGCGACTAAAAGAGACATTTCAGGGCTGTGGGCGGCTAGCGTGGGAGCTCGAACCGTTCGGTCAGGCGATCCTGGGAAGGTCGGCACTATGTGAGGTTAAGACTAGACGGAGCAGTGGGAACAGCCGCCCACCTGGAAGGAGTCCGATGGGACAACGCGCTCATTGGAGAGAGAGAGCGTTCCTTTAGAGATCCGCGAGTCCTCTTTATAACGCCTAGGACGGCCCGCTTTTAGTGCAGTAAAATCCTACATAACCCTGCGTTGATCCCACGCTGTCGAGTACCTTTTTGGGTTACGTTTCTCCCTCGACAATAAAAAAGAGGGGTTTAAGTGAGTAAAAAGCTCGCATATGCCGGTATCGCTTTATAAGCGAAGAATAACTTTTGAAGGTTTCTTCCTCGAAAAAAGGGCTGTCAACGCATGTTTGATCTGTTGGGACAGATCGGTGCCCCCTCGACGGGATGTCCACCTTATCGTGGTGAGGGGGCTTAGTAACCGTGGCTTGGACCACCACGGTGAAGCTAAGAGGATCCCAGGGAGGGGACGCTCCGAGTGACGCGGGAGGAGAGGTGTCTCGGTGTGTCGTTGCCGTGCACCCTGTACTCTGCGGCCGTTTGGTGGTTTGCGGCGGAACCAAAGAACGGATCCGCGCTGAGTGTGGGAGGTCTAGAAGGCTTTGCGGCTTGCCCATGCCCGCGGCTCCTGGGTGGCGGTTTCGAGATTTGTCCGTCGCCCTGCGGATGGGGGCCTTGGAGGTAAGGCGCGCCTTTGTGTTTTCTGACGCACCTTGTCGTTGGAGGGGAGCTTCATGCTCCACAGGGGCTGCGGGAACAGCCAGGCACCGGAGGGTTCGCGGATGAATGCGAAAGCGTGCCCGTGTTGCCGTCGTACGGTGCGAGGAGGAAACATAGTGGGGGTTTAGCCGGTAAAAGTCCGGCATAACCCAGCTGCTGCCCCGGGCTGAGTATCCATGAGGATAAAAAAAAGATCGGTTCATCGATCGATTTAAGAATGAATTTGCGGTAAACTCCCTAATTCAAATCTATCACGCCGATGGCACCGTATTTCCTAGTGTAACGTGTGCGTTTGTTGTAACAAACAAACGGTGACGTTGTTTAATTATTGTTATTTGATTCAAATCTATTTTTGATAAGATTTAAGTAATTTATCGTACGACAGTGGTGTGTAAACACGTAATTAGAAGCGTGTTTAAAGAATGTTTTTGTTTACGTGCATCATATGAAAGGAGATGTTTCAAAATGTATGGACCTTTGGCCAGGTATTTGTACACCATATGATAAAAATGCCAGTAAAGTATAGAGCACTTTTAAACTAAGCATTTTATTAAAATCGACTGGGTTTATTGGTACAAGACTAGAATTTTAAGTTAGAATTGCAACACAATAATAAGGCGGCGATATTATTTCATTTTGACAGTTGAGGTTAATAAACAAACTGTGACAATGACAATCAGTTGTCAGTGATTATCTGAATTCTGATCCAATGCAAAAAAGGAAAAACTTATTATTACATTATGTAGCTTAGCTATGATAACCTTAAAACTATTGTATAGTTATGGTTCTATGTAAACAAAGACTAATCTAACCTCATAGCTATTAGTCAATTACAATTATGATTTCAATTCAAACCCGAATAAATCAGTTGATGTTTGGAAGTCCAAGTTGAGTATGTAAATCCTTTATTCACTAGCCTGGACAACAGGTTAACCGATGAACAGTCCAAAATATGAAAGTCAAGACAACTGAGGTAAGTAGCGATCCGAAATCCAAGATATGTAAGCCAGGGGTTTGGTAACTTGATATAGAAACTCCACCACAATACGCACACGAAAATATTCCTTGAAAATATCTAAGAACAAGAAGACAGATGAATGGATCTAGTAAAAGAATCAATATGACAGTTGTCAGATAATGACAACTATAGTTTTGTCCACAGACTGTCTAAATCAGTTGTTCCGCCATATTGGAAAACGAAGAAAATAGTTGATTTTAATTGGTTTTGTACCAGAAAAGTACACGTTTTTATAAATTTTAAGTATTTTTTTCGGATTCTTGAGATTTTTCTCGATTTTTTGAGGTGGTGTACATATACCTAGCCAAGATTGAAACATCTCCTTTGCAATTAATGAACTAGGTCAGCGTTTCCCAAACTTCAATATTTATTTTTATATCTCTCCATTGTGACCCGTCTAAGGTTTTAAACCTAGTGCATGTAGCAAAGATAAAGAACACATTCCTATATAATTGTACCTACTGTACATGTAGGTACCTCTCGAAAGAACTTACTCTATGATGACTTATTTTAAATGATGATAATTGTACCTCATGATTGAATTGATTCATTTCTATGATCAGAAAGCTGGCACATACCTCGGTAATGTTGCCAGCATTCTGGGAACTCATCCTATGGACAGTAATTTGGATGCAGATTTTTATTTTTAATTTGGCATTTTGTTTCTTTTTAAATTTAAGTTATTATTTTGTATATACATATAATTACGTTAATTTATATTATATTAATTTAATTTTAATTATTTCATATTTTGTCATATTCAAATTAATAAATTATATTACCTATTGTACCTACTGTATATATAGATACATCTCGAAAGAACTTACTCTATGATGACTAAAACGAAATTCACCAAGATTACTCGTCTTTCAACTTCGTTTGGAATTGGCTGAGACGCAATACACAATACAGAAAGTCAATGCTTTGACCCGGTATTTTATGTTTGTGGCCCGGTGCCTGGCCGCGTTCGCCACTTGGGACACGATGAAGGATGGTTAGGCTTGTAAAGAGTATCCGATGTGGTAATCTTGGTCATAATCTTGGTCTTGGTCATCTTGGTAAAAAATTACCTATGTGTGTGCCAATTTTTCGCTAAATCCATCCGTAACTCTTTACGTGGAAGGGTAAATATACCTGTTCAGAAGTTTTCGTATTTATAATTTTAATATTGTTAACATTTTGTTATTGTAAGATACCTACTTGTTTGAGCAGCTTAGTAATACATTTGGCTAGCTTGGTGGACTATGTACTATATGATAGTATGGAAGCCTTTTAAAAAGTTTCGGCTGGAAATGAATACTAAGAAAATCAGTAAAATAATGAACGAAAAATAATTAATTTATGCAATTTTTTGAAATTTTGTGAAAGAGCTACAAACATACATAATCCTCACAAACTTTCGCATTTATTATATTAATAAGATGTTCTAATTTAATAAATACTAGTTGACCTGGCGAACTTTGTTCCGACAAAAATTAAAAAATCTAAAATTATCAGTGTTTCTCCACTATATTATACACCAAAACCTTCCTCTTGAATCATAGAGTGATTAAAATTATTAAAAAAACTGCATTAAAATCCGTAGCGTAATTAGATCTGAGCATACATAGGGACAGACAGCGAGAAGCGACTTTGTTTTATACTATGTAGTGATAAATATTATTAAAAGGTCACAGGCATAGCAACACATCACCAGAGCTAAAGTACCAAGGATTTATTCTATTTAGTTGATAAAAGATACACAGTGGCAATTTAATCACGATTAAATAAAATGAATCAATGTTATCAAATAATTATATACGTAGATAAGATAATTCCGATAAATATATTTACGCACAATTGTAAATACTGATAATTTATGATTGATTAAAATTCTCTCCTTTACAAAAAAATAGTATGGTCACAGTACTAGTATCTACAGTATTCTAACTTCTTATAAACGCACGAAACGCAAATTGTACCTACGCGCTACGATTTCGGTATGCAACAGCTAGCGAATGTGTCGTAGTGGCGAGCGGGCGATGTGACGATTTTTAAGCAGTGGATCTTTTTATTTAAATAATAATGTAGCGAAGAGTAATTGAAAACTATATTAGGCTGTTTTTGATTGCTTTAATTGTGCATAAACACGTCCAGTGTTAATAATTTTTATTTTGGTTGGTAAAATATTATTCAGTGTGTAATTTATAACTATTATTTGTGTACCATTTATTATTAAGTCTCTTATATATTAAAAGAACGCATGGTTTTTTTTACCTTAATCTACTGAATAAAATACATAATAAGTAAGAAAGAAACTCAAGTATACAGATGTATTAAAATACTTTAGGCGGGTAGCCCTAACGCGAACTCTCGTCCAGCGCGTCTATAGGTATAAAATTCAGGGACACGGCAGAGTTAGACTACTGTATGATATTAATACTGTGGTATGGTCTTATCTGCCCGTTATTATTATTATTGCAATTAACATTTTAAGTAGGTACATTAAATTAAATACTAATTTCTAGATTTTTCGTGATAGTTGATTATTTTTTTCATGAAATATCAATCAATCAATATTAACAACATTAACATTTGTAACCTCATAATAATCTATATACTTAATGTTCCGATGTTTTTCACCTTTTGAATATACAAACTGTGATGACATTGCAAAATAGTGATGCAATACTGCATTATTATTTCTCAAAATAATATCCATGCATTCATATTAAGCTAAATAACTTTTTTATCTGATTAAAGTAGTAAACATGCAGTCTACACTGATGTTAAGTCATCACTACCACCCATGGACTCTGTAAATTACACGAGTAGATTAGTTCAATTTAATCAAATTTAAAATTTTAGTTGCCATAAATTTAACTTTTTACCCGACATTGTCAGAAGAAGGTGAATGTTTTTCAAGCATATGGATGATGCCATCGTGGTACAACGTGTAGTTTTGCAACAATGATATTTTTTAATATTTCAAATTTCTGCTTTAGTTCATTGATATTGCAATAAAAATTGATTTTTTTTGTGAAAATTTCAAACGCTTTCTACACTCATAGCCCCACACTAGGATTTTCTCCTGTGTCGTGGGTACCATGGAACCACATGAGACGAATACACAAACAGCCAGACCCAGAACATGAATCTAAAATCATTATTCAGATAGCTGTCTGGCCGGGAATCGAACCCGGAACCACTGCACGTCAAACCGGAATGGTAACCGCACCGCCACGCGGGTCGTCAATTATGTATTTTATTCTTGTTAATAAGACTTTCTCCATTTAAGTTAACAACCATGTCCTAATCTTTTTAAAGATTGAAGTAGCAAACGAGCATGTAGTCCATGATAAGTGGTCACTGCCGTCCATAGTCACTTATAAGCAACTACACAGAACAAGCAAGCAGTGATAGCCTAATGGTTGAAACTTGCCCTCTCGATCGGGAGGTCCGAGGTTCAAACCCAGGCACGCACCACTGATTCATGTGCGTATTAGAAATTAATTATCACTGCTTTTCGGCGAAGGAAAACATCGTGAGGAAACCTGCACACCCGAGAGTTCTATAAAAAAAAAAGTTCTCGGAGGTGTGTAAAGTCCACCAATTCGCACTTGGCAAGCGTGGTGGACTATTATGGCCTAAACTTTCTCATTCTGAGAGAAGACCCGTGCCTAGCAGTGGGACAATAATGGGTTGATGAGAGACACAGAACAAGGACTCTATCTGAAATCAATCACAAATACGTTGGCAACGTATTCCCGAGGCAAATTAGCCGTTTATTTCTAGGCAAGTATTTACTGCATTTAGCCTTACTTCAACAAAATCTTTTCTCTTCTACTTACTACACGTTGCTAGAAGAAAAACTGAAAAAAAAACTCAATTTCGCAAATAACTTGATTACTACGTTCCTTATTACGAGGGCATAATATATGTATTTCCGTGGCTCGCTCGACAGTCCAGTAATAACTAAATCGAAATAAATAATTATAAATTATAAGTTTCTGCAGGCAACAAACCAAAATACAAAAATAAAATCAAAAAGCTAAGATTGTTATTATGCACATTTTGTCCCTTTTCAGTTCCATTAGTAGCCTGTATAGAATGAAAAGAGAAATTAAATATATAAAACGCTTTCACTAATAGAATAAGCTTTAGAAATACAACAGCTATAACAGCCACGTGTTTTTAGCTACTTATCGCATGAAATTGATTGAAATGAAGACATTTCATTTCGTTTCATATAGGTATGGTGGCAGGGCCGCCTGTTTCTGTCCTAGAGTTTGCCACCACCTATTTCTAGCGTGTAGTATTTCTTGCATTTCGACAGAAGGGTTGCCGGCACACTTTCATATGAGGCGACCATCATAGTCCTTGGGAGTAGCAACGATGTTCTGTATAAAGTTGATTACACATGTCCATTGGCGGCGGTGACCACTTACCATCAGGTGGACTGCATGCTCGTTTGCTACTTCAGTCAGATAAAAAAAATAAGAGACTCTACGGCATTTTCAATTAGTTGTTAAATTTCAAGCACGACTCTAATTCTAAGATCGACTACGGGGACCTGTAATCTATTTCCACTGCTGGAAAAATGTAGAAATGAGGAAACGCGTGTGAAACAGCTTTGATGTATTTTGCTAAAAGGTGTAAAGACTGAAAACAAAATATGCGTTAAATTTAATATCGATACGAAAATTGTTGACTGAGATACAGCATTCTGAAAAAAATGATATGGGTATGTCGGCGCGACATCGCGTATTTATAAAAAAAACCAGCGTCGCCGATAATAATTATTTTAGTTAGTTTAAAGATCGAAAATTGTTTGTTTATTGAATTAGCAACATTTAATGATTTTTAGAATTGTAATATAGTTTACCCTCCATAAATTTGTTATTGTCACACCACCAAACAAAAGGCGAGCGAACGCCGGTAGAAAAAGATTCTTGTTTAACCGTCGAAGCGAACGGACCTCCTCAAGTGTGAATAAGTCGAAGAAGTTACTCCTGTGTTTTACTTGAAATCTTCAAGAACGAATAATAATGAAGACCATGAAGACACGTCGACCATCCTGATGTCTTACGTCACACATTCACTTCGTTATGCACATTTTGAAGCCGTGATAGCCTAATGGTTGAAACTTGCCCCCTCAATCGGGGGGTCCGAGGTTCATACCCAGGCACGCTCCACTGATTTATGTGCGTATTAGAAATTAATTATCACTGCTTTTCGGTGATGGAAAACATCGTGAGGAAACCTATACACCCGAGAGTTCTGAAAAAAAGTTCTCGGAGGTATGTGAAGTTCACCAATTAGCACTTGGCCAACGCGGTAGACTATGACCTAAAACCCTCTCATTCCGAGAGAAGACCCGTGCCCAGCAGTGGGACAATAATGGATTGACGATACGAATGCACATTTTTTAGTAATGATGTAAATTAATAACATCATTAAATACATTACCATACATTTGTCACAAACACACATGTAATAAACGAAATAAAATTTCCATTGTTTTCTTGCTTCAAAGTAACAGATAATTAAAAAAATACAGATATATTTTTCAAAGTAGGTACGCGTTATTTATTTAAAATACAGCAAAGTTGATTAAACCTCTTTAAGCCCTTGATGAGTGTTTTTTTAAATAAGCGCAAAAAATACACAGTAGAAATTTCATTACAAACTTTGCACATAAATGTTTTCGAATTAGAATTGAGAACTATTTATGCTATACTTTGAAAATTATCAAATTTAGTTTAGAGGCGGGTTACAAGTACCCACATATAACCGAGCGCAGCTGCTAGCATAAGATAGTTAAGGAATAAAATACAAACGAATTGAGGACCTCTTCCTTTTTAGAAGTCGGATAAAAAAGGAATGTCAACTTTTGTTGACATTTCCTTTTTCAATTAATGAATAATTGATAATTAAGAAAATAACACTGATACTGTTTACAGTATCAGTGTATTTTCCTAATTATTTATGTGATTATGATGACATTGATGACTATTCAATTTTATAGTATACATGATGTTCATAAAATATAATAGTTCGGTGCCACGGCATGATTATATGAGACGTGAATGTTTGAATTTCTACGAGTTTTTATGGGCCTTAAGTTCTCATAAAATATGAATACTTCTCTCCTTTTCTCTTGAATGATATTTACCGAAACTAGGCAGATGAGAAAATAACGATAGCTAATTTGATATTAATAGATTTTACAAAGCAACAGGGCTATTCATCATCCTTTCATTGGCTTTTCAAAGGTCTTTTTTTATCTGACTATAGTAGCAAACGAGCATGCAGTCCACATGATGGTAAGTGGTCACTGCCGCCCATGGACGTCTGTAATCAACTTCATACAGCACATGGGTTTCATCTGAAGTCATAGATGCATTGCTACTCCCGAGGACTATGATGGTCGCCTCAATAAAGTGTGCCGGCAACCACACCTTTCTATCGAAACGCAAGAAATCCATCACTCTAGGAATAGGTGTGGCGGTGGTACTGCCCCGAGCGAACTACACTGGTTCTACCACCTTGAGAAAAGCGAGAAACGCTCTTGAAAGTCCACTGCTGGACATCCAGCACATACCACCGTCTTAACTTTATAGTGTAGGGTATATCACTCCATCCATCCATCCATCAGCCCTTCGAGGTCCACTGCTGGACATAGGCCTCCCCTAAATTACGCCACTCCAACCGGACTTGTGCCTTCTGAATCCAACGGTTTCCCGCAGTCTTCTTCAAGTCATCGGTCCACCTGGTGAGGGGGCGACCTGTGCTCCTTTTGCCTAAACGTGGTCGCCACTCGAGGACCTTCCTTCCCCATCGGTTATCGGTCCTACGAGCGATGTGGCCGGCCCATTGCCACTTCAGCTTGCTAATTTTGAGAGCTATGTCGGCAAGCTTCATTCGTCTACGGATTTCATAGTTGCGAATCATGTCTCGTAGCGAAATTCCGAGCATAACCCTCTCCATAGCACGCTGAGCGACCCTGAGCCTCCGAATGAGGCCTACAGTGAAGGACCACGTTTCGGTATATCACTGCAAACTATTTAAATACTTATATTGTAAACAGTCAAAAATAAATATATTTCTATACTGTTATTTCCTACTATAATAACTATTCAAACAAGCTTAAAGTATTACTAGTACTTACATGATAATCGGAAGACAACAGTTTTTTTACATAACGCAAAGAACGTATATAAATGCACAGATTTCTAGTAAATAATAGTTGCTGCTGAAAAAATAGATATTTATTTGTATATCAAGTAATTTTTGAACATAGAAAAAAAGAATAGGCTGAAATTATATTAGCTATTATAATCTATCAACTCTACCTAAAGTTATTACGATGTAAAGTTACCCGTCGAAGCGGACTAATTTCGACCGTATTTCAACTCAAAAAATAACTTGATATTTTCCTAAGTAGCACAAATATTTCTCAAATACAATTAAACTGTATTGCTTTTTAAATTATTTTAAATACATGCGTTAAAGGTAAAATAGGTTATATTAACTAAATGCATTTAAAAGCGGGTATTTTGACAAAGACATTTGACACTTTTGACGTTATGTTTTTTCATAGTAAGACATTGAATGTTTTATTTCGTTTACTATGCATGTATTTGTGTTAAATGCACGATGGTGTGTGTAATGTGTTTTAGTTGATTTTATGCATGTTTTATGCATTATTTGCAAAAAATATTAGCATTTGGTTACTCTATATTGACTATAAACGTGCGTAATTTCATACTCCTCTGTCCGCGGCAAGTATCATAAAAACGGATCCTGAGTTTCTGTTTCACGTAGGTATTATATATAGATTAATATCTGTCTAATCTATCAAAAGTTATTACAATTTAAAGTTATATTACTCGTTTTAAAGGCGAAGCTGCGAGGCACACCTTGTTTTGACCAAAATAAGGCTTGATAAAATTGTTTTATCTGATATATAATTAAAAAAAAAAAACACATATATATGAGCAAACAAACTGATTATACCACGTACATCTGTATACACCCTTATGGATTGTTTTTACTAAAACATTAAAATAGTGTTCGACACTGGAAAGCAATCTTGCTGTATCTCAGAAAATGCAATCTTACCAGAGCCAAAAAATATTTATAAAACTCTTATCTTTTAAATTACCTGGTCTGTAAATATCTTATGTAGTGAAATATTTAATGTTAAACCAAAAAACAATTGTATCTAAGCTATGAAACAAGTCTTATATTAGTGTAATCAATTTTACTTATAACTTAAATGCGCGCTTTTCCGAGATACGACATTTTCGATTTTCCAAGATGATTGTATTTCAACACTACTATCTTCAAAGCCAAATACAAAGGCTCATAGAGCTTGCTAAAAATTGGCGGACTTTCATAGAAACTTTCAACTCCTTTTTACACCTTTAGGAGTGGAATGTTAAAAGAACCCTTATTTAATGGGTATGTCAAAAAGGGAACTAGAAATTATTCTATTTATTATATTTGCTTCATGTTAAATATAAGTGTGACGGTAGTACCTCCCCGTTCGAACTACACTTCTACCTTCTCGTGTCCCACTGCTGATCACGGGTCTTCTCTCAGAATGACAGAGTTATAGGCCATAGTCCACCGCGCTGGCGAAGTGCGAATTGATGGACACTGGTTCTACCACCTGATCTAAAAATCTAAAGTTTTTATTTTTATTTTTTTTATTTGACTGAAGTAGCAAACGAGCATGCAGCCCACCTGATGGTAAGTGGTCACGGCCGCTCATGGACATCTGTAATAAACTTCATACAGAACATGGGTTCTATCTGAAGTCAAACACAGATGCGTTGCTACTCCCGAGGACTATGATGGTCGCCTCATATAAAAGTGTGCCGGCAACCACACCCTTCTATCGAAACGCAAGAAATGCTTCACGCTAGAAATAGGTGTGGCGGTGGTACTTCCTCGGTCGAACTACACTGGTTCTACCACCTTCAAAATATTAAAAAAATATAAAAATTAAAGAAATATATTTAAACCTCCTATAGTTCATTGATAGATAGCTAGTTGAGTATCTACTCAATCAGCAATCATCAATCTATCAGAAATCAGCAAATGACACGGATTAATAGTGTAAAGAGATATAAAGTTGGATAAATAGTGTCAATACTCCGAATGTTAGTACCAATTGCAAGCTCACCATGAAGTTGTTGGCGGTCTTACTGGTTGCTGTGTCGTGTTAGTATTGATAATTAATTTATTTATAGATCTTAATCAATTTTGCTTTGTGATTTGTTTTGAAATTGTTATCAAACATTAAGAATGTGGTAGAACCAGTGTAGTTCGACCGGGTAAGTATCACCGCCACACCTATTTCTAGCGTGAAGCATTTCTTGCGTTTCGTTAGAAGGGTGTGGTTGCCGGCACACTTTCACATGAGGCGACCATCGTAGTCCTCGGGAGTAACAACGCGTCTGTTATTGACTTTAGATGGAACCCATGTGCTGTATGAAGTTGATTACAGATGTCCACGGGCGGCAGTGACCACTTACCATCAGGTGGACTGCATGCTCGTTTGCTACTGAGGTTGTGCATTAGTGAGGTTGAGGTGCACTTGTGGGGTTGGTTATTTCTTTGATGTTTTATCTCTACATCCTAATAAGTTAACTAATGTTTTAGTGTTGTGAAGAACCATTAAGGTTAAGAGTTCAGTGTGGGCCACCGACACCGTAATATTTAACAGGTGGTAGAGCTAATGTAGTTCGATCGAGTACCATCGCCACTCCTATTTGTACCATGAAGTAGTTTTTGCGCTTCGGTGGAAGGGTGTCCGCCTTAGACCTCAGGCTACTCCTGAGGTACTATTTCTAGCTTGAAGCATTTCTTGCGTTTCGATGGAAGGGTGTGGTTGCCGGCACACTTTTATATGAGGCGGCCATCATAGTCCTCGGAAGTAGCAACGCATCTGTGACTGACTTCAGATAGAACCCTTGTTCTATATGAAGTTTCTTACAGATGTCCATCAGCGGCAGTGGCCACTTATCATCAGGTGGATTGCTCGTTTGCTACTTCAATGTAGAAAAAAAATGCATGTTTGTCTCCCTCTATATAACTGACAAAGCTGTAGTATATGAGAGGCTAAGAGGGTACCAAGTCCTCTAGTATCGTATATCAGGAAAATAGTGTCAATTATTATCTATCTAAGCTAGTTAGATTAGAACGAGGAAGTTATCATCATGTTACCATTACTATCATCATGTTATCATTACTACAATAACGTTTCGACTGTTAAATAAGGAGTAATTTTCCAAAAGATATAAGTAATTTTGCTATTTTGATATTTAATTTTATACATGTACTGGAAACCATATAAATGTAACTACTACATAATGTGACGACCCGCGTGGCGATGCGGTTACCATACCGATACCGATGTGCCGCGCAATGGGTCCCGGGTTCGATTCTCGGCCAGACAAGTATCTGAGTGAGTTTAAATTCATGTTCTGGGTCTGGGTGTTTGTGTATCCGTTTTGTGTGTGTCCATGGTACCCACGACACAGGAGAAAATCCTAGTGTGGGGCTATGAGTGTAGAAAGCGTGAGCGTGAGCATACTAGTACTCGCTACCCACTTTAGAGTGGTGTTCAATTTAAACCCATTATAACCACAGAAGAATCAAATTATTACGTAAAGTTATCATAATTTCTAAGCAATTGAACGATGGCATATTTTGTACATGTTCATTTATTCCTTAGATAAACACCGTATTTTTATATTCAAAATATAATTTCAAAAAATAAATCATAGGGACATAATACTTTGAAGGTAGTTCGACCGAGAAAGTATCAACGCCACACCTATTTCTAGCGTGAACATTTCTTGCGTTTCGTTAGAAGGGTGTGGTTGGCGGCACACTTTTATATGAGGCGACCATCATAGTCCTCGGGAGTAGCAACGCCTCTGTGATTGACTTTAGATAGAACCCATGTTCTGTGTGATGTTGATTACAGATGTCCATGGGCGGCAGTGACCTCTTACCATCAGGTGGACTGCATGCTCGTTTGCTACTTCAGTCAGATAAAGAAAAAAAATACAGTTATAAGTTAGAAACAGTGTATCATTATATGACTTTAGGTTATTATTATGGAATTGATACACTTTAAAGGGGGGATACACTTTTACTCACGATATGAGGTTTTAAAACTCTATTCCCGATATTTCGATCCAGTTACATGGATCGTGGTTTCGCCGTGACTACGATCCACGATCCCCTGGGTCGCAATATCAGCAAAAAAAAATTGATAACCACATATCGTAAGTATCCGTTACATAGTAAAATATGGTGTATCATTCTTATTTTTTAAGTTAAAAACAAATGAATTTCTTAATTGCCTTTGGATATTATTTTTGAAATGTATTTCTTAACTAAATTTGGTTTCTTTTTAATACAGTGTGCGCTGGCGAAGAAATCCCTGAGACACCAGGGGACAACAGTCACTATGTAGAGGGACAGAGCCGCTACATCTGGATGCCTGATGGCGACGGCGTGCCTCACCTAGTTGACCTTGAGGAACCAGTCGATGAAGATCTTCTTAACTCAAGAAATGGTGCTAACAACCAATACTGGCTCTTTAGCAAGTAGGTAGCTTAGTACTAAGTACTGTTTGAGCATTGATAGGAACTCATTTTATTCAAGATTTCAGAATACTAGATGGGCACCTTTTACTTTCCTATAGTGATGTATGTGAGCAGTGATAGCCTAATGGTTGAAACTTGCCCTCACAATCGGGAGTTCCAAGGTTTAAACCCAGGCACGCACCACTGATTTTACTAAAATTATGTGCGTATTAGAAATTAATTATCACTACTTTTCGGCGAAGGAAAATATCATGAGGAAACCTACACAGAGTTCTTTAAAAAAAAGTTCTCGGAGGTGTGTGAAGTCCATCAATACGCATTTGGCCAGCACGGTAGACTATGGCTTAAACTCTCATTCTGAGAGAAGACCCGTGCCCAGCGGTGGGACAATAATGGGTTCACAAGAGTACTAGAAATTGATTATTTTTGCTAAATCGTAACTGAAAACATCGTGAAGAAACACCTGATGTTATTTAGAAAAAAACTGAAAGGTGACGGTGAAAAAAAACGGAAAGCTTGACTACCGCTTTGGACTATGGCCTAAACCGCGTACATTTTAAAAGGCGACTTGTGCTCATCAGCAAAATTAATACGTGAAGCACGAACTTTGCCAAGTTCTTGCTTCACGTATTAATATCCCTTTTTTTAACCGACTTCCTTAAGGACAGAGGTTATCTATTCGTCGTGTATATATTTTTTTAAACATATAAAGAAAAAAAAAATGGAAGTAGTCACCAAATTATCCTACTAAAACTAAATATTGTTAGTAGTAGTTAGTCCTTCAGTTGCTTTTCCGTCTGCGCTATTCTTCTATTTACGAGTATTTAGATACATACGTATACGATAAATTGATTTTTATTGACAAAATTAATGAAAGTTGCTAACATGATTATTTTTCATACAATTATTATCATAACGTCATCATTCGTTATTGATATTAGTTAAGACTAACAAATCCATAAAATTTAATCTGTTACGTTTTGTTTTTCAGCCAAAACCCCAGCAATGCTCAAGTAATCGTCAACGGAAACCTGAACTCCCTCCGAAACTCCAACTACAGGGCCAACCGACCCTTGATGGTCATCGTCCACGGATGGAACAGTAACGGAAACTCTAACGTCAACACTCAAGTCCGTAACGCGTATCTTGCCGTCGCAAACGCTAACGTTATCGTCGTGGACTGGCGTGGAGTCGCCAACGGTGCCTACACCACCGCCGTCCGTGGTGTTCCAAGCGTGGGACAGCACCTCGGTAACTTCCTCGTGTGGCTCATCAACAACGGTGGCGGCAACTGGAACAACGTCCACTTGGTCGGCTTCAGTCTTGGTGCTCACGTTGTCGGCAACGCTGGTCGTACAGCCGGCCGTCGCCCTCGTCGTATCACTGGTAATTTATTTTTAATACCTGTTCTCCTAGCAAAACTTGCGTTTCAATTGGGTTTAAATTTCAAAAGGTTCGAGACTCAAATCCCAGACTATCACCGCTGAGTTTTCTAAAATTATGTGCGCATTAAAATTAATTATCACTATCACGTATCACCCAGAGTTTTTAAAGATATGCGAAGTCACTATACAAGTATAGTGGACTGTAGCCTATAACTCTCTCATTCTTGGAGAAGTCTCTTGCCTAAGAGTGGGGCAATAATTTGTTGATAACAACTTATTGTCCGGTTTTACTGTAAATCTTTTTCGCCGGTATAACAAGTAATAATTAATTTTAAATACACACTAAATTTTCAAAAACAGATTTGTATACCTGACATTAGAGTCAGTATCACCGGATTGAGAGAGATTAAAAATTTCGCTAAAAATTTATTGCTCCACCTACATTGCTACCTCTTTTTCTATTAGGTTTGGACCCAGCTGGTCCTCAATGGGGCGGCAACTCCAACGCTTTGAGGAGCAATGACGGACAGTACGTCGAAACGATCCACACTGATGGTGGACTTCTGGGTATCTTTGATCCCATTGCCGCCGCTGACTTCTACCCGAACGGTGGCCGCAACCCTCAACCCGGTTGTGCCATCAGCACCTGTTCCCACAGCAGAGCGTATGAGCTTTTCGCCTCCAGTATAAGGACTAACCACTTCGTGGGTAGACGCTGTGCGAACCTCAATCAAGCACGGAATAATCAGTGCACTGGTGCCAACTTCCACATGGGCAACAGTAACTTGGGCAAGCGAGGGTAAGTAATTTTATTTTTTATCTGATTGAAGTAGCAAACGAGCATGTAGTCCACCTGATACTACGAGAAAATTTCCACTCTGGACATTCATATCTGTAAGCGACTACATATACTACCTATATAGCAAAGGGGTTCTATTCGAAGTCAATCATAGATGCGTTGCTTCTTCCGAGTCTTGATGTTTGATGGAAGGGTGCATCAAAACTGAAGAACTGCTTCTTGGTAGAAATAAGTAAGAGTGGCAGTGGAAATCAATCAATCTTATTAATTTGAAAAGTGGTAGAATGTGATTCATTCTTTTATGCACTACCGCAATACTTTTGAAGGCCAGCCCCTTCATATTCTACAAGAACATAATTGTTTATAATACTCTAACTCATATTATTTCTTTACAGAACCGGTCTTCACGGACTTAGGACACAAAACCGCTGGCCTTTCTAAAGATACGTGCACAACATGACATAACTGATTTCTGTACATAATAAATATGACTATGAATCATGCCTTTATATCTATTTTTTTTCATGTATCTATAATATGATTATAATATAATATGATCTAATACCATTTTCCGCATATAAAAACGTTTACTTTTTAATGTCGTCCCCATTATCGTAATATTACTGTATTTAAATGAACATTTGTATGCATATTTACAAATCTTGGTCAGAAGATTTGAAACGAATCTCGACGACAGATTTAACTGCAATTCTGTCTATAGACGTTTAGTCCGAATGACAATGCATGATAAGTGACGTCATTGTACACCACAAATTTGCAATTTAATATCGCGAAGTTGGCGTTGGTTAACGTCGGTCAACTGCGCGATGGTAGATGTCATTTACTTTTCAAAACCCTTTTAGTTTTTCGTGCCCAAAACTGTCAAAACTGGACCCTATTACCGAGACTCCGCTGTCTGTCTGCCACCAAGCTGTGTCTCCTAAATAGTTAGACGGTTAAAATCTTCACAGATGATGAGCAGATTGAAGCCGGAAGCTAAAAAACGAGGGACCGCAATGCCTGCCTTTAATTTTGAAATAGCAAGGAAGGTCGTCCTGCTATTTAATCATTAAAAGAACGCTTCCTTTTAAACGAAGCAAAAATAACGTTTTTTTTGTTATAAGACGTTATCACCGAACTTGTCAAACGAAGCAAAAATGATTTTGTTGTCAAAAGACGTTAAAACCGAAAATTGTAGCTTCAAAATGTTATTTTTTTAACCTTGATACGAATATTTTTGCTGAGAATTAGCTGAGATATTCTGATTTAAAATATCACATAAATTGGAAAATAATCTCAACCTTCAATTTTTCGCGAAGTGATAGTGTTGTCAATTTTATGTATACAAATATATCTTCTTCTCCGTCTTATTTTTCTTTTTTGTTATATCGATGTTTTTCTTACCTCTTGAGGTTAACTGGCAGAGAATGCTTATAGCATTAAATCCACCTTTGTACGTTAATTATAAGGTTCATAAACAATAAATAAATATCACGGGCATGCATAAAACAAAATCTCTTCAAAAGATTTTTTTTTTATTGGTTATGATGTTTCCGAGGGTTTTTTTGTCTACAAATGTCTATGGCGACAAATGCTAAAATTGGGTCCCGTTTTTACCCTTTGGGTGCGGAACCCTAAAAAGAAATGTCAACAAAACAGAATCAGTGTAGGTGTTTTTTATCATCCATGTGATTATGACAGTAATGATGACTATTAATTTTATAATATACATACATGTTGTTCATAAAATATATCTGTATCTCGACATGATATATGAGAGGTTAGTGTTTTAATTAGGAATTGCATTAGCCATTCCACATCGACAACATTCACACTGGTATTAAAAAAGTAGAAATGAGGTGACGGTGATAACTGTAGTGCCCTTAAGATTTTTTATCACCTTCCAAGTTCGTGTTATAGTGTGAGGAATACCAATTCATAATTTCAGTTATAACCAGTAGTTAACCGTGACTTCGTTGATGTAGATTATTATCCAAAAAAAACATTTAACCTTAATAGCTCTTACCCGCGGCTTCGCCTGCACGGTCAAAGGGAATTAACATTAGCATTTGATAGCGTGATTCAGAACTTGCAAGTGAATTTTACTAACGCCATCTAATAACAAAGTTTGGAACTACTAAATATATAAAATACTACTAAGAACGTGGTAAAAATTAGCCTACGTGACTCTCCGCCCTCCTAACTATCTCCCAGCATATAAACCATATCATATAGTAGCCATGTGGCGACGTGAAAGAGGAACAAACAAACAGTTTCACATTTATAATATTAGTATGGATTTTCGGAGCTAAGTGGGGTGAATTAGTAATGAAATATCGAACACCTCCTTAGTATTTTCAGCATAATGTACCCATTGTCTTTAATGGTCCTAGATTTAGCAGGTTAGACTAAAACATGATTAGTCAGAGGAAAATGTACTTGTGCTTATATACACAAAGAGGATTATTTCTCTAATAAATGGCCTGAAATATAATAAGAATTATCATACACTTATTGTATTTATAATGAGAAAATTTTAACAAGCAACATTGTTACATTATTAAAACAAAATTCAGACTGACCAAAACAATGTTTTATTCCCTTCATTATTATTTTATTACTTTTTAAAGGCGTTTTCTTTTTTAATTTTTATATTAATTTATTTTTAGTTTGCCATAAGTCAGTGTATTAAATAAAACAAAACTATTACTAGTAAACTTTTCTGGATTTAAACTGGTAAAATTTTGAGACGACACTTTCTATATCTACTTTCTACATCTTCTTTCTATTTAAAATTTTGAGGATAGCAAAGATAGTAAAATATAAATAGCAGGTAGGTGTTGGGCCGCGGGCCCTCTAGTCGCGGGGCCCGTAGCATTTTCTACTCTTGCTATGTGGCTAATCCGGCTCTGATAAGTTGCATCTTTACAATTCGTTAAGCCGTTTGTGCTGCAGCACAGAAATAAACACACATACATATCCACACACTCGAAAAACACCCTTCCTTCTGGCTGGTAAAATATGTTATATTGATTGCCTACCTATATCGAAACAACTAGTTCTGAACGTAATAAAAGTAGGGAGCTTTTGTGAGCAAAACTATGTCAAGGACGCGGCTTCGATACAAATGAGGTCCTGAGTATTGTACGATCTCCCCTTCATATAACCGGTATACAGAACCCACCCTAATGTTACCAACGGTTCTCTAATAATACTATTTCGGAGTTATCGTTTTTTTGTTGGTAAATAAATAAGTATTGGAATTTACTTATTTTCAGCTCTGTCCCGTCGTGTAGCATCTGATTTAATGAATATGGGATAAAACAAAGTACACCTAAAGGGCCAGGACCAGGG
This sequence comes from Spicauda simplicius, assembly GCA_949699795.1. Taxonomy (NCBI): domain Eukaryota; kingdom Metazoa; phylum Arthropoda; class Insecta; order Lepidoptera; family Hesperiidae; genus Spicauda; species Spicauda simplicius. The sequence goes on from OX453080.1 coordinate 3,758,482, forward strand.
CTAGTGTACCTAAAGGGCAAACATTGGTCTTCCTTTAAACCCTAGTACAACAAAACCTTTCCAGATTCCAGATCTTCTGACTACCGAGAACTTCACACACCTCCGAGAACTTTTTTTTAAAGAACTCTCGGGTATGTAGGTTTCCTCACGATGTTTTCCTTCATCGAAAAGCAGTAATCATTAATTTCTAATACGCACATAATTTTAGAAAAAACCAGTGCATCCTGGGTTTGACCCCGGACCTCCCGAAGTCCGAGGTTCAAACTCAGGCACGCACCACTGATTTATGTGCGTATTAAAAATGAATTAGACTACTTATCGGTGAAGAAAAACATGGTGTGGAAACCTACACACCCGAGAGTTCTTTAAAAAAAAGTTCTCGGAGGTGTGTGAAGTCCACCAATTCGCACTTGACCAGCGCGGTGGAGTATGGCCTAAAACTCTCTCATTCTGAGAGAAGACCCGTGCCTAGCAGTGGGACGATAATGGGTTGTACCCCACTATGTAGGATTTAAAATGTACATGTGGTACATTTCAGCCTTGCTGTCTATACATTTATAGTATCGAATAATCAAATAAAGGTAAAAAGGCAGCCATGAGAACGCCCATAAAAGTAAACACTGAAAAATAAGGCACGGAGCTATATTTATGTACATATGTAAATAGAAACATACATAAACCACCTGTAGTTTATCTACTCAATCAGCTATTTAGCCAATGAAATCAGCAAATCACACGGATCAATAATATTAATTACGGATTATTAGTATAACGAGATAAAAAAAATGGATAAATAGTGCAAATTTACAGAATGGCATTATTGCAAGCTTACCATGAAGTTGTTAGCGGTCTTACTAGTTGCTGTGTCGTGTTAGTATAAGTTCCACCTTATTCTAGATCTTTGTGATATCTTGCTTACTTCGTGATTAAGTGCTTTGTTATAAACATTACTGTTTGGTTCAGTAAAAGCCGTGGTTGGTTATTACTTTGAAATTTCCTATCTACATGCTGTAATTTTAATTATTATAGTGTTGTGAAGTAATAATAAGGTACCGAAAGGTGAAAATCTGTCTAAGGCAAAGAGGGTACTACCCACACCCAGACCCGTGCAATGCCTCCCTGTAACACTGATTCGGCTGCAGTATATGAAAGGCTAGCAGAATCCCCTAACATCATATATCAAAAATAGTCAATATGCAATAGTGACGTTTTTCCCACTGGACTCTTCGACCAAAAATATCTTCGTAAAAATATAAAAATGATTTTATAAAATAGTATAGAAGAGCGGGAAACAGGAGTTTTTTTTTTCAAAAGATCAATACATCATCACAGGTACATAATAAAAAGTAAGAAGTATTATATCATATTTAAGCATATTTATTTATATGTATTTTCGATTACTCACGATATGTGTTTTTAAACTATTTATAGATATTTCAATCCAGTTACATGGATCGTGGTTTTGTCGTGACCACGATCCATGCAACTCGGTCGAAATATCTGCAAAAAGTTTAAAAACCACAAATCGTGAATACCCGTTAAAACAATATATAAGTATTTCATAATTACTATAATAATTACATAAAGATTTTTTAATTACAGTGTGCGCTGGTGAAGAAATCCCTGAGACACCAGGGGACAACAGCCACTATGTAGAGGGACAGAGCCGCTACATCTGGATGCCTGATGGCGACGGCGTGCCTCAACTAGTTGACCTTGAGGAACCAGTCGATGAAGATCTTCTTAACTCAAGAAATGGTGCTAACAACCAATACTGGCTTTTTACCAAGTACGTAGCTTACTACTAATGCAATCTTTGGGCTGAGATAGCCTAAGATTTGAAGGTCGGCTTTTTAACCGAGGAACCGATGTTAGATTTCCAGACGTGCGGCTCTGATTTTTCTATAATGATCTATGAATTAGAAAATAATTTTCTCTGCTTTATGGTGAATGAAAATATCGTGCGATGTGTAGATTTCCTCAGATAAAAATTTTAAAACTATAGGTATAAAAGTATAATTTCGACTATGGTCTAAACCTTACTTATTCTACCAGCATTTACATTAGTGGAACTATGCTGGGTTGCGATATTTGGAACAAAAGTTTAAATCTAATTATCTGAGTGAAAATTAAAATCATTTTCACTTAAATTATGTTCTGAATGATAACAGTTGTTGATCTTCGTTGTCAGAGTGTTTAGAGATATATAAATAACATTTAGATCATAAAAGTTTAAAACAAGTTAATACCAATTTCCACTAATCTCTAAAGAACTCAGTACATTTGCTATTTATATTAGTACTATTCATAAAACCACTTATTTCACAACTTTTTGTTTTTCAGCCAAAACCCCACCAATGCTCAAATCATCGTCAATGGAAACGTGAACTCTATCAGAAACTCCAACTACAGGGCTGACCGACCCTTGATGGTCATCGTCCACGGATGGAACAGTAACGGCAACTCTAACGTCAACACTCAAGTCCGTAACGCGTATCTTGCCGTCGCAAACGCTAACGTTATCGTCGTGGACTGGCGTGGAGTCGCCAACGGTGCTTACACCACCGCTGTCCGTGGTGTTCCAAGCGTGGGACAGTTCCTCGGAAACTTCCTCGTGTGGCTCATTAACAACGGTGGCGGCAACTGGAACAACGTCCACTTGGTCGGCTTCAGTCTTGGTGCTCACATTGTCGGCAACGCTGGTCGTACAGCCGGCCGACGCCCTCGTCGTATCACTGGTAACTTACTTTTAATCCTCCTTCTTTTGACAAATCTCGACATTTCAGTCGGGGGGCCCAGGTTCAAATCACAGAAACGCACGTTTTCATTTTTTTTTAATGTTGTGCGAATTAAAGGTTATTATGCACTGAATGGACACGTCGTGACTATACCTGCACATCTGATAGATAGGTGAATGGATATATTTTAGTCGTCATAATTATATTGCCAAAATATTTTTTTAAGAATTACAATCGTCATCGTCAAGTTGCTACTGTCTCACTTCTAGACACATCAGAGTAAGGGTTGTATAAGACACTTGCAAATTGGTAGTTTAACCTTTTAGTACATTTTCAAAATCACCCTTCGCTAGTGTAGCAAGTGATAATTAATTTCTAACACGCACATATGAATGTTCAAAAACTGAGGGGCATACCTAAGAAACAATCCTGTTTCTCCTGATTGAGAAGCAGAGTATCCACCACTAATCTCCACTGCTTCGATTTAAAAAGTTTGCAAATAATTGATTACAACACCATCTTATTCTTTCAGGTTTGGACCCAGCTGGTCCTCAGTGGGGCGGCAATTCCAATGCTCTGAACCGCAACGACGGTCAGTACGTTGAAACGATCCACACTGATGGTGGACTTCTGGGTATCTTCGATCCCATTGCCGACGCTGACTTCTACCCGAACGGTGGCCGCAACCCTCAACCCGGTTGTCTCATCAGCACCTGCTCTCACAGCAGGGCGTATGAGCTTTTCGCCTCCAGTATCAGGACTAATCACTTCGTGGGCAGACGCTGCAACAACCTTAGTCAAGCGCAGAACAACCAGTGCACTGGTGCCAACCTTAACATGGGCAACAGTATCTTGAACAAGGGAGGGTAAGTAATCGATGTTTTTAAATCCTATTTAAGTTGTAAGCGACCATACAGACCACCTGATAAAACTTGGACACCCATGAATATTAAACCAATTCATATAGCACTAGAGTTATGGGTGACGTCAATCAAAGACGCCTTGCTACAGTAAGATGCTCGCTTAAATAAAAGTGAACCGGCAACCACACTAAAAAGCAAAAACTGCTTCAGGCAAGAAATAAGTGTGGCGGTGGTGCTTTTCCAGTCGAACTACACTGGTTCTACCACCTGGTAAAGTCAATTAATTAAAACATGATCACGTAACCTAATGGGAGATCTCTCTTTAATTAATATCATTACCAGTAAAATGTTTATTGACATATACATAAGAACATCAAAGTGATCAGTATGCTTTATGATATAAGTAGGTACTATAAAAATAGAGCAGTGATAGCCTAATGGTTGTAACTTGCCCTCTCGATCGGGAGGTCCGAGGTTCAAACCCAGGCACATACCACTGATTCATGTGCGTATTAGAAATTAATTATCATTGCTTTTCGGTGAAGGAAAACATCGTGAGGAAACCTACACACCCGAGAGTTCTTTAAAAAAAATGGTTCTCGGAGGTGTGTGAAGTCCACCAATTCGCACTTGGCCAGCGCGGTGGACTATGGCCTAAACTCTCTCATTCTGAGAGAAGACCCGTGCCCATCAGTGGGGCAATAATGGGTTGACGAGAGAAATAAAAATCGAATCATATTATTTCTTTTTATTAACAGGTACTCACGGTATGCGTTTTTTGAATTTCTTTTTGTCGTTATACGGTAGTATCGTGAGTACCCGTTAATTAATAAAATGTATAAATTTCGCTATACTCTAGCGTCATATATCATTAAATCAGTATATTATTTCTTCACAGATCCGGTCTTCACGGACTAAGGACACAGAACCGCTGGCCTTTCTAAAGATATGTCTACAACATGACAAATGAAAAAGATTTTTGTACATATTAAATACTTATGACTGAAAATATTATTCTGTGTTAATTATTTTTACGTAATTTATATTTATACCACTTTAAGCATTTAATAACGTTTACCGCACATTTTCGTCCTCATAATCATAATGTTACTTCATTAAGAACATTTGTTATTTATCTTTATATATTAATTCGTGAAGCAAAAACTTGTGATCCGTTTTTAAGATACTTGCCGCAGACGGAGGAGTATGAAGTTACGCACGATTATAGTTGATGTAGAGAAGGATTACGACATGCTATTTTTTTTAAATAATGCAATAAACATACTTAGAATCACCTGAAAAAACATTACGCACACTACCATGCATTTGACACAAACACATACAATAAACGAAATAAAACTTTCATTGTCGAAATGGAAACATGAAATCTAAAATGTCAGATGTCTTTGTCAAAATACCCGTTATTTATTTTTATTGTAGCTTAGTCAATTAAACCTCTTTTTACCTTTCGGTTGTATTTAAAATTAAATCTAAAATTAAATTTCATTTAATTTGAGATAATAAGCTACTTTGGACAATATCAAGTTTAGTTTTTGAGCTGAATTACCGTCGAATTTCGACCTTTGCGATGGGCGACTAGTAATCTTGGAAAAGATTTGCACAAATTGCTGTGGACCGATTGTACTAAAATTATGTATGTTCACGTTTCGTTAGAATTACAATGCATGATTTGTGACGACATTGTGAATCCAATATGGCGGACACCACAAATTGCGAACCATTTATTTTTATGCGCACCCATGAAAAAAAAGATGAAACTCGTAATATTTGTGACACAAATTGTTTAAAAATATTTATTGACAAATTTATTTACCACTAATTAAAGGAATACATTTCCACTTGTGCATCCCCCTAAAAAAACCTATATCTTTTTGCAGCCTTAACTATCTATCACTATCAAATAATCACAACAATAGGTTCTCGGTAGACGCAACAGTCTTGTCATTACCACATTTTTAGCAGATGTGCATCCCGTTACCGTTATTCAAGCTTCTTCAATCTCTACAAGACGAGGAAAGGCGATGATTAACACGGCCTCGCAATACAAAGAGGAAATAATGGAGGTTAACAGGCAACAGAGAAAGCTAAAATAATAGCAGGGAAATAGTAGAATTGTACGCAAAACAACGTGGGTGACGATCCGCGTGGTGGAGCGGTTACCGGTCTAACGAGCAATGGGTCCAGGGTTCGATTCCCGGCCAGACAGGTATCTGAATGATGAGTTTAGATTCGTGATCTGGGTCGGGGTGTTTGTGTATTCGTCTTTTGTGTGTCCATGGTACCCACGACATAGGAGAAAATACTAGTGTGGGGCTATGAGTGTAGAAAACGTGTAAAGCGTGCGTGTAGGCAAAAGAAAACCAACTGGCAGCAATAAAAATAAAAATAACCAGTGAAGAAATACAATATTTTAATGATAATGACCTGTTCTTGAAATCGACTGATAGGGGGACTGAGGGAAGCGAAAAGAATGACACTGAATGGCAAACTGGACTGCCGTAATGTCTATAGCAAAGACAAAACTAAGAAAATATATAACATGCAGTCAATATTTCTAATTCATGCACGAAAATATAATATAAAGTAAGAAATAGCGTTGAAAATCCGGGACCAAAAGGATATGGCCAACTTTTGTATTGCTCTCTTTCTAGCTCCGAAAAGCTCAAGTACGTATGAATTTTACTTTGTATGGATTTAGACTATCCCAAAATAAAAATAATAATAACTTAGCTCGGCAGTGCCGGATTAAGCCAGCACGGGACATGTAGCAAATTCTGACAGGAGGCCCATAGTGTTAGAAGTAAACTTTTCTGGATTTAATCTGGGAAAATTTAGAGATGACACTTTCTATATTTACTTATTTCAGTTTAAGATTTTTAGGATAGCAAAGATAGTCAAATAAATAGTAGGTGTTGGACCAAATGCTACGGGCCCGTAGCATTTGGTACTCTTGCTATGTGGCTAATCCAGCACTGTTTCTCAGCCTACAAACATTTTGTTTTTGAACAATTGTCAATTTGTTTCTGAATTATCACAACAGCCATTAAATCTAGTGACTGTTTTGCTATTTGAATTGGTAGGAGCAAATAATGTTTTCACAAATAATAATGAGCTTTTCCTTCAATACTGTCCAGAACTTATTAGTTGTAGCTTGGGGGTCGAATGTTCGAATTCCTGATTTACGGAGAATAAAAAATCTTGGGTGAACCTGTAGCTTAAGTTAGATTAATGGTAATATTTTGTTACGAAAGTTTATCTCACACGTTATTTTTGGAATATAATGTTAATATTGGCTACTTACATATTAAAGTTATTTGGATATGGAATGCTTCCCATAAACAAGTAATTTTAGTATGTGATAACAAATACAAATGGCAAAGTAATTCAAAATTAAAGTGATTGATTTTTTATACGAATACCTCTAATTTTTATACGAATTATTTTCGTACATTGGGCATGATTATCTGAAAAAATGGGATCGTCTCATTAAGTCGGAAATAAAAAAAAAAAATTAGACTTAAATGTTCAACAATGCCAGTGACAGCTTTATTTCCTTTCATAAATGTGTCAAAAATACATGGTAGTGTGCGTAATGTCTTGATAATTGATTTTGTGTATAATTTACACATTATTTTAAAAAATATTAACATCTCGTACTCCTTCTCTATACCTATTTTTCAAAAATACCAGACCCAGAACATGAACTTAAACTTATCATTCAGATACCTGTCTGGCCGGCAATCGAACCCCGAACCCATTGCGCTTATGACCGGTATGGTAACCGCTCCGCCACGCGGGTCGTCAATAATAATAAACCTTGTCCGTGCAAACTCATACGCATATCGAGCAGTGGTAGCCTAATGGTTGAAACTTTCTCTCTCAATCGGGAGGTCCGAGGTTCAAACCCAGGGACGCACCACTGATTTATGTGCGTATTAGAAATTAATTATCACTGCTTTTCGGTGAAGGAAAACATCGTGAGGAAACCTACACACCCAAGAGGTCGTAAAAAAAAAGTTCTCGGAGGTGTGTGAAGTCCACCAATTCGCACTTGGCCAGCGTGATGGACTATGGCCTAAAACTCTCATTCTGAGAGAAGACCCGTGCCTAGCAGTGGGACAATAATGGGTTGTACCCCTGTACACATAAGTTACCTTAAAAACGGATCCTAAGTTTTTGCTTCAGGTATTAATATATAGATTATAAAAAAAGAAGTGACAACTGGTTCGCGCATTTGATAATTTTTGAACAGGCAAAATCTTATTGGTTCGTGACGTATGTAGTCATAAGCCGCCGTCTATCCATGATTGTGGGTTGCAGAAAAGATTTATCTAATGATTAATTACGTTATCAATGTATTTATGTTTGTTTTAAATATTGTTATTTAAAACAATATAATTGTATTATATTATTATTATATTCAAAGTTAAGTAGAAGGTTGTACGTATAAGTATTTAATTCTTGTTATATTAATACGTGAAGCAGAAATTTGACAAATATTAATATTTTCAATGAATAAATTGAATATATTTAAAAATGACATATTTTTAGTAATAGTCTCAATTGTGAGATCAAGTGAAAAAATAATATTAGTATTTTGAAATATATATTATAGGAATATACAAACAAACATTACAGAATCTTCCATAACGTCTGTAAGCAGCATTGCAGCAAACTTGCAAATGAATTTTACTAACGCCATCTATTAGCAACGTCTGGAACTACTAAATATATATCGAGTAACAAAACATCTATATTCTCATGGGAATGAGAGAGAGCGGTAAAAAGTAGCCTACGTCACTCTCCGCCCTCCTATCTCCCTGTATATAAACCATATCATATTATAGCTATATGGCGACGTGAAAGAGGAACAAACAAACACACTTTCACATTTATAATATTATTTGCGTTTTTCGTTTTTACAATATTTTTCAATTTAAATCATAGTCGTAGCATGATGTAGCAGCAGACAATAGCTAGTAAAAAATAAATCTCCATACGTCCATGAATGCTAAGTATAATATTTATAAATTTGATGTTGATAAGAAATAAAGCCATTTTTCAGGATTATCACCTACTATCTATTTTATCGTCCCATGCTGGTAAATGATTAATTAATTATTTAAACTTTATTATTACATTAATCATTTTGATTAGATAATTCGTCCATGTGGTAAATCAAAAGAATGCAACAAATACAAGATAAAAATTACGTGAGGAGCAATATAATATTTATTCATTTATGAAATATTTGCTATGCAATCATCTGCCAAACACATTCTCTACTATTATTTGTCGGATTGAAGTAGAAAACTAGCATGCAGTCCACCTGATTATTAATCACCGAGGTTGAACCCCCCGCTCCCTCCCCTATCCGAAAATCCAAAATATTAACATGCATAATTTCACTACATAGTATAAAACAAAGTCGCTGTCTGTCCCTATGTAAGCATTGGTTCTTTAAAACTACGCTACGGATCTTAATGCAGTTTTTTTAATAGAACGATTCAAGAGGAAGGTTTTTATGTATAATACATGTATAATATAGTAGAGAAACACTGATAATTTTATATTTTTGACTTTTAGGCGAAACGAAGTTCGCCGGGTCAAATAGTTAAAATATAAACTGTTACACGAATGTGATTTGGATTGGCTCTAATGCCTCTAATGAGCTGCTTTCAATAAGAAGCTCTCATGCTCTCAAGGTAATAGAACGAATATGGATTGCCTAGGGAGTTACCACACCACACGTATTTTTTGAACCCAAACTTTGTAAGAACATGTTCTATCGGAAATCAATCACAAATGCGTTGCAACTCCCGAAGTATAAGGTCATATAAAAGTGATTTAAGTGAAGTGCATTTCGTTGAAAGGGCGTGTTCGTCACCCTTAGGGACATGGGACACTAGGGTTACCACTCTAAACTTATTATAATGTATGTAATGTATTTGCCGTTATTGTACTTTATACCTTATGAGAAAAATAAGATACGCGAAAATACTTTGTTTTGCGTGATCTGGGAGTAATAGTTTGACCAGAAGCAGTTTTATATGAAGCAAAAATTTGTATTATTTGCAGCTTTCCATAGCCACTTTATTTAGAGAGTAAGTAGTAGAATATTTAGATTCGGCTATCTTTCACCGTTTCGGCGACGGTCAGATTTTGTTCCCCCGACAACTACTCACCATCTTTAAAATACATCGTGATAAATTGTACTTTTTCGGAAATAACGTACTATCATTCTACCTTTTATAGCCAATGCACTTTAGCTGACAAAAATGGTAGCAACCCTAAACTTAAAGACTAACGTCATTCGCTTGTCGATAAGCGTTGAGGGTGAAATCAAATGTATATCCAATCTTATAAAGCCACAAAATTTCGCTACAAATTGTAGTGAAATTTGCCCCTAATTCGTTCAAGGCTGGCGCTTAAAGCGCTAAACGAGCGTTTCGAGGCCCTCGGTTAGCGCTTGAAAGCGTTTGACCTACAAATGGCTTATTCGATTTCATACCTCTGATTATCTTTCGTGAAATCTACATTTTCGTATACTAAATACATATTTTATTAGATAGTAGAATCAGTGTTGTTCGACCGGGGAGGTGTCAACGTCACACTAATTTCTAGTGTGAAGCGTTTCGATGGAAGGGTGTGGTTGCCGGCTATTATCTTAGTCCTCGGGGGCATGTCTGTGATTGACTTCAGATAGAACCCATATTCTATGTTAAGTTGCTTACAGATGTCCACGGACAATAATGACCACTTACCATCAGATGGATTATGCTCGTTTGCTACTTCATTCTTATTAATTAAAGAAAAAGAACATTTATTTAGATAGAGTTAAGAGAGTAGTGTTTATTGAGCTTATGTATGTATGAATTTTTGTATGTATGTATGTATGCTCATTTCTTTGGCACACGCTAAACCCACACACCTCTTGACGAATTTTTTCATTAGATATCGAAATCGAATATATTGAAATCGAATCAGTTTGCAAAGTAACATAGCCTATATTTTTTTGAATACAAAGCCTTAAGTTTTATTATTATCATTACAATATATAATCATATGAAAGGTAGTAAATAAACCATTACAAAAATATTTAAAAATCTGACTGAAAAAAATGTAGTAGTAGTCGAATTTTTGTGCTCAAAATAATTCCTTGTTGCCATAAAAAATATTATTATGAAATATCAAATCTCAATAAGTTCCGGAAAGGCTTCTAAACTGATAATATTAATCCACGTCGTTACACAAATGTGTGGATTTTATAATCGTAATTAAATAAATGTGTAAAAGATGTGCCAAGTTCACTACTTTTAAAGCGTTGCATGAATATATGTTTTGAGATTTGACTTGAACAAAGCTATTTAGGGAAAAAATAGTCTGATACTACAACTATGTTTTGATTGAAAAACATACACTCCTCTGCGCATTTTTAGAGTTTGCACACAAAAGCCCTATTAATTTCACATTGTAACTTAAATTTTACACCGTTTCGTTACTTAATGTTTAAATTTTCATACATTTAAAAAGATTTACCTTTTCATTTGTTTTAATTTATCTAGAGCTAATTGCTCTAGACACTTAAAACAAAATAATAAAAACTTGATCGCCAACACTTGTAGAGATACTTTTTATAGAGCTGCGCCTACGTTTCGTAAAAATATTAATAAGACATATAGCTTTGTAAGAATTCAATCTAAACATTTCCTTTTTTTTTTGAGCTTTTGTTTTTTTTTGCATAATGTTGAACAAAAAAGTATTCTACATACATAAAATTCAATTATCCTTAATACGGCACATTTTTCTAAACTTGGCCTGGCACACTTCGCGTACCTTGAAGATTAATAGTTTTAATCCATTACAACAGAGATAACCGAATCATATAATAATGAACTAATCAATTTTCTGGTGCACTCTTCAACACAAGCATGAAGTTGTTGGTTTGTCTTTTCGCTGCAGTTGCCTGTGAGTTGTATTTTTTTTTTATATTGTGACATTTAATTTTATGTTCATTCCATTATGATAGATTGTTCTAAGCTTCAAAGCTCCAATACTCGTGCAAGACCTTTAGAATAGGATCAAGAACTTAAAATATGATTAAACTAGGTTGATTGTAATATTTGAAAAAAAAATGTAACGATGATTTTGGCCTCCGTTGTTAAAAAGTAGCATCTAACATTTTAAGAATTCAAAATATACATTGATGGACTTCGGATACGAAGACGCAACTGTCATTTATTCATTCTTATTCCTTTTTTACACGCTTTTTATTAGCTTCACCTGTATGTTTGTTTGTATGTTTGTAACCGACTTCTTTGGGCGCGATTTTGACCCACTTTAAACGGCCAGATTTCGTTCAAACTTTGTAGATTTATTGAGGACCGATGACAATACACTAATTTGATAAAATTATTCCATTTTTTAATTTGCAAAATATGATTTTTGTTAATTTATATATTTTTCACCCATAGTCGATAAGGTAAGAAAATTAATTAAAATTTTCTATAATTTTTCTCTACAGTCGATAAGGCAGGACTCGATGTTAATTTTTATTTCCAATAATTATCTTTAGCCGTTTTCTCTAATATTGACAATTTTTTGTATACTAAAGAGAATTTTAATTCTACAAAACAAATAATAGTTTAATAAAATTAAAAAAACAAGCTATTATAAATAATCCAAACTAAAAAGTAAACAAAATAATAACATAACTATTAAATAATAATTGTGTCTATTCAATTAAAGTAATAAGTTTTTTTTTCATTTAAGATAATCGTTTCATCTTTTTTAATGATCCAATTAAAATCGAAGAGCACGGTAGTGCTTTGCCTAATACATCCTGACTAAACACTAATGTCTATATTTACACGAAATGTTATACTTTTTATTTGAATAATTTGAAGTCTTATAATTGCCATCATTTTCAATAATCGACATATAATTATTTTACTAAAGGGCAGACGATTTCTCATTTCATTCAAACTATTTTTTTCTTCTTTTTGCCTTTTTTAAGATGCACCTTTTTAATTATCAGGGCAGAATTTATTTAGTGTTTTTATCTTACAGTGTGCACTGGCAGTGCGATTCCTCCACCGCCAGGAGACAACTCAAACTATGTTGACGGTGAGAGTCGCTACGTGTGGGTACCCGATGGCAACGATGGTATGACGTTGGTGGACCTCCATGCCCCAGTGTCCGAGGACGAAATACGGGCTGCCGAAAGAGCCGGCCAGAACAACAGATACTTTCTCTTCACCAGGTGATTTTCACGATTTAATTAGCCAAATTCTTTTTTGATGACATTCTACATATGCAGAATGTCATCAAGACTTTACCACCACGTTAATATCGAGGCCATCCAGCTCCTCAATACGACGGACCTAGTGAGAAGACTCAAACGGACTAAGCCCTTTGAGTTAGTGACATAACATAGTGTAGTGTTAGCGAAATAGTGACTTAATTAAATCATAGAACACAAGAACAATGTGTCTACTCCTTTATATTAGAACAAAGAAGTGCAGTGTCAATGGACGCCTCCTTCAATAAACAATTATTTAGCAGTTTAAGTTAGAGTAGAATTGCTCATTAGCCTTATATAAGGCTAGATTGTAATTAATATGAAGTACCCTATTATTCGGTACTTTATATATAACATAAAAAAAGAATAAAATGATACTTTAGATATTTATTTAAATATACCATTTAATTTTATACAAGTACGCTAAGATAAAAAGTTATGAATTTTATAAATAATTAATTTACGACATATTTATACATACAACATTAAAGCAAGTCTTTGGCATTGACTTGCTTTAATGTTGTATGTATAAAAATGCTTTAAATTTAGTAACCGTCGAATTTCGATCGCTACCCAAAAGCTAGTATGGGTTACAACAAGTAACAAAAGAGACAGGCTTACTACATTAATTGACTGCTGTTGTGGTTTTCGTGTATATTGACGTAGAACTTTCGCTACGAAACAAGAGTCGCAAAGATGAAATCCGTAGACGAAAGAAGCTAGCTGTCATAGCTCTTAAAATTGGCAAGCTCGAACCGTTAAACTCAGAGGGCACAGGACAGGCGCCATTTAGAGGAAGCATATGTCTAGCAGTAGGTATACCTCAAAAGACAGGAAATGTTAAGAGAGACATATTGACGTTTTAGATCGGGCCCCTAAAAAGACCGTACAAATCATATTTAGAACGTACCTATTAATCTTTTATTTTTATGCACAACAGACGCAACCCGAACAATCATCAGGAGCTCAGGATACGCGACGTCAACTCAGTAAGGACCTCGCACTACATGCCCAATCGCCCCTTAATGGTCCTAGTCCACGGGTACAACAGTAAGGGGAAGTCTGGCATGAACACCCAAATCACATCCGCGTACCTTGCTGTTGCCGACGCGAATGTCATCGTTGTGGACTGGAATAGAGCTGCTAGTGGCGTCTACTCCACTTCAGTTAGAGCCGTGCCTAGCGTGGGACAAGGCCTTGGTGACTTCCTCTCATGGCTCTTCAGTGCCGTTGGAGGAAACTGGAACCAAGTTCACTTGGTCGGCTACAGCCTTGGTGCTCACGTTGTGGGCAACGCTGGCCGCAGAGTCGGAGGTCGTCCCGTTCGTATCACTGGTAAGATTTTTTCTCATGCCACATATAGCTACTCACGAATAACAACAATGACAAGTATGTAAACGCCGTAGTGGAAAAGAATCTTTCTTCGAATCGTTTTAAATACCGATACTTAGAGGGCATCGATGAGTATTCGGAGCGATTACCGAATACTCCCGAGTTAGATTTTTTCATGCTGGTTTACGCGTCTATCAAATCTATCAGTAACATTTGTATATACCATGTTATCCATCCATTTTATGCAGCAATATTAACTAGTGATTGATGAAAATTCAACAGAAAATAATTCTTAGAAAAATACGGCCTACCGAAAAATAGACACCTTTAATTTATTAAAAATTCTAGGTATGGACCCAGCTGGCCCGCAGTGGGGCGGTAACTCAAACGCTTTGAACCGCAACGACGGAGTTTACGTAGAGTCCATCCACACCGACGGCGGATGGTACGGTATCTTCGACCCGATCTCCAACGCTGACTTCTACCCCAACGGCGGCAGACACTCCCAACCCGGCTGCTGGGTCAACTCCTGCTCCCACGGTCGTGCCCCTGAGCTATTCGCGTCCAGCGTAAGGACAAACCATTTCGTCGGCAGACAGTGTGCCAACCTTCAACAAGTCCGCAACAACCAGTGCACTGGTGGACAGTTGCGTATGGGCAACAGCGACCTAAATAAGCGAGGGTGAGCAGTTTTTTCTTTGATTCGTTATTTACGTCTACATAGTATTGTAGTAGCAAACGAAAACAGGCCACTGCCTTACTGGCTACTGCTGTCTATGGATATCTATTTAAAAGTTCACATAAAACGTAGGTTATATCTGAAGTCAATTCCATGCGTCACAGTTCTCGAGGATCAAGATGGACGCCTAATATCAGAGCCGACATCTTGTGTTTGACTTCTTATGAAATCCCTACGTCGTTCATGATGCTTATTATTTTTGGTTGGTACAGGGCTTTAAGCAGGGGCGTAGCTACTCCTGTATCAATGATACAGGGCCCCGGGCTTCATTTGCCCCTTAGCGCGCGCAGCGGGGCATTGGGGGGCGGTAAAATATTTAAATTTGGCGACCTTATTTTGTTGACAATTTATAAAGACATAGTATCAAAGAGTCAGTGGGTTGGCGACCTATTTATGATAACTAGCGTGTAATATAGCAGATCCAAGAAATTATTAAGGAGTTTAAGTTTCCCTCACCCCTAAATCAAATCAAATGCCAATACTTAAGTTTATCTTTCCCACATCCTTCTTATCGGAAGACCTTTTTTACGATTCTACCTTCCTCCTCAAACTAAAATTCGGGAACCGCTAGTATTAAACATATTCGAAAATGTTTATGTCAAATATAAATATATAATGTTTATACGAGTACATAATGTTTCAGAAATGGACTCTACAGATTGAACACCGGATCAAGATGGCCCTTCTAAAGGATGTGACCACTATTTGAAGCGAAAACAAAACTACAATGGCCATTAATTAAACATTTCAAGCAAAAACAATCGTGTTTTTTTTATTGCTTCTTGTCTGATTTTGAAATCATTTTTTCCCGGTTAAAGTAGCTAGTTTGCTAGATTGCAGTTCAACTGCCATCAGTTGAACTGCATAGTTATGTTATTATATTATTAGTATATCTATATGGATAGGTTAACGGTACACATCTCCTTTGAAAGCGATTAATCCTAAAATTCAAGATTTATCAACAAATTAGTGTAAAGTTAACACACGTTAAATTCAACAAATCTAACTAGAGTCTTCTCTAATCCATTTACGGTCAGTTACTGATATCCATTGGCCACAATGGCCACTAAGATAAAGTGACTATTACTAAAGGGCCGTTAAACTTTTAAATAAGCAGATTTTTTACAATTATTTATCCTCCTATCCCCCTTGTCAGCAAAAGTTAGCAAAGCTCTTTAATGCTTTCGTAAACATTGTAATGTACAATTGCTAGATAAGTGAGCAGTGATAGCCTAATGGTTGAACCTGGTGAGGTCCGAGGTTCAAACCCAGGCACGCACCACTGATTTATGTGCGTATTAGAAATTAATTATCACTGCTTTTCGGTGAAGGAGAACATCGTGAGGAAACCTACACACCCGAGAGTTCTTTAAAAAAAACATTCTCGGAGGTGTGTGAAGTCCACCTATTCGCCAAGTCTAGCGCGGTGGATTATGGCCTAAAACTCTCTCATTCTGAGAGAAGACCCCTGCCCAGCAATAGGACAATAATGGGTTGACGATACGTTACTCGATAAAAAACATTATCGGAGGTGTGTGAAGTCAACCAATTCGCACTTGGCCAGCGTGGTGGACTATAGCCTAAAACTCTCTCATTTTGAGAGAAGACCCGTGCCCAGCAGTGGGACAATAATAAGTTGTCGATACGATACTAGATAAAAAACATTCTCGGAGGTGTGTGAAGTCCACCAATTCGCCAAGTCCAGCGAGGTAGATTATGGCCTAAAACTCTTTCATTCTGGGAAAAGTTCCGTGCCCAGCAGTGGCACAATAATGGTTTGACGATACGTTACTAGCTACGAGTAAGTACAATATCCAATACAGAGACCCCCGCCCCCTAGATTGCTTATGTAATACTTGAACGACCCCTAACTTAAGAGAAATGGTATCTTTAGGCAATATTAAATGTAAAGGCTTATTCGAGATTATTACTTCGCGCTGTCTGATATGAAGCAATAATTGATGGGGTCATTTAAGATATGATAATTTATAATAAACGATGGCTAGACTTGATATAACCATTTTTCGAGCGTATGCATGTATTTTGGATACTAGTCGTATGACACGAGTAGTCTAGCTGACCCAGCGAACATCGTTTCGTCAAAGAAAGATTAGACTTTCGATTTTTAAATTAATGAAAAAGAAAATTAACCTAACCAATCTTGTTTCCGAAGATTGTAGCACTTAATGAAAGCAGAGGAGTCAAATATCAAGTTTTTAATCAAGCATCTCTTCTTAGCATTGCTCTTACATATCCATAAGCACTAATTAGAAAACTCCTATGGGCTAGGCCTGAAGTACCCTGCATCATCAAAGTTAAGGAGTTGAAGGTCAAATTTTTCATCGTATATCGTTCGAGCTCGCACTCTAGCTGTCGGCGACTCCGGACACATTTTACTCGCCTCTTACGACAGGCAGGGGATACCGTAGCCTTATTCTGATCCCAGAACTACCGGGACGAAATGGCTAACTTCTATGACTTACAATTGCAATTGGAATTGCAAATAATGTAGTACCCCGGCATCATTAGGATGTAGTAGTTTAAGGTCAAATTTTTCAGAATATCATGTCATCTTAGTTCATATCCAATGTTCATTGTAAGTTTTATGAGAATCGGAACGGCAGAAGCTGAGCTATTCTAAATTATATAGAAAACAGGAGAAATGATACTTCACGAGAACGCGATCAAACGGGATAAAAAGTATTATCTGCTCGTCTCCTAGTTCTAAGGTACCTTCGCACCAATTTTCACCCAAATCGGTCCAGCCATTCTTGAGTTATAAATAATGTAACTAACACGAGTTTCTTTCATATTGTATTTTGTTTTATGGAGTAGCAAACGAGCATGATCGTAAGTGGTCACCTCCGCCCATAGACATCTGAAATCAACTTCATATAGAACATTGGTTCCATCTGAAGTCAATCACAGATGCGTTGCTACCCCCGAGGACAAAGATGGTCGCCTCATATACAAGTGTGCCGGCAACACCCTTACATCGAAACGCAATGAATGCTTCACGTTACAAGTAGGTGTGGCGGTGGTACCTCCCCAGTCGAACTACGCTTGTTCTACCACCTTTTGAGAGATTATAGCCTGCACGTACGAATGAGCGGGCAACAACAAGCGATAAATAAGTTGTAGACATTACAAATTTCGAAAATTGAATATTAATAATAATCAATAATATTTTTTAAAAATATCTCTTGCGATCTTTTTTATCACGGCGTGACGTTATTTGCTGGAAAACGTGAGGATATCTTAATCCAACGAAATAAGTTGGAATGTAAATTGTACGCCAAGTTCAGCACTTTTTGTGGTTTTCATAAAAGTATGTGCTGAGATTTGACTTAAGAATATTTATTAAGATTAAGAAAAAACTCTGATGATACAGCAATTTTAAAACAAAAACATGCACTCCTTGCACACTTCTATTTCAATTTGCACATGTGGGTCCTTACTATGTAGAGACATTAAGTAAACGTGGTTATATCGTACGACATGTTCTTAGTTAATGTCTTAATTCCTCTGTGATTTTGGTGACGTATTTTTAGAGTTCTGCAGCCGAATGGCAAAAATCGGATCTATTCCTGTTTAATACCAAAAACTAATACCATTGGTATTAGTTTATTACCCCATATTCCGAACGAATACCACTTATAATTAATTCAAAATTAGGAACTTGATCTATTCCCAACGAATACCAAAACATAACTCTTAGTACAGTCACAGAAAACGTTAATTTTGCTTTTTAAACATTTCATATTATGATCGTAATTCAATCCAAAATTTTTATACCCACAACTTATAGAGAATCACTTTATATAAGCTTCTGATAGCGCTGAAAGAAGATGCAGCCTTACACATAGTGGTTGCAGCACAAATAGAGAAAAGGGTACCACACGATGTGCAAAGGAAATAATCAGTGGATCAAACATCTCATTGATCAAGTGGTTAACCAAAAAATTTGAGTCGGTCACTGCCTGGAAAAATTAAAAATTCATTTTTAGTGATATGAAATGATATAATTGTGCCAAGGTCAAAAAAGTATTTTCTTATATAAAGGTTTTATATAAAGGTTGATTTTTTTTATATCTTTATTATAGTGAGTTATTTGAAGGTGGTAGAACCAGTGTAGTTCGACCGGGAAAGTACTACCGCCACACCTATTTCTAGCGTGAAGCATTTCTTGCGTTTTGATCGAAGATTGTTGAAATCAGGTGGACTGCATGCTCGTTTGCTAATTCAGTCAGGCAAAAATAAATTTAGGACTCAGTTAACAAAAGCAGATTTTTCATATTTAATGTTGATTTTTTTAAATACATTATACTGTAATGACTGTCATGCCAAAATTTGATAGTTCTCACAATTTTCACAATTTCTCAGTGCCTGAAGTCGATATTATTCGAGCAATGTGTGTTGCCAGTGATGACGCCGAAACGTGGTCTTACATTGTAGGCCTCATTCGAAGGCTCAAGGTCGCTCAGCGTGCTATGGAGAGGGTTATGCTCGGAATTTCGCTACGAGACATGATTCGCAACGATGAAATCCGTAGACGAACGAAGCTTACCGACATAGCTTTCAAAATTAGCAAGCTGAAGTGGCAATGGGCCGGCCAAATCGCTTGTAGGACCGATAACCGATGGGAAAGAAAGGTCCTCCAGTGGCGACCACGTTTAGGCAAGAAGAGTACAGGTCGCCCCCCTACCAGGTGGACCGATGACCTGAAGAAGACAGCGGGAAACCGTTGGATTCAGAGGGCACAGGACCCGTTGGAGTGGCGCCATTTAGGGGAAGCGTATGTTCAACATTGGACATCAAAAAGCTGATGGATGGATGGAAGTATTTAATTGTATTTTTTTGTGATAGTTATGATTTCCTGTATTTTAGAGTTAAAAATAAATGATACTCAGTGATTTGTAGGAAAAGCTTTATTTTTATTCTTTACGTATTTATGAAATTATTTCCTATTGCTCTTAAACATTAGTCTTATTAAAAGACTGATTTTGATTGAAATTAAAATATACATTATTTAAAATCACATTTCACAGCATTTTATTACTGACTGTACCTTCACTACATTTTGGGATTCGTTTATGAGTGGTAGTCGTTCGGAATAGTAATTTACTGGGATAATGAACTAATACCAGTGGTATTAGTTTTTTGGTATTAAACAGGAATAGATCAAAAATCGGAACCCTTATGGATTCGTCATGTCTGTCTGTCCGTCCGTCTGTCCGTATGTCACAGCCACTTTATTCAGAAACTATTAAGACTACAAAGTTGAAACTTGGTAGATAAGTGTATTTATTCCATAAATCGCTTACCGAATCTTTAAAAAATACATTAAGGTTTCTAATAGCATTTTTTCTCAAAATCGATTGTTTGAGAGATAGCCCTTTCAAAGCGGTAAAATGAGTGTCCCCGCAAAAGGAGTGTGAAAAATCTGGATAAAATGTATGTTGTAAATGATAAGGAAAACTTTACCAAAAAAATTGGTTCGAATATGATACTGTTGATAGTTTTTGTAATAAAATACTTTTTCAAAAACTGAATTACATAATTTTGTAATTGATACAAACACTATTAAAAACAAACTTATTAGTACGAAATGGTAAGGAACTCTCCATGCGCAAGTCCAACTCGCACTTGGCCGATTATTTTTTTATTTATGGGTTAGCATAAATAGTTACCGTGTAGTAATTTATATTAAGGTGAAATTGTCACTAATAACTAAAGAATTAAATACTCAAATACTAACAATTGTGGAGATATTTGATGATAGAGTTACGCTGTTATTCGCTTATTATGCTAAGATTTGTAAATGCTTTGTGTTATATATATGCAAAAACGGTTTCTATATATAAAGCTCACTTATTCTTGATACAGTATAATTTTCGGTCTTGGCCTCGCACACTACGCGTCCCTCGAAGATTATTAGTTTTAATACAATGCAGCAGAGATAACCGAATCATATTAATTTCATGTACTGTAAAAAATCTTGTGCACTCTTTAGTATAAATATGAAGTTGTTGGTGTGTCTTTTTGCTACAATTGCATGTGAGTAAATTTTAAGCACGGTTTTTTTTCAAACATACGTATTTTCGATTAAGATTGTCCTAATCCGAAGTCATGAAAACCCTTCAGCAAACAAGTATAAAATCGTTAAAACAGAATATAATAATGGCAATATTTGCCAAATTTTAACATTATACCAAATAAGCAATGTAAATATATATGTTAAACAATTTAGGAAATAAGTCAATGTTTAAACGCTTACAGTGTGCGCCGGCAGTGCGATTCCTCCACCCCCAGGAGACAATACTAATTATATTGATGGTGAGAGTCGGTATGTGTGGGTACCCGATGGCAATGATGGTATGACACTAGTGGACCTTCAGGACTCAGTATCTGAGGAAGAAATGCAGACTGCTGAAAGAGCCGGCCAAAACAACAGATACTGGCTTTTTACCAGGTGATTTTAGATAATTCAATTGGCAAAAATAATACGAAACAGTTTACATATTTATTTCCCGAAAACTAGAAGCGGGTAAATAGACCAGTCCAAATATTTATGATTTTTTAAAAGGGAAACTAATATATAAAGCGTTAAATAAGAAATATTTCATCAGCCGTCTTTTTTGTTTCAACATTTTTGACAATGTTACTTGTTTAGAAATACCATTCACTCAACAAATAACAATTCAATAACAAAACTCATATAAATGGGCTGAGTTACAAACATTTATGAACTTTTGTTTGTTAAGAGATGCCAACTTAAAAAAAATCAACATTGATTATCGTCGAATTTCGATTGCTAAGCACAAGCTAGCATGGATAGATAGATGATAGATATAAGATAGATAAGATTTAGCAGTAGCATAATTGAGCACAGGAATAAGAGGAATAAGATAAGGATAAAAGTAGAAAGTAGAAGAGTAAATAGTGTGTAGGAGTTTTAAACGCTTCTATAATCTAGTTTTAAGGGAATGGTTAGGGACTACTTTTGACCTTCAAGATCAGGCACCACCTACTTACTTTCCGGTCGCTGAGATGAGACAACCCTATTTCTGTTTAATCCCAGAAAATTCTACCGCTTTAAGATATTTATTTTTTATTTTTATGCTCCAAAGACGCAATCCGAGGATTCACCAGGAGCTTAGTTTCAACGACGTCAACACCATCTGGAATTCTCACTACATGCCCAATCGCCCCATAATGGTCCTCGTCCACGGGTACAACCGTAACGGGAAATCTCGCATGAACACCCAAATCACATCCGCGTACCTTGCTGTCGCTGACGCTAATGTCATCGTTGTGGACTGGAGTAACGCTGCCAGTGGGATCTATTCCACTTCTGTTAGTGCCGTCCCTAGCATCGGACAAAGTCTTGGCGACTTCCTCTCGTGGCTTATCAATACCGCTGGCGGGAACTGGAACCTAGTTCACTTGGTCGGCCATGGCCTTGGTGCTCACGTCGTTGGCAACGCTGGCCGCAGAGTCGGAGGTCTTCCTGTTCGTGTTACTGGTAAGCTTCCTTTTACTGTAAGTAATTTTGATACTCGCGAAAAATCCGCCAAATAATGACGAACAGTTACGAATATTTGAATGTTGTAATTGTCAAACACAATACTTTAAATCGCACTAAAATACCGAAGTTGGTTATTTACACAGTAATATTCACGTAAATTAAATGTTGCAATTATCGTCCCTTTAAGATCGAGTGGGTGTATTCGTATCTCGTATAGTCTTCTGGAAATTTAAATCCGTGCGCATATTTTATTTTCCCTTAGCGCCCATTCAACTTCTGTAACAATTCTAAACAGAACAATAATTCTAAGAAATTTGTACGAAAGCACGACCTCCTTAAAAAGAGACTTTTACCTTTAAAATAATTTCAGGTTTGGACCCAGCCGGTCCTCAGTGGGGCGGCAACTCCAACGCTTTGAACCGCAACGACGGAGTGTACGTAGAGTCCATCCACACCGAGTGAGGAATTCACGGAATCTTTGACCCTATCTCCAACGCTGATTTCTACCCTAACGGCGGCAGGCATCCGCAGCCCGGCTGCCGGGACAACTTGTGTTCACACGAGCGTGCACATGAGCTATTCGCTTCCAGTATGACAAGCCACATCATCGGCAGAGGTTGCGCTAACCCAGAAGACGGAAGTGAGAAGTGCATTGCCATCACGTTGCCTATGGGCAACAGCGACTTAAATAAGCGAGGGTAAGCAAATTTTTTGAATTCCATAACCAAAGGGTAAAAATGGATCTCTATTACTATGACTCCGCTGTCTCTCTGTCCATCTGTCTGCCTGTCTCCAGGTATACCCTGTAGTTCCGGGATCAGAATAGGGCTACGGTATCCCCTGCCTGTCGTATGAGGCGACTAAAAGGGACTTCCGGGGTTGCGGGCAGTAAGAGTGGGAGCTCGAACCGTCCTACCAAGCGACCCCGTGTTGGACGACGGCATGTGTGGCCGCATGTTATCGTAAACACCAGAGAGGCGCACTGAGTACAATCCTCACTGGGAAGAGCCCGACGAGGGCGTCGCGCTCGGAGGACACCGGCAGCGGTCCGTTGGAGATCCCGGTGTCCTCCAAACAGAGCCGAGGATGGCCACCGGGGGAGTTTTAGTGAGGTAAAAATCCCAAATAACTCAACGTTGCTCCCACGGCGTCGAGTACCTTTCGAAGGTTTCCCCTCGATATCAAAAAAAAGGTATATCACATGAACTGTGATCATGTGATCCTGGTAACAGGCAGACAGATGGACAGAGGGATAGGTAGGCAGTTGAAATTTTCACAAAAGATTTGTTGCCGCTATAACAACTTTTGATGACCCGCGTGGTCAAGCGGTTACCATACCGGGATGACGAGCAGTGGGTTCGATTCTCGGCCAGACAGGTATCTGAATGATGAATTTAGATTCTTGTTCTGAGTCTGGGTGTTTGTGTATTTGTCTTTGTGTGTGTTCATGGCACCCACGGCAAAGGAGAAAATCCTACTATGCGGCTATGAGTGCAGAAAGCGTTTTTGTTTAACTGATACTAAAAACAGGATAAAACAAATATTTATGGAGGGCTCCCACACAACAAACTTATTCTTACTTATTTCTTTATTAGCTTCAGTTAAAACAATGACTATTGATTGGCAATTGTCTTTCTTGCTAAATACTGGAAATAGCTTTAACTCTCCATTATAAAGGCAAGAAGATGCATAAAAACTAAAATATACGAAGAAAAAACCCTGCTAAGATTCATGCCGAATCTCAAACGTTGTGGTCGTGTTTCGATCCGGTGACTATATTAAAAAAAACTTTGTAACAGAAAATATTAGTAACTGTTCTGGTCGGCCTTTACAAAATATATACATTTAATTTCATTTTGTATCACTGACCGGGAAAGCAATAACATGATATACAACAATCATCGTACATAAAAGCTGACCCAAGTAACATTTGCAGTAGATTGAGCACGCACCTGACCCGAGAGCCACGAAACATTTGCATTAAAAACGTTAGGAACAAATACATATATGTGATGTGACTAGATTATTTTTTTTATCTGAATGAAGTAGCAAACGAGCATGCAGTCCACCTAGTAAGTGTTCACTGCCGCCCATGGATATCTGTAATCAACTACATACAGAATATGGGTTCCATCTGAAGTCAATCACAGATGCGTTGCTACTCCCGAGGACTATGATGGTCGCCTCATGTGAAAGTGTACCGTCAACAACACCCTTCTATCGAAACACCGTGGAAATAACAAGTCCAAGATGGTAGAACCAGCGTAGTTCGACCGGGGAAGTACCACCGCCACACCTATTTCTAGCGTGAAGCATTTCTTGCGTTTCGATAGAAGGGTGTGGTTGCCGGCACACTTTTACATGAAGCGACCATCATAGTCCTCGGAAGTAGCAACCCATCTGTGTTTGACTTCAGATAGGATCCATGTTCTGTATGAAGCTG
Organism: Spicauda simplicius; assembly: GCA_949699795.1. Classification (NCBI taxonomy): domain Eukaryota; kingdom Metazoa; phylum Arthropoda; class Insecta; order Lepidoptera; family Hesperiidae; genus Spicauda; species Spicauda simplicius. Next base: position 3,783,447 of record OX453080.1, read on the forward strand.
GTTACAGATGTCCATGAGCGGCAGTAACCACTTACCATCAGGTGGACTGCATGCTCGTTTGCTACTTCGGTCAAAAAAAAAAGTATAATACGCAATGTATGTTTCAGGAACGGAATCTTCACATTAAGCACTAGGGGAACCTGGCCTTTCTAAAGAATGTGACGTCACATTGCCCGAGACGAAAACAAAACAAAAATGGACAAAAAAAAACTTTACAATATAATGTAATATCTTCGTTTCATTTTCCGGTTATTCTTTGATTACAAGACAAATCATCTAGAACCTACTTTTACCTACATTGTTTCTTAAGGTGCGTACAGACTATATAACAAAACATTTTATAAAACATAGTCAAATAACATGTTTTATAAATGTGGACGATTTTTATTATTTTAATGTGTACGGTCTTGTTAGATGCTTAATTGTGAGACAACAATGTTGGATAATGCGGACGTGTTATATAACAGAAATACAACATGTTACTTAATCTGTACACACCCTTATATACTTATTATTGAGACCATGGGAGACGCTGCTTAGCGAAGGACTAAACATCCTAAAGTTAAAATGCAAATACTAATAATAGCGCTATGACATGGGGCTCTTCAAGAAAGGTGCAAAAAGAGCTCTCCTTCAAGGCCGGCGATGCATTGGCGACTCCTCTGGTGTTGCAAATGTCCATAGGCGACGGTAACCACTTTCCATCAGGTGGCCCGTCAGCCTTATCGTTAGGTACAAATATATAAAAAAAAAAACTAAGTCCATCAATAAGCCAGCAACGTCTCACAATTCTTGCGTTTGAGTAAGCAGTAGTAACTTAACAAGTCTGTCATGCAACAGGACTTATTTATGGGCAATTTTAAATAAATAACATATATTTTACTCTTGGAAGACAGTAAAATACTAGAGCAGTGATAGCCTAATGGTTGAAACTTGCCCTCTCGATCGGGAGGTTCGAGGTTCAAACCCAGGCACGCACCACTGATTCATGTGCGTATTAGAAATTAATTATCACTGCTTTTCGATGAAGGAAAACATCGCGAGGAACCTACTCACCCGAGTTCTTAAAAAAAAAGTTCTCTGAGGTGTGTGAAGTCCACCAATTCGCACTAGGCCAGCGCGGTGGACTATGGCCTCTCTCATTCTGAGAGTAGACCCGTGCCCAGCAGTGGGCCAATAATGGGTTGATGAGATTTTACTCTTAACATATTTAGTAGTAAACATATAGTTTTAAATGCCTCTAATGTTCGTAGTCATATCATGGTTATGATGTCATCGAACTAATTTAAACTAGGAAACTGATTCGCGTCAGTTGGTAGGAACTTTATGGACTTCAAACATCCAATTCACCTGATGGCCACTCACGCCCCTGGACATCTGTAATCAACTCCAGATAAGATTAGACCTAAGATCGGCGACAAATACGTTGTTACCGATTAAAATATCAAACGAGCATGCAATAACGACCCACGTGGCGGAGCGGTTACCATACCGGTCTGACGCGCAGTGAGTCCCGGGTTCGATTCCCGCCCAGACCATCTGAATGATGAATTTAAATTCCTGTTCTGAGTCTAGGTGTTTGTGTATTCGACTTGTGTGTGTCCATGGTACCCACGACACAGAAGAAAATCGTACTGTGGGGCTTTGAGTATAGAAAGCTTGAAAGCGTGATGCAGTACCTTATGGTAAATGGTAAATGCCATGGGCATCGGTAAAAAACATATAGGACAGGGATTCTATCTAAAGTCAATCACAGATACGTTGCCACTCCTAAAAACTAATATGGGTATTTGAAAGTAACCCGGCAACCACAATGACACACAAAAACTGCTTCACGCTAGCTAGAAATAAGTATGGAGGTGGCACCTCGCAGGTCGAATTACATGGGTTTATTTATTTATTTAATCTTTATGTACCTTAAATATAGTACTTAATGCTATAAGCATTCTCTGCCAGCCAACCTTTAGGCAGTCCGAAACACAATGAAGGCGGTTTAACGAAGAAAAAAAAACGGGTTCTACCAACCGACCACGCACATATTTCGAAACACAACAGCGTCCAACTGATATAACAAACAGTTTGTGTACACTATTTTCAGTAGAATTATAAAGCATCGTGATTTCTAGGTTTCTATTATAACCGCATGATGATATAATACCATGGTAAAAATAAGTTCAGTAGAAGACGTCTGTGTACAAATTGTACCTTGTAACTAAGTACTAGAATTTCCGTGTGACGCAACTCGTATAACGAGGTGACATCTTGAATTTATTCGCCTCTGCAGCTACTGTATACAGCGGGTATTTTATTTTCCACTCAAAAACACTTGGAGCTGCTTTGCATGCATAATCGTATGATTCAAATTTCATCCATTTTAGGTTACGGTTACTAACTTGTACTGACTTGGCTGGCTCGGTTGCCTTTGGCATAAAATTCTCTCTCTGGCCTTAATGACCTGTACTCAGCGGTGAGACTATAATTGGCTAATAAGTTAAAGATATAGTTTATCTCAATTCTATTATTATGGAATTGAAAACCTTTTTTTGTTTTCAAGGGAGAAACCTTCATAAGGTACCCGACGCCCTGGGAGGAACGCCGGGTTATGTGGGATTTTTACGTCACTAAAACCCCCCGGTGGCCGTCCTCAGTGCTGCCTGGCGAACTCCAAGGATTTGCAATGGAATACAACCGGAGTCCTCCGAGCGCGATGCCCCATTCTTCCCAGTGAGCATTTATACTCACTGCGCCTCCTGGTGTTTACGACAGCATGCGGCCACACATGCCATCCTCTATTCGGTTCATTTTTTAGCATCTACGATTATCTTTTATGTTATCGCATTGCTTTTATTCGACTTGCTACGTTCACAGTTTTGCGTCAATAAATCGCTTTTAAGGAAAAAACGCCTTGTTCACGGTGAATTCGTGAGGTTGGTAGCGGGCAAACTGACAAAATATTAAACAGTCACATTAATTTATTGTTATACAGCTCTCCAACGCGGTATAACTTGGGAGTAAGCGTCGTCTGGAGCTCGCCGCAATATCAAGTGAGTGGAAATATATTATGAACTAGGTTTCCACCTAGTGACGTAACATTGGGGCAGAGGTTTCGAGTGGCAAAAAAAAATTTATTCTTTGCGTTATACATATAACCGGTCCTTTTTTGTAGGAATAAACTTAAGAACTCAACTTCGCACCTCCCGGGAGTTACGATCATTTATATTTTGGTCCATAAATTGCAGACACAGTACAAACTTAATTAGATTTGGTGGCTTTTTTTGGTCGTGAATGTCCATCTTTTTTTTTCGCCGATTAAAATTCCTAAATAGGTTGGCAGCGAATTTAACTTCGACTTCGACTCCGGGCGTTATAAACTCACTCTACCAGTATCGGTTTGCACGAATACCGATATTGACCGGTATTTGTGCCAACCATTGGCGTATTCACCACATTGGTGAACACGAATCGGGAGCACCATCGCGCCAGTGCCCGCATTAATGTCGATTGCGACGATAGGATCAAATCAATTTATCTATTTTATCGCGTAAATAATTTTAATAAATATGTTTCTGTTGTCCAATGTATTGTGGATTGCGTCTATAATTAAGATAGCGCCTATTTTTGTGTTTTATTACGTATCTGCGGTGATTTTAGAAGTACCTACCTAAGTGTTTCTCTTGTTGGTGCAATCTAATGAACGATAAATAAAATAGACGTAAAAAATTATCAATGTGAAATGTTTTTTCACCTTTTCTACAAAAACAGTACGTCTGCTGAGGCTGAAATTCGCCGAATACACTTTATTTTTTATATCTAATCAAGCTACTTTTCAATGTACAGCCAGGTTGAAAAAATGTAATATATCTTGTAGATGTAGTTTTAATAAGATGTTTATTTCCAATGTTTTACAATAAAAAAATCAAAATACAACGAGACATGATCTATTTCTATACTATTTCTGTGTTATATTATCTTCCCTAATCGTATTTTACCTAAAAATCATACTGTATATGTATGCTATAAATAAAGAGCAGTGATAAGCTCGTTAGGCTATACTGGGCCCTAGCGATATGGATTATGGCTTACCACACAATCCCGGGTTCCAAAATTAGACGAAATTACGTATTACTAATCCCAATACCTAAACAGTGGACAAAGATAAAGTGAACAAACCTAAAATCTAAGCTTTCCCAATCTTTAAAAGTAGATATGTAAAGATGAGTTCATTTTAAAGCTGGTAGAAACTAGAAATGCGCCGAATATTCGGTTGTTATTCGGTATTCGACGGATTCGGCATCTTTTTCACAATTCGTATTCGGCCGAATTATTCGGTTTTGGTACCGAATATATTCGGTTCGAGATTTTTATTTTTTCTTTACTTCACATCACGGTATAGAACAAGAACAAGAACTTTTTACGCAAGATTTATGTTATAAGTCAAAGAAATCTTGTAGTGTTGTCGCAGGCTCGAAGTATTGAAAGGCGTGTTGATTGAATGATGTCTTTATTGATAACTATTTAATAACTCTAACACTAAAAATGTACGGCTTAGCTCCACACCACAATCCTATGAAGAGTGTGTTGAATAAAGCTAATAATATAAAGCAAATAAACTTCAAATCAATATTTTTGAAACCTCAATCAAATTCGCATTTTTTGTAAACTCTTATATCAACATTAATTTTTAACCTCAATAAAACCTTTTAATTATTTTATGAACACACTTCCACAGTTGCTTCTTAATAGGAATGTAAACCGAATAATTCGGCCGAATATCCGGTTCGGTGAAAGTTAAACCGAATAGTATTCGGTTATTCGGTGCAACCACTATTCGGCGTATCTCTAGTATAAATCTTTATGGCCATCACATATATTTTGCCTAGAACACTAGTGTTAAGCGCTGCCGTTGTTGAGTTTGGAATCTGTTATCAACTCTAGATTTTTAAACAATAGTAGATCTGTCATTCCTGGTTAGCCACAGGTGCGTTGCTACATCAGAGGCATAAGTTGAAATACTTCGGACAAATATGTCTACCGTACTTTCCAGACTAAAATACAGCAGCTGTGTTATGGCAGAAATGATGTTCAACAATAAAGTAAAAAATTTCGTTCCAAGTTTGTTCTCAAAGATCGCAATCTCTGGAACCTCTGACAGATTATTATTAACGTTTTAAAATCTGCTTTTATAGTAGGGTTACCAACCACTGACTTAATTATAAAGACATTTACTATTTAACGGAAAAATCAATAATCCTTGCTTCCGTTGCTACTGTTACTTTACATCTTCCCAGCATAAACATGATGTTAAATCAGTTATATTAATATACATAGTTATATTAATTGTTGTAACTTGTAATCTTTACTATTTTCAATGATTCATTTATTAGTGTCTACGGTAAATACTGAACGCAGGATCAGTCTCAGAATTCCGGGACTGTCCCAAATTTCCCGAGCACTTGGCAACCCTAAGCAATAGTGCAGTAGGCGTTAAACCGCATCGGAACTATCGATCCAACTACCCACGAGATAGCATCTGGATGAAAGGTTTCCTTTTACAAGTGTGCTTTTCTTATTTTTATATTTATATTTTCTTATATTAGAACTTTGTTTTGCATTTTAGTATATACAAGCTATTACCACCGCTCCGCCCGCTTTCATCACGTTTACTATGGTATTGATAAGTGTAGGTATATGAAAATCCAGGTCCTAAATTGTCTGTGGATAAACTTTCAGTGAAATGCGATTTGTAGCTTTTGCTTGAAACAATAACAATTTTTACATTTATATCCTCACAAACTTTTACATTTATAATATTAATAAGATAGATAAAATGATAGATGAATGGTTTATATAATGATTACGCAACGCAGTACCTAGTACTATTAATTGTTACTAACTGATGCACAGAGTACAAAACATAATAAGTTTACAGTACCTACAATTTATTACTAAAATAGGTACAGAGCGTATAAATAATAAATATTCATTCTAATAATGTCTACAGTGAGTCCCGAACCAGTCATCAGAACCAAAATTTCGGGACTGTCCCAAATTTCCCGAGTGCTTGGCAACCCTAATCAATAGTGCAGTAGGCGTTGAACCGCATCGGAACTATCGATCCAACTACCCACGAGATAGCATCTCGATGAAAGGTTTCCTTATGCAAGTTTGCTTTCTTCTTATTTTATAGAACTTTGTTTTTCATTTTATTATATACTATAGATATTCCCCACCGCTCCGCCCGCTTTGATAACGTTTAAAACCACGGGTTATATTAATTAATGTCTCATGTGTTTATGAGAGCAGTCATAGCCTAATGGTTGAAAATTGCTCTCTTAATCGGGAGGTCCGAGGTTCAAACCCAGGCACGGACCACTGATTTATGTGCGTATTAGAAATTATTTATCGCTGTTTTTTGGTAAAGGAAAACATTACCTGGGAAACTACACACCCGAGAGTTCTTTAAAAAAAAAGTTTTCGGAGGTGTGTGAAGTCTGCGAATTCGCACTTGGCCAGCTCGGTGGACTATGGCCTAAAACTCTCTCATTATGAGAGAAGACCCGTGCCCAGCAGTGGGACAATAATGGGTTGTACCCCATGTGTTTATCCAAGTCCAACTATCTGGGTGCCAAACTTCTACGAAATAATATTTGTAAATATTTCACTTGAATATCGTGAGTATCCATTACCTATTAAAATGTAAAAATTTAGAATTTTAAATATTGTATCAAATTATATAAAGTTGTACGCCCATAGGGTATACGGTTGAAACAATATTTGTAAATACCATCGCTGACTATACCTATATTTATGCAATAAAATAATGATTAGGTACTTATTACTGACTGGTCCAGGATCTCCGAACTACAGATTTATTATTTATTTATTTACATACACTTAGCTATAAACATTACAGATATAAATCCAATTCGTTTATAGGCTTGCAATGTACATTCCTGTCGTCTCGCGAAATTCAGCAAGGGATGTGCAAAAAACGTTAGATAAGATAGTTTAAGATAGTTTCGAGGTTCAGATATCGCGTCCCCTCTGTCACACAGGTCGTTAGATATCCTATATCACATATCCTAGGTTGCAATTAATTCAATTATAGACAGTAGTCATCTTCAATGAAACCATGACTCAACTTGACCAACGTTACCTTAGGTACGACGTATGGGTCAATTTTGTCACCGATGCTAATTATAAACGTGGCCAATTAATAACACTTTTAATTGAAAGACAGAAATATCAACCGTTTTCGGTATCTACTATTATGATACCTGGAAGAAAGAGAATGACTGAACCACGCAACACATACATAGCTTGAAATACACGCATGCATACATAATTAGATATACCTGTACCGCTTGCGCGCAAGCGAAGAAGATTGGCTCAACAGAATACCAGCGCTGCAGGTGACCTCGACTACCTGCAGCAATAAGCTGAGTGGAGACCCTTTCGGTCAATGTAATGTAACTTACATCATTATGTATTAATTAATAATAATAACACATATTTGCTATTAGATGTATCTGTTTTTGTATAACTTTTTGTACTCTGCCGAATAAAGTATTTTCTTTCTTTCTTTCTTTGTCTACCACGTCAATTCCATACCTTTTCTCTGTTACAATAAATTAATTTCAAATACGACGCGCAATGGGTTCCGGGTTCGATTCCCGGCCGGACAGGTATCTGAATGATGAGTTCAGATTCATGTTCTGTTATACGGGTTTGTTGTTGCTGTTTGTTGTTTTGTTCACCATTACCTACTGTTTCAGAAAGAGTTCATCATCCCGCAACTAGACACGTTCTCTCCTTTTATAATGTGGGTTCCTTTTAATTTCTTAGAAGGAAGTTGTGAAAACGCTAATACAATATCTTATTATTAAGGCGAACTAATTAGTTATTAGCTAGGAGAGAACGTCAAATGATTTTTTTATAGTTCGTAAATAATTATAATTGGTACCAACTAAACACTATACTAATAATTTAAATTAACAAATATAAAAAGAAAAAACTATTTACAAAATGTACAGATATAGGAAAAAGAAAAACAAAAAACATATAAACAAAAACACTACCATAAAAAAATCAATAAGGTAAATAATGAATTATTAATTGAGTAATTGTTGTAAATTGTTAATTTACAACAATGATTTGTAAATTAACAAATGCATCTGACGGTGGTAATTAGGAAATAAAAAATAGATAAATAACTACATTAATTCACTTCATAAAATCGGAAAATTATCATTTTAACGAGAAACGCATACCTATGTTACCAGAAAGTTATATAAAAAAAAATATTTGATGAATTAATTTTATTGAATGGAATAAATATCACTTTAAATAAAATAAGTTTATTACGTTAACATGATAATTAACAATTTAACATAATAGTTAATTCACAAAAAATTACAATTATAAATAGAATAAATGAGCCAAATTAGCTGCCCCGTGAAAATGTACCCAAGACACTAGCAGCATTACCTCGCTGAATTGCTAAACTTATTTGTTGACCGAGGTAAGCTCCAGATATGAATGAATTATGTTTTTTTATTAAAAAAAAATAGAATTAAGCGAGATGAAAAAAAAATAACTCTATAGGACAAAAAATCTCAACCTACTATCGGTTCCATGTAAAAATAGGTAAAAAATTAATGCTCACCACGTTTTGAATGAGTAGCAGCCACCGTATATATTATTTTACATATCCTGTAGTAGTTACTATTTCTAAAAGATAATTTCGCGGCTCCCGCCATGTCATATATTTTTTCAATTCGAGTGCGCTCGCATTTTCAAATTATGAATACAAATCTTTTACTTTTTTAAACAATAGTAGAATTACCTTAACAGCCAGTTAACTAGAAATCATATTATAATACACGTAACATAAATAAATTATTATAAATTGTGGTAAAATGCAACAATGGGTAATTTCGATTCACCTAGCTTTGTTGATTTAGGAATAAAAACGAATGAGTTATGTGGAGTGTAAGCGATATAAATATGTATTGTACCATAGCCAATATTATATTCCTTTATTTTCAACTGATTGGTTTAGTGATGTTCAAATCACAACATAGGAACTCTAAAACAACTATCGATATTTTTTTTGTTATCGACAAAAATGAAGTCGGTTGAAGTTAGTGTTCACAAATATTTTACTTTACAAAAATTTTCCTTTTTTTATATAAAATATCTATGGTTTTAAAATTAATTAGTTTAAAATAAATACATATTAATTATGTATTGCAATCAGTGTATTACCGTAGGTCAATTTTTTGCAGACCCGAAACCGATTATTCGGCTATCGCCAACCTTCGGCCGAAGCCGACGCTGAAGGTTTAAAAGCCATGTGAAAACAAGTCCTTGACCTGAGTACAATTACTTTGCAACTTTTTAATAACGATAACATTTGAAAATGATGTGAATTTCGAAATGAACTTGCGATGCAAAACAGCCGAGTGTGTCCCTACCTCAGCGCATCACCATTTCGAGCGCGGTATTGTACATTCAGTATAGATTGTTCAATTATTACACTTTCTACAAACTTTTGGCTTCTACAAAACTCCCGAAGGCTTTGCCGAAGGTTGATTTTTGGCCAAAGGTAGCCGAAGCCGAAGCTTCGATCGGACGCAAATTTTAATATACATGATGTATATGTCTTATTTTTTTAATTTTATACTACACGCTACATCTTTTATGGATGTTACTCTTTCTATTTTAAATAAATCTAATTTTGCTTGATTTTCGTGAATAAATTGTTTTGTTAAATAGATGTACAACTTTACAGACGACTTATTGTAGATACTTGACGAAATAAATAATTTTATTATAAGTTTATACACGGTATTGTCTTGTAAAAAGATAGTTATATAAAAAAATGGGTAGTGCATATTCGAAAGACAATAGAAAACAAATAAATTCAAAATTATTCCAAATTTATTTTAAAGAAGTGTTTAATATTTAAAAATGTTAAATATCAAATAATGAGTAATTATCAATTTATTGTTTTGAAATAAACAACTAATTTGTTCTCCATAAGTTTATTACATCATTTTATTTTTTAGTAAACATCTCACAAAACAATACATGAAGTACTTAATTTCATCACGATACAGGTTTTTTGTTAATAATTCGTGTATAGTGTATACTCAGTATGTTGACTGAGCGTGAAAAATATATCAATTTTGTTAGCGACAAAGTTTTTCAATTAGATGTAACAAAGATCTCGTGAGAAAAATGGTGAGTATATGTACTATATTCAAAGATATAATATACTATATTCTGTGCTTCATAAATCACAAAATTATGGAAATCGAATATCTTTGTCAAAACCCTCGCGTCGGCCTTCACCTCGCGGCAGCCGTTATTTACGTAACACCGATACGGACACATCACTATTCTAAAAATATACCTGTAAAAAAATAAAAGTGCAATGTGCCAGCTACATAGCCTTCAGGGAGGTCAAGATAAAGCCTGACGCTGACCACGTGCAATAATTACGAGAGATTCACCACCCAGGCTGAATGAATCCTGACCTTTCTCATGGCGACGCAACCCCCCCACACACCCCGCGCAAAATCAATACACACCGGGACGTAAAACCTTTGCAAAACTCGCACATTAATATTCTTCTGAATTTGAATACAACATCTCAATTTTATTAACTCCATTTTTTATTGTGATGAAATATCTCGCGGCAGTCGGAAAAGTCTTTATGACGTTAACGGAACACAAATGTTTATAAAAAAAAAAAATAAGATAAATGACGTTAGAAATCTTTGTTCTTCGCTCGCTTTTCGTAGACTAACTCGATTAAATAAGCCTAATATGTATTAGTCGTACAACATAAATAAAGTATTAACTATGACTAAATACAATGATTTGTGATACATGCCTTAATTACATACAGATTAAAAAATTAAGTGACATACATTGATTTCAGAACGCATCCATAAAGCACTGGCTGTACTGTTCTTTCTCGGTTGACGGAAATTCAAATTTCGAATGAACGCGACGAGCGGACTTCCGCGACGAACGCGCTGCACTGACTGCCTCACTGCCATAGGGTTAGAGATGTACACCCTAGTTCATTATGCCCTATCGATAGATTCAGCACAGGACAAATATTCGCAGAAGTTCTAGTTAAACTTAACAGATATTGAAGTGAAACATCTTTATCGGGGTTGGAAAAAAAATTAGTGTAACATTTTTTCGTTACGCGCCATCTTTTTCTGTTACGCGCTATCTTTTTCTTATCCCTACCACGCGTGATATTAGATAGATTATTATAGATTAGATTATTAGATAAAGTTTAATAAAAGCCTTTTATTAAACTTTATCTAATTTAACTTTATTTAACCAATTTCTGTAAAGTTGCATATAGTAAATTATTTTTTGAAAAATAACGTCATAAAGAAGTTTCACTTCTTACGAGTGTACGCTAGTACACGCACACATTTTTTTTTATGCATTTTGATATTTTAATTAGAATATTACTTGTAACATTTTAAACTTCATGAATGTATAATTAAATGCAAAAATATTATAGCAAACTAGGAATTTCGACTAATAAAATAATAGTGCAAATAATTGTTTGGTAACATGTTGACAATATATTATAAACAATACGTATCCCAAATACAACATTCTACCCTAAAAATACAAATTTTGTATTTCAATCGTATTATTCAATATTGCAAATAGTTGATTTACTTCTAGTAGGTATACAAACGTTGCACGGCATCGGTTACATTCTTATATGATGAATGACGGATTTGGAGCAGGTAGTATTTTATCATATAATAATGGACATTACTATAATAATGTGGTTATTCCAATATTCTTTTTAAATTAGATTTTACCTTCAGCATGCACTTCGTTTGCACTTGTATTTGATGGATAGTAAATAAATTGAAACTAACAAGCGCAATCTATTTCATTGTAAACGCCATATGAATCACTGCAACACATGAAGAACTATCATTAACCCATTAGCATCCCAGTGTTGGGCACGTGTTTACTTTATATATGAAAAGGCTTTATGCCATAATAGTTAATTATTATCATTCTATAATACTTTATCGCGCTAATCAATAAAGGTTAGAATTAATTTACTTGTTCATAAATTTACATCTTATATTAAAGGATACCGTAATTTTGGTAAAACTCATAAGAATTTTACTTGAATTTTACTGGTACAACTTCGTAATTTAATTAGTGCCGCGAAATATTTATATTAAAGCTGCAGTTTCTTAGTTTGAGAGTTATTGTAGGGCACATACTAAATGTATAATGCATCTTTGGCTGAGCTAAGGTTATGAACTTCAATTCCATTTGAGATTTGTATCAAATGTCTACGAGCGACAGTAACACGTTAGCAGCAAGGTTTTCAGCTCGCTTGCTAGTTCAAATTTATAAAGAGCATTATTTGCAATAACCTGCATTATATATTGTATAATTTAATTTTTATGCAATACCGTTACATTGTTACCAAAAAGGAAGCGGTAGGGTATTCTTATCTAGGTAAATAAATTGTCATATTAAATTATATTATATAATTAATCTTACGTGTTAACGATCCATTAAACTGTTGTTTGCGCAAGAAGATAAAAAGTGTTAAAGAGCTAATTATAGGTATTTTGAGATAACCTTAACATACCATTATACCCATATCGTGTAAGTACCAATTTTTAGTTCAATAGCCTTCGAAGCATACAATCTTGAATTAAACATTTATTGATAGGTTAAAAATATGAATTAATGAAATTTTAAAGACCTATTGTTGACCAGCGTTATCAGAAATTATACATATTTTACAAGTTTAAAAGATAATCCAGTTATCTAGACTATTCTACATCTGAAATACAATAAAGTTTCAACTAGCTAAACTACAGCCGGTCAATCAATAATTAAATAACCTTAACCCTATTAATTGTGAAAATTGGACCATTTAGTCGCGTTAGCAATTTAGCAAGGGAACACCATAGAAGGTTAGGTTCCAACGGTCAAGGAGTCGTGGTGTCCTAAAACATTTATTGTTGATATACTTTACAATTTGTGTGTGTGATACTATTACTATAACCAATTATAATGTAGTTTCCTAGCTTCAGTCGGCTTATCTTAAGTTGGTGTAAGATTTCTATATAAATAAAACTTTAAAAAAAAATACCACGTTAGGTACATGATCAGATTTTTTTATTTACTTTTAATGTTAACTCAAATAAGAGTTCCATATGTTTATTTATTCTGCTCCTATATTTCGGTTTTAATTTCACATTATAATTTTGGGAATATTTTCTGTTTTGATCGGATTGATTTAATACATATATTCACCGCTATATCACATACGCACACTATAAGTTCGTATTATTTCGTTCCACCGCTTTTTTCGATAAATTTTATCGATATAAGGGGATGAATTCATCGCACATCCCTCGGATAAAGTTACGTCTAGACCATGTTAGGGGTGGGCATGCGCGGGAAAGCTCCGCCATTTTATTTTCAGTTCGGCAAACTTCGTGTATTCTCGGAAATTTTCGCGAAATACAGTCGACTGGCCATTTCTATGGATATCGTATGTAATATTAAAATGAAGAAAACAATTTTGTAGCTTAGCAGACGGTTACGTATCCTTTGTAAAAAATGTAGATGCGAATACAAGTCATTTATGTAAAATAAAAAAATAAATTACGCGTGTCTGTACAGATATATTTGTAAAAAAAATGTGGACTGAGATATGCCTGATACTAGAAGTGACTTAGTTTTTCGAATTATTGTCTTTTTATTTGCTTTTTTTATTAAAATAGCATGAAACCCAACTACTTCATTCATTTAAATCAAACGTTCTAAAATATATGTTGAGATACATTTAAACTTCATTTAAATTTATACAATTAAATTTATGTTACTTTTTAAAAACGAGTGAAAACATGGGGCACGCCAATTTTTTAAATTAAAGTTTTATTGTAATGACTATTTAACCATACAGAACCATATAAAGAGTCTCTTTCAATAAATAATTCAAGGCCTCGAATATAAAAACCTCGCGGCATTGAGGGGTGTTGGAGCTAAATATGGGTTAATGGTCTACCCATAATAATAATATTTATTTGCCAAAGTGAGGAATACTATATGATTCATACGTAGGTCATATCATCCGCAACAACCGATATAGCTCTATTTAATAGACTTCTCCAAATAATATTGATGGAAAAATTCTAGCTCAAAGGAAAGCTTGAAGGATGACGTAATTTTTACCTCCGAAACACCTAAAAGGTGACAGGAACCGTAAGTGCCGCCAAACTGTTTAGCGTCGCGAGAGATAATAAATAGACATCAAAAAAACATACATACATACATAAGTACCTACATGCATACGTACATACGCTCGAAAAACAATACCCTCCTCTGACGCAAAGCTGACTCCCAACTTTTAATGGTTGGAGTGGCAAAAAAGAACAAGCCAAACTGTACCAAATAGCTAGTAAATAATTCCTAGGTACTCTTAATGCTCAGAATGTAGTTGGGGAGTAGAATACGGCTACGGTATTCTCTGCCTATCGTAAGAGGCGACTAAAAGGGGCTTCCGGGGTTGCAGGCGGCTAGAGTGGGAGCTCGAACCGTTCGGTCAGGCGATACCGGGAAGGACGGCAGTACGTGCGGTCGCATACCGTCGTAAAGACTACACGGAGCGGTGGGCGGGCGGTAAAAATCCCACATAACCCTGCGTCGCTCCCACGGCGCCGGGTACCTTTTGAAGGTTTCCCCCTCGAAAACAAAAAAAAAGGGTCTCTTAGTGCTCACCAAGGTGCTCACCAATACGGCTACGGTATCCCCTGCCTGTTGTAAGAAGCGACTAAAAGGGGGCCTCTGGGGTTGCGGGCGGGTGGACCTCGAATCATCCAACAAGCAACCCCGTGATGGACGGCGGTAAATGTGGAAGGGACAATAACACGACCCCCGAAAGATGAGCACGTGAGGGGCGCCACGCTAGGGGACACCGGTGTGTTCCATTGGAGATCCCGGGGTCCCCTACAAGCGCTGAGGAAGGCCACCGAGAAGTTTTTAGTGGGTAGAAATCCCACATAACCCGGAGTCTCTCCCAAGTCTTCGGTGTTCCTTTTGAAGGTTTCCTCCCCGTCACAAAAAAAGGGCTACGGTATTCCCAGCCTGCGTAAAAGGCGACTAAGAGGGGGCTTCCGGGGTTGCGGCCGGCAAGAATGGATGCTCGAACCGTGCAGTCAAGTGACCCTGGGAAGTAAGGCCGTCGTAATGAACAAAGCTGCAGTGGGTGTATCCTCATCGGGGAAGAGCCCGAAAAGAACATAGCGCTCAGAGAAATCTTGTACCTGTGCTTATACAAATAAACTGTTTGATTTGACTTGATTTAGAGATCCTGGAGGATTCCAAGCAGCGCCGAGGACGGCTACTGGGGTGTTTTAATGCAGTAAAAATCCCACATAACCCGGCGTTGCTCCCACGACGTCAAATACCTTTTGGTTTTCTCGTCAACTACAAAAAGGTATTTTAGGTCATAAAAGATATAAGACACTTTTTATACATATATTTCTAAAAAAATGTTCGGTATCAAAATCAATTATACTTTTCCAGTTGATAAGTTTTTTGTATTGTATTGTTGCCTGTATTTTATTTATTTTATTTCTTAATACTAAATACTTTTTATCAATAAAACATAAGTTTAGACTGAAAAACTGACCGTTGCAGTCCGAGGCGGTCATTACGCGGGACCTTGGGTCTATTTTTAGCTTCCCCAGTCGAGGGTGAATGGAGGGGAGATATTTCTGCATATTAAAGGGACCCCGAGGGCTTTCAATCATTTAACGATAAAGTAGATTGAGTCTGTGCTCATTAAAAATAAGTTTTGATTAAATTGAACGCTTCTTCGTATTTATGCAACTGTCTCACAATAAAGTGTATATTTTTGTAATATTTTTGAGAGTGCTATTTATTTTTGTCAGTCTTAGCATAAAATATTTCTTTCGTTAAATATAATGAAAATACAATTAATATACATATTTATACCTGAAGCAAAAACTTGTGATCCGTTTTTAAGATACTTGCCGCAGACGGAGGAGTATGAAATTACGCACGGTTATAATTGATGTAGAGAAGGATTACGCAACGTTAATATTTTTTTCAAAAGATGCATTTAACATACATAAAATCAACTAAAACACATTACACACGTTACCTTGCATTTGACACAAACACATACATAATAATCGAAATAGAACATTCAATGTCTTACTATGAAAACATATAACGTCAAAAATTTCAGATGTCTTTGTCAAAATACCCGCAAAATGCAGCTTAGATAATTAAACCTCTTTTTACCTTTAACGGGTGCGTTCCAAATAACTTGAAAATTATTACAATTTATTTGAATTTGAGAAATATTCGTGCTACTTTGGACAATATGAAGTTTAGTTTTATTACTATAAAATTACGGTCGAATTTCGACCGTTGCAACTGGTGACTAGTACTTAGATAAGACTGAACTTATTTGGGGTTGATAACAGATGCGCATAGTGGGCAGTCACCACTTACCTATTATCTCGTCAACCCATTATTGTCCCACTGAGCACGGGTCTTCTTTCAGAATGAGAGAGTTTAGGCCATAATCCACCGCGCTGGCGAAGTGCGAATTGGTGGACGGTGCGAATTGGTGGACGTACGTGGACTTACGTATTACCGGGTAGAAAATGAGTATGCATTCATTTCTACCTTCTATGCTGCTTGAGTTTTGTAAGATCGAATTATCTTTAAAATTAATTACTTTAGATTAATACTAGTTCGACTTAGTACCACTAAAAACCAATTTAAACATACGAGATTCCGAGCTTCTAACTTTGCATCGCCTATCTAATTGTTACTTCTGATAACATTTAACAAAATTCCAAGACGCCAAAACCATGTAAGTAGACTTCAAGCAGTACTTTCTACGTTATCGGCGACCACGACCTTCGACCCACGAGCTGGCGGCTGGCCAAAAACAGAAAATCGATGTTGTACGCCGTACGTGCACTGTTTTTATTATGCAATATAAACTGAGCCTAGCTTTTATTTAGCGGCGTGCTGTCTACCACACGCTTGCTTTTTGTAAGGATAGGTATAGTATGAAAGAGAACCACCGTCACACCTATCTCTAGCGTAAAGTCCACACCTATCTCTAGCGTAAAGTCCAAACCTATCTCTAGCGTTAAGTCCACACCTGTCTCTAGCGTGAAGTCCACACCTATCTGGACGGATGTGTCAACCACGGATACGTTGCTACTCGAGGACTGAGATGGTCGCCTCATATATGAGGCGACCATCTCAGTCGAACAGTCGTCATCTCGGTCGAAGGGTGTGATTGGCGGCTCACTTATATACATATAAGTGAAGCGCCAATCACACCCTTCGACCAAAACGTAAGAACTGTTTCATTTTAGAAATACATATGTGTCTGTAAACACAGTTTAAAGGCACATATTACATATAATAATAATATTTTCTTTAGGCACTTTTTGTTTCGGAAGCATATTGTGATATAGGAACATTTTTATGTTATGAGTTAAACTTAAAACCCATAAATAAACAGATATATAAAAAGAAACAATTACACATGATTAAAGTATACAACAACAGGATTAAATGAAAACCATTATAAATTATGTTTCATTTATTCTTAAGCATAATTCCTGACGAAAGTATGTAAAATTACATCAAAATCTTTATTTTTTTCGCACTTTCCTTTCGAATTTAAATAAGATTTCACTCAGGAATTCGATTGAATTGTTTGCTCGATAAAATTACGAAATACACCAACTCGAGTATACACTACGGGACCCATTCCACATTCTGTTGACCCGAATGAAGTTATTCCCACCAACCTATTATTGTAAACTAAGGGACCGCCGCTGTCACCCTGAAAAACATATGTAGTTAAAATTGCATCCTGAAATATTTAATCAATAAATTCAAAAGAATATATATAAATATATCAGAAATTATGTTTTAACGAGCCCCATAGTACCTACCTGAAGGAAACCATGATGAGACTGATGAGAAGCTGCAGGCTAAATTCTAAATTTTTTTTTAATCTGACTGAAGTAGCAAACGAACATGTAGTCCATCTGATGGTAAGTGGCCACTGCCGCCCTTGGACATCTGTATGCAGCTTCATACAGAACATGGGTTCCATCTGAAGTCAATCACAGATGCGTTGCTACTCCCGAGGACTATGATGGTCGTCTCATATAAAAGTGTACCGGCAACCACACCCTTCTATCGAAACGTAAAAACAGCTTCACGCTAGAAATAGGTGTGGCGGTGGTACTTCACCGCTCGAACTACACTGGTTCTACCACCTTGAACTCAAAGGTCTCAAAATTGTCTACTCAAAGAAGGAACACGTACCCATTGCTGGGTAATGATAATGATGACACGCATTTTTTTATCCTCCTGAAGAAGCAAACGAGCATGCAATCCACCTAGTGAGAAGTGATTGCCGCCCATGGACATCTGTAACCGACGTCATATAGAATTCAAAAATCTCAGATGCGATTCTACTGCTGAGAATTGAGATAGTCTCTTCTTATGAAAGCGATCCGCTTCCACCACGCGTCAAGAAAAAGAAAAATGTAAAGACTAAGTACCGAACAGCCTCCTAGTCCATCGACGCCAGCGCATATCGTTCTGTGGTCTATAACTTGGTCGTTTACAAATTGTGACCGGCAGGTATGTCTATCGACAAACGGAACATTTGCTTTCCTTAGCCTTGAGCTTCCTTTCTGTAAAAAATAGGAAGTTGTATTTTCCAATAATTATTCATAATGTTGTGTTTTTGTAGATGTAAGCAATGGTGGCACACTGCAATTAATGAAAGTTCGACTTTATGGACTTATGCTTAGAGAACACCAACGCAATTTAGCCGACTGGGAAGCTAAAAATGATTTAGGCATTTATCGAAGAACGGGTATTTCTAAAAAGGAGGAAAGTTGCCCTTCTCTCTCCTTCGCGATGCGATACCATTAAGATCTCGCGTGTAAGGTGTATTTTGGAAAGTCTGGGAGGGTAGTGACGGACTCTTCTTTGGTTACGCCCAAAACATATATCAGAATCCTGACTTTTAAGATCACTTTAAAGATCATATTTCGTAGGACCCTCTCGTCCTACTAAACATCTTTATAGTTAATAAGTCCGTCAAATCAAGTAAGTAGTTAAGTATTTTACTATTAAAATAAGAATATTTTATTCTACTATGGTATGACTTTCTGAAGGTAACTTTAAATACTGATTTCAAGCAGGAATATGATAATTTTGCTTTTACTCAATAAATATTCTGTCTCATTCAAGATCGCAAGCAAAATAGCTTTATGAAACAACCCTTATTCACACAGAAACAATGAAAATATTACGGTAAGATGTTGTAATTCAATTTAAATAAAAAAAACCTTAACTATTCGGATTCATTGAATAACAGCAAAATCTCTGAAAATTTACATCTATTTCAAGACTGATTAGGTTTATACATAAAATTTAACTTACAAACTCGGATAACCCATATCCAAAGGTCTGGAGCATTGAGTTTTGAGGTATGTCATCACCACGCGACTCCATTTTAATCGGTTGGACCCGAGAATTAAATTGTAGTCTCTTCGCTAGTTTTATTACAAGGAGGTCGTGTGAAATTGTCCTGTCGTTATACTTGGGGTGTTTGATTGCTTTCTCTATATTGACCTTGCCGTTTACATTGCTTTGGTCTAAGTAACCGATGTCTGTCCCAGTAACTATATATTGCTCTAAATTTCTTTCCCTGAAATTAAGCGAAATTACATAATATATCCAAAAATAGTATAAGACAAACAGAAAAGTAATAGCAGTGATAATAGTTTCTTTCTGGTTTGAAATATGTATGTCGGGGTGTAGAATACGGCTACGGTATCCCCTGCCTATCTTAAGAGGCGACTAAAAGTGGACCTCTGGGGTTGCGGACGGTTAGAGTGGGAGCTCGAACCGTCCAACAAGCAACCCCGAGAATCACAGCGGTACTATTACGGTTATTTGTGGCTGCATCTCGCCGTAAACACCGGAAGGTGAAGGAGGATGGTACACATCCCCCAAGAGAAGATTAGGGGACATCGGTGCATTCCATTGGAGATCCCGGGGTCACCTATAAGCGCAGAGAAAGGCCACCGAGGAGGTTTTAGTGGGTAAAAATCCCACATAACCCGAAGTCTCTCCCAAGGCTTCGGTGTACCTTCTGAAGGTCTCTTTACAAAAAAATAAAATAAAATAAAAAAGTCGATCAGGGAAGTTACACCATTACACCTATTTCTAGCGTGAAGAAATTCTTGTCTCTGTGGAAGAGTGTAGTTGCTGGCAAACTTTTATATAAAATGATCATCTTAGTCCTCGGGAGTAGCAACACATCTGTGATTGACTCCATTGATCCCTAGTTCTATATGAAGATGCTTACAGATGTCTATGGGCGGCAGCGATTACTTACCATCAGGTAGAATGTATGCTCGTTTGCTACTTCAAACCTTAAAAAAAACAAATTTAGAATGGTAAGCATTAAGTACGAGTTTAAAACGTTTCCCCCAAACAATCATCACTACATAGTATGAAACAAAGTCGCTTCTCGCTGTCTGTCCCAATGTACCTATGCTTAGATCTTTAAAAACTTTTAGGCCTCTTGTAGACACACGTTTTTTCGGCGTCAAAATCTACGGTGAATTCGCCGTGTGTAGGCGCGGTTGTCAGTGTTGTATGGATCACTGCCGTGCACTGATCTTTGCCGTGCCATGTACATGCTAGCACGTTTTTTTCACGGTAAGGTAAAGACACCGTACGGCTCAAAAAACGTGCCATGTACAACAGGCCTTAGGCGGAACGAAGTTCGCCGGGTGAACTACTTAGTTGTTTATATTTTACTAAGGGTACAGGGTAGGTAGAACTGTTATCGTCCGATCACTACACATTCATTTGGTGTAAGCTTATCTACAAAACGTATGAATGTATTTTTCATCCATGCAATTATTTTCTAGTTTACTTCGCGGATTGGATAATCTTCTATATATTAATACTTGAAGCAAAAACTCGTTTTTAAGATACTTGCCGCAGACAGAGGAGTAGGTATAAGTACGCACGGTTATAGTTGATGTTGAGAAGGATTACGTAGAGAAGATTAGGATTAGGAATATTTGTTTCTAACAATGCTTTTATCATACATAAAATCAACTAAAACACATAACACTCACTACGTTGCATTTGACACAAACACATAAGTAATAAACGAAGCAGAACATTCATGTCTTTCTATGAACACACATAACGTCAAAAATGTCAGATGTCTTTGTCAAAATACCCGCTATTGCTTTTAAATGCAGCATAATTAAAAACCATCTTTTTACCTTTAAAGGGTGCGTTCAAAATAACTTTAAAATTTATTTAAATTACAAAAATATTGGTGATACTTTGGACAATATTAAGTTTAGTTTTTTTAATTTAAATTACGGTCGAATCTTGACCGTTGCAACGGGTGACTAGTAGTTATTTAAATTCTAAGTCACAATCTTTCAAATTATAATTGATAAAATATACGTACACATAACAATGGGCGGCAGAAACTAGAAATCTCTCCGTAATGATGTTAGCTCCACATGACAACATCTGGTCCCCTTTTGAATTACCCCTGATGATGGAAATATACAACGCAACAAAAGGTGCTTCTTCAACTGAAATTGTCTTACCACCAATTATCACAGGGTCGACTGGTTGTATCCCTGAAATAAATAAAAATATATTTTTTAGTAAAAACTAAAAAACCTTTTCACAAAAGGTTTTTTGGAGATCCCGAAGTCGTCTTTTTAGCGCCGAGGACGGCCACTGGGTGGGTTTAGTGCGGTAAAAATCCCACATAACCCTGCGCCGCTCCCACGAGGTCGGGTATCTTTTGAAGGTTTCCCCCTCGAAAACAAAAAAAAAGTTGGAATATCTCGAATCAGTCCCTTACCACAAAAAAAATATTATACTGATCTTAAAAATGGGCTATTAATACTCGTATGCTCGCCTAATAATAATAAAAGGTATTTTTAGTAGTAATCCATTGTCTTACTCACCCATACTCTCTCCCGTTTTCCATAAGGATATCACCAAAACTAAAGATACAAACATAGTAGCTACTTAATTATAAGTTAATATAATTATTATGAATTAAATGTTGGTAGTATTGAAGTTATGTTGTTTATATAGTGACGATGGTCAAGCCCGATGACACTGATGGCCGCTAATTATTCTACATTTTATTACTTAATTAAACAGGGTGTTTGCAATTCCAAAATGTATAGATAAACATAAGTACAGCAATACCACAGTATTAATATCATACAGTAGTCTAACTCTGCGGTGTCCTTGAATTTTATACCTACAGACGCGCTGGACGAGAGTTAGGGTTAGGGCTACCCGCTTATAGTATTTTAATACATCTGTATACTTGACTTTTTACTTATTATGTATTTTATTCAGTAGATTAAGGTAAAAAACAACGCGTTCTTTTGATATTTAAGAGACTTAATAATAAATCGTACACAAATAATAGTTATAAATTTCACACTGAATAATATTTTGCCAACCAAAATAAAAATTATTAACACTGGAAGTGTTTATACACAATTAAAGCAATCAAAAACAGTCTAATATAGTTTACAACTGCTCTTCGCTACATTATTATTTAAATAAAAGATCCACTGCTTAAAAAACGTCACATCGCCCGCTCGCCACTACGGCACATTCGCTAGCTGTTGGGTACTGAGTGCATACCGAAATCGTGGCGCGTAGGTTCAACTTGTGTTTCGTGCGTTTGTAAGAAGTTAGAATACTGTAGATACTAGTACTGTGGCAATACCCCGCTTTAGTCGACCTCGTTATCCGCGGTTTCACTATAACGCGAAATTCAGATATCGCGATTGAGGGGTCTGAACTTGAAAATGTCGCGGTAGAAGATCTCGTAGAACTTGTAGCAACGCACGGCGATCCTCTCAACAAACTGATCGAGTTACAGAATAATCCTAGCTACGATGACGAAGAGCAAGTAGACGAGAAAGTTCTATCATCAGGAAGAATACAAAATTCTCTTTTAATTTATATTGCAGATTATATTGCAGAGTATTATATTGATGACTATGTGTCAAACAAAAACAGTGATAAGGGTTATGAACGTATTTTACAAGTACGTAAAAAAACGCTACCCAAAAAACAATAGATGTATTTTTACGTAAAAAATAATTAATAAGTATGTATTGCATTATGTGTTCTTAGAAATAAAGTGATTGGATAAAATGATCATATTTTTTGTACATACTAAATTTTGACTATGTTTCATCATAAACCCCGATACACGTTTTCAGTTAGCGCGATTTTTTCCGGTACGTATATCTCGCGTAAAGGGGGGCTGGGGATTACTGTATGACCAGTGGCGGCCTTAGGGGGTGGCGAACGGGCCAACCTCTCCTCCTCGCACCCTCAACAACCCATGCAATTTTTTTTAACTATATTTTTTTCATTTAAGACTTGATTTTGATCCTTATTTATTTAGGTATTTACATAGCGGTAAATAAAATAAAGTTAGTTAACTAATTCACTAATTTAAAACATAGTAATTGAAAATTAATTATGTAGTACTCAAAGTTGGATATCGTTCCTCGAAACACTTGAATATCGGAATTAGCTTTCCAATTCCGCTCAATAGTTCGTGATTAGAAAGGAGAAAACAGCGTCATCTAGTTGTAACACCGAAAACTGCTTTCGTAACGCATTTTCATTTCATCGAGTTTCAAATTACTACAGTTATAAAAAGTTTCGCCACGGTTTCACTTAAAAATAATCCAACACTGGTTAAACTTAGTGTTTCTTTTTGGGGCTCCATATATTGTTGTCTGTGGACAAAACGGGATGGGGAGATGATCAACAATGGATCTTAAAAGTCTGATGAATGGATTACGTTCACGCAAACGAAGACGCGGGTTAAAAAACATGTTCGACAGGCTTGAAGTATTATGGAATGGGAATGTAAAAAATAAGTCTAGACTAGCTGTGCATTGCTGTTTTACCCGCGTTTAAATTGAAATTGCTATCATGACAATTTGTCGGTATGAATTCGACGCCTGATTGATGGGGAAAACAAAATTAAGATAATAAGTTTGAGACTACTTATTTGCTTTTTATTATTAAGAATTTCCATGGTATTTAAATGCAGGAAGGAGTAACCTACCTAAATAATACGATATGATTTTAATAAGTTCTGATTATAAACTCGATAATACGAAAATGCGTTGTCGGCGCCTTTGAATCACGGAAAACGAAAAATTATAAAGATTTTACTTCGTAACTTCTAAAAAGCTCTAATGAAAGCTAAAAAGTATCTTTAAGTTTGGTATAAACGAAATAAGTAATCAAATATGTGCTACACTGATAACTTATTGAAAAAGCGTAAGTCTTGATACCCTTTTTATTGAGTGTAACGCCATCTAGTTAAAACTTTAGAATTATTTTAGCAGTTCGCGTATGATGGTATGCATAGGTTTCGTGATTACGTTTTACCGAAATCTCACTGGTAATTTAAATAGTAAATCGTAAAGATAAGTAATGTAAATACTCTGTAATTAATAAAATTATATCTAATTTATTTTTTCAAAATGAACCATGTTTTATTTATATCTTTAGTGTGGGAGTATGGCGCCATTTATTTTAAATGCGAATAAACTCCAGCCGTGCGTCGGAGCTGACACACACACACCCTTTTTTTATAAAGTTTTACATGTGCCTTGAATTGCACACACATACACTTTTGTTAATATACAGTTAACACAACAATATTAATCAAATTATAACAGGTTTTACAACTGGACCGTAGCTTGACTCATATTTGTTAAAATTCTTTTATGTTAAGAATTTCAATAAATACTTAATGAGTTGCATATTATATTTATTTACGATTTATATTATTGTTATTATCTATAAACTGCATATTTTAGATAATATTATTACGTTTGATATACTCAATCACCATCATTGTTACGTCACTGCCTGCGAATAAGCATATTGCTATACGTTGACAAATTCATATCGGAAATCGAAATTTTCCCTTGTATTTAGAATTTCAAATATAAAAAATACCGTCACCGCGTACAAACGCTGAGTCGATAAATACATTAAATAAATAATAAAAAGTACATACATAATTACATTTTACTTAAGCAACGCATCTGTTTTTGACTTCAGATGGAACCCATGTTCTGTATGAGGTTGATTACAGGTGTATGAGGTTGATTACAATAAAATAAATACTGTGTAAATAAGACTATTTTTGTAAAGCGCGGTGGGCCCAGCCACTCATCTGGGAGGAGACCGATGGGACAACGTGTTCAGAGAACTTCGGTTGCGTTCCTTTGGAGATCCCGGGATCCTTTGCAGCGCTGAGGACGGCCACCGGGGGGTTTTAGTGCGGTAAAAATCCCGCGTCGCTCCCACGGCGTACCTTTTAAGGTTTTCCTCTCGATAATGCAGCAAGTTAGTATCGCTGGCAATATTGCCGTGATATCGTTCATAATAACCTTTTTACATCAAGATCCCGTATACGAGCTCTGAAGGTGAATAAATATTGAAAATATCTTTTTGGTAATGTTAAGGTGAAAATAAAAAATAGAACACATGGAAAGAAATACATTTATTAAATTATGGTTTAATAACATACAATTATTTTAAATATTATACATACTTAATCATTTCAATTCTATACACAAATCTACTTTCAAATAGCAAAATATGACATCTTTCGTAAATAGCCTTAATTGACTAAGAATAAAATTCGATGGAAACTTTTCGACCACCTAAAATTTTGATTGACATAATACATAAAACACTAATTAAAGATATCCCTTGTTAAAAATCTTAGTCAGGGACTGACCTGATGGACGGCCGTCAATGGTACATTATTTAGGGAGCTCATTGTGGCGACCACATAAGAAAAATAGAACGTAGGCGAAAGCTAATTTGTTGTATCTCTAAAAATACAAATTTAAGTTAATATATTTAAAATCAATTACACTAATATTATAATGATATGAACATAGTTTATATATAGGAGGTTTAAGATAAAATTAAATATTTACAAAATAGTAGACCGTCTAATTTTTATGTTATAAATTATTTATTTCAATTTTTTTTTGTCTATGGTGAAAAGTTGCATTTTAAAAGATACAACAAGATTGCTTTACAGCAACGGTATGTAGACATCGATATAGAAAAACCCAAGATACACATTCAGCGTCTCAAAACTGTCCGGTGAAAAAGAGCGCTCAATCTCAAAATTGAGCGCTCATTTCAAGTAGTAAAATTTTATTGCTTTTTCCATAAAGCTTTTTAAATACAACTTTAGATCATAGACGTAAGATTGTATTGCAAAATATATGGTCATTATGACCATCTAATAATACCTAATACGTACATTTGACGACCGTTTAAGGAGTCATTTTTGTTCGAGACTGTGTATCTAGCGTACCTATTTCTATATCGATGTATGTAGATTATAAGTCTTTAAAATGAAACTGTCACCAAGAAAAATCAAATTTTCAAACTCGAGGGCGTAAAATTCATACTTTGTCAGAGGACCTAGCGGTACATTGATAAATATGTTTCGAAATTATTTTATTCTAAGAGCGTTTGGAATACTAAAGAAGGACTTAACTTTTGTGTAAAGAAATTATTTGTTGAATATTTTCAAAATAAATTTCATAAATGTACGGGCCACTAGACCTCCAAACATGTCGCAATGCGTCGTCGAGGCATTTGAGGCGTCTCCCGAAAAACCACGAAAGTAAAGAGAACTTCACTACATCACACGATACAATAAACTTAGGCCTAGCGCACATATACAATTGTTTCAATCAAGACACATATACAATCGAACAAATTGTTTAGTCGACTTGTGTGCTTAAATTTCATGGGGATAAAACACGCTTCCTTTCTACACTCATAGCCCCACACTAGGATATTCTCCTGTGTCGTGGGTACCATGAACACACACAAAGACGAATACACAAACACCCAGACCCAGAACAGGAATCTAAACTCATCATTCACATATCTGCCTAGCCAGGAATCGAACCCTGAACCCATTGCGCGTGAGACCGGTATGGTAACTCGGCCACGCGGGTCGTCATCAAACAGTTGAGTTGACGTTAATGCACATAATCCATCCAGTCGTTATATATTTATTTACTAGTTTGTTAATTTCTACCGACTGGTCGACTCTGATTGTGAATGAAACAGGTCAATTGTTTAATAGAGGAGATAACCCATATCTTGATTATTTAAGATGAGCAACTATCCAGTTCACGTTCGACTAAACAGTTGTGATGAATTCTGTATACTTGCGCTAAGTCTTGTTTCACTACGCACAACATACACCGAATTTATTTCTAAACTAGCTTTTTCACCTTCACCCGCACGGTTAAAGGGAATTAACATTAGTATTTCATAGCGTGATTAAGAACTTACAAATGAATTTTACTAACGCCATCTATTAACGACGTCTGGAACTACTAAATATGTATCAACTAACAAAACATTGATATTCATCTCATGGTAATGAGAGAGCGCGGTTAAAATAGCCTACTAAGTAGTCCTCCTAACTTTCTCCCAACATATAAACCATATCATATACCTAGTAGCTATGTGGCGACGTGAAAACAAACACACTTTCACATTTATAATATTAAATAAATTAAGTATAGAAGTATGGATCACACTAATTTGGACTCTAAACTCTGACATAATACAAAAATAATACATCATTTATTTCTTTGGAAGTGTTGGGAGAAAAAAAATCCACGTTATTCAATTTTAACGGAATATATATATATTTTAATCGAACACTGTCAAAAACTATCTTATACTAATATAAATATAATAGACATGGTATTCATCCATTGACTAAATAAACAATTGGACCTCCGAGAAAATACTTATATAAAAACCACGTAAAACTTATTTATGTGGTTCTTACTTTTTGACGCATTAATAAATATATTAAAACCAAAAAAACATTCGAATTTAAAAAAATATATAGGTATAACAAATTCACTTTGGAAACGTGTAATGAAACAAGTATAATTTTCATACCATATATAATAAGTTTTATGCTGTGTAATTACGCACAATTTTATAATATGTAACGGCTTTATACACGTGTTGTCCGTTGCTTGGCAAAATAGCAACTGATTTTAAATTTGAACTTTGAACTCTAGGAGGTTAAGTGTAGGACTTTTTTGTAGCAGTCCCTTTTCTGACATAACGCAAACACAACCTCCAATGGTGCTATTAGTGTCAGAAGAGGATTATAGAATGTTAATAATATTGTGCAATAGTAGCAAAGCACAATTATAGGACGTTTTATCATTTTGTGGTACTTTTAATTTGTATATTTTTAAACACAGACTCGAAGCCATTAGTCAATAAGTCAATGTATTATTTATGAAATGAAATAAAGTGTATTTAAGTGGTTTCAACATAAATGCAATATACTTTTCGTTTCTTCGGTCTAAGTTTGCGGGCATAAAAATGGCGAAAGCCGAGTGGTGGCGATCACGGGGCAGGGCGGGAGGCAGTTATCTCATCGACAGCGAGAAAACGACTATCGGTTATTTTCTCGCTCAAGAAAGACAATAGATATAAATTCGATGTAAATAAAAGGCATGCAAATGAGCATGAGGCATGTGCATAAGAATCGCTTCACTAGTTTGTCGCTGAGCGACAAAGCTATGAAGCATAGCGCTCGCTAAACGATACTCGCTCAGCGATCAGATTAAGTTAGCGCAAGACTGTACGTCCACAGTCTCACTCGCACAATCAAGCGACTGCGCGATAATCGAGCTACATAATTATCGGAACTATGCATTCGCTCCCCGCTGTTTGCCAACTCGTTTCTATTCTAACTCTACTCGCTACTCGATTATCGTTTCCGGCAGGACAACTATATCGCGAGGGCACGAAACAAACGGTCAGTCCGTCGCACTAGAGAAGTGTTGTGAGCGACCAAATCAAACTAGTTTGTTGTGGTCGCTCCTTTTTTTATCTGACTGAAGTAGTAAACGAGTACACAGTCCACCTGATGGTAAGTGGTCACTGCCGCCCATGGAAATCTGTAATCAACCACATACAGAACATGGGTTCCATCTGAAGTCAATCAAAGATGCGTTGCCACTCCCGAGGACTATGATGGTCGCCTCATGTGAATGTGTGCCGGCAACCACACCCTTCTACCGAAACGCATATTCTGCGCCGCTGTCGATCCTCTCTCGCCCGTGCATCGCTCGATTGCCGCTCTCACGTTTTGTGCGCGTCATGTATACTGTCTTTTTTTTTGTTTTTTTATTTATTTATTTTTTTCGAGGGGGAAACCTTCCAAAGGTACCCGACGCCGTGGGAGCGACGCAGGGTTATGTGGGATTTTTACCGCACTAAAACCCCCCCGATGGCCGTCCTCGACGCTGAAAAGGAGGACTCCGGGATCTCGAAACGACTTCAACCGGAATCCTCCGAGCGCGCTGCCCCATCGGGCTCCTCCCAGATGGGCGGCTGGGCCCACCGCTCCGTCTAGTCTTTACGACGGTATGAGACCACACATACCGCCGTCCTTCCCGGGATTGCCTGACCGAACGGTTCGAGCTTCCACTCTAGCCGTCTGCAACCCCGGAAGCCCCTTTTAGTCGCCTCTTACGACAGGCAGGGGATACCGTAGCCCTATTCTGACCCCGAGGCTACAGGGACATGTATGCTGTCTAGGTTATTGTATGCATCGCCTTCACTCCACCGTCGCGTCGCATCGCTATCGCTGGGCCATGGCCATTTTCGTGCCCGCTGACTACTATTCTTCTGTCAAAGACCGCGTGCAATATTACAAATTGTACTCCGCACAAAACAGCAATGGTTTTATACCCTCAAAACATTACACATTTTTAGTAGAAAACTTTATAAGAAAATATTTAGCCTACCTAAAATTATGAATTAAATAAAAATTTACACTGCTACATTCCAGCAAAAATATATATCTATAGTCAATGCAACTAACTGAATGTACTTCCTGGTATTCATTGTTAAAATTAAATTGATTTTATGTTATATACACATGGTTATGATTGGTTTTATTATATGGTGAAAACCTTATAATCAGCGGGCAATATGAACGAATCAGTATGCAATATGGACTAATAGCCGTGTACCATGTTGAATCAGCGTGCAATATAAGTCCATCAGCGTGCACCCTGAGAGTATCAATGTACAATATGAGATGATCAAACTGACTGAATAAGCGCGCAATACGAGCCTATAAGCGTGCAGCTTAAAAGAATCAGTATACAGTGTGAGATGACGAGCACATAATTGGTTGAGTCGGAGTGCAATATAAGCCTATCAGCGTGCAGCCCAAAAGAATCAATGAACAATGTGAGATGACAAGCAAAAAATTGGTTGAATCGGGGTGCAATATGAGCCAATCAGCGTGCAACTCAAAAGAATCAGTGTACAATGTAAGATGACGAGCACAAAATTGGTTGAATCAGGTGAAATATGAGCAAACCAGCGTGCAGCCAAAAAAAATCAGTGTACAATGTGAGATGTCGAGCAAATAATTGGTTGAATCTAGATGCAATATGAGCCTATCAGCGTACAATATGAGAATCAGTGTACGTGTGTACGTGTACAATATGAGACAACCAAGCTGACAACCCACGTGCATATGTACGTGTAACGTGCTTATGATTTTGTAATTAAAAGACTTGGTTACATTATATATATATTTCTCACTACTTCTACATATTTAACATCTCCATACAACCTCTTTGGCACACGTTTGTGACCAACTAAAAATCTTACGTATACCAGCCTCAATTTTAAACAATAATTATAAACAAATAATATACGAAAATACATCGATACAAGGACACAGAGCGGAATAAAAATTAACATATTTTAAAAAACTATTTATTTAATTTTTGTGATTATTTAATGTTTTTATTTCGTTATCTTTTTATAAAAAATGCAGCCACTAAGTGTCCTATTTCTAACAGACTAATAACAGTAGAATAATGAAATATTAAATACCAACTATTTTGTATTTATTTATTAAGAATTTCAAGTACACACGTAAGGTAAATAAGAATTAGAATTTCTAACCTTACAAAAAAACTTTAAATATTATGACACGAGAAATACGATTAAATGATATGCCTAAGATTTATTTTACAATGTACATAATACATTTCACGAAGGAATTATCCAACTTATAACAAACATATGGAATATTTTTTTCAAAAAACATTTTTTCCACTTTTTCATAGAACGTCACAGTCATTTCAATTTTTATAGTTTTCTAAACACATTTATCATATCGAATCATGTACACTTTGACACTTAATTTTGGCGAAGTCATTTGACCAACACTCACATAATATTATCATGTATATTTTTCATAGTTTTAACATTATCATCTATCACTGTTTTTGTACTGACGACCGGAAAGTAATACATTATGGGACGCACTCGCATTTCACTCGTATGAATGCCTCAAAACACTATTTTTATATTCATATTGTATTGTATTCTTTCGCATATTGCGTTGTATAAGTTCTACGACAATTTATTATTACAAGCCTTTGCACTGTATCATATTGCGTTGTATTCTTTACTATATGTATTTTACACAGTGCAACAATTCACTTAAAAAGATTTTGCACAGTATTGCGATCATATTGTATTGTATTCTATCATACATTGCGTTGTATTATATACTATTTTAAGACGATGCATAACTTGTGGCTTCATTAGTTCACCAGTCCTGAGACGTAAACTTAAAGTGTAGTTTTATGTCCATCTTTTCCAAGAACGGTTGCTGGTACATACACCATACACAATATTGTATATCTTTTGATAATATAAACTATATTTAAATGAGTGTTATATTGATTCATATTTCACGTTTCTATTTGTCACTTTATGGTGGTAATCAGAGTTCAAATGTTTGTTTTTGTAAATTATAATTTATTCAGAAATTCTTCATAATATGTTTCTACATTTGGCATGTATTCAGCCAGTGCTGTACAAATTACATTTTCTCTGCAGTAAAATCTATATTGCCTTAATAAGATTATCATAAAGCATATTGTATTATATATGTGATGTTAAGTACTTCTTTTTCCTTATTGTGAGTGTATAATGGAATGCTATATTAATACATCGTCACTTTTCATTTACTTGGAACTTCTTTTTGTTAGTTATCTGTTATCATTTATCTTAAAGCATTGAAACCATAATATAGTTAGTTTTTGTACTATGGTAACTGTTTTTTTACAATTAGACTTCTGCATATAAGACTTCACATAAATATTCATATTGTGCTGTATTTTCAAATTCGCTTTCGGTATTCAGCAATATCGAATATCTCAACTAGCAGACAATATTATCGTAATGCAATATTCATCGTAGTCATATTATACTGTATTCTCGACATGTATTCGTTCTGTATAGTGTCCTGTATTGTTTTTTAAATACCACAATACAATTTGTCTGCTTTACTTTTCGTATGTTGTATCAATTTATATCATTTTACACAGAATATTACTGTAACTTTTAAAGTTTTAGATATTAATTTATTGAAATATCTACAGGACGTAATTTCAAGACATATTCGGCTGCTTTTCAGAGCTTTACTTGGCGACTCGGTAAAGTTCATACAGGACTCATATTACACTGTATTTTGGGCTATATTACATCTTGAAGTCACCAAATCGGTTTCCTTGGCCACAGAGGCCGAATTTTAATGTAATTATCACTCATATTGTACTGTATTGTAGCTGTATTCTTTTTCGCTATGTTAACAATAACTTCATGTAATTCCGACTCATATCGATTTTAACGTTACTTGGGATCGCCTTTCAGTGCTTTATCGAGCACGGCTTTCGAGGCTATTTCTACGGTGACAGTGTTGCTTATCGTGGGCAGGTGTCCGCGATCCGGCGGGGCCTCTACTGGGGTGTCTGTGAGGATCCTTAGAGACGAAACTTTTGCCCTTTGGTATGCTGACACCGTGTTCTTGCCGAGGAAACTGGAAATAAAAGTTTCTGTTAGTATTGAAGTTAAATTAAATTTTGCAAGGAATACGGTGGGACCACGGATGTACCACCGCCACGCCTTCATCTAGATTGAAGCCGTTCTTGTGTTTCTGTGAAAAGGTGTAGTTGCCGCCTCACTCTTATATCAGGTGACCATCTTAATCCTCGGAATTAACAATGCATCTGTGTTTCAACTCAAATGGAACTCCTGTTCATACATATCGTCAGTGGAAAGGAAATAATGCTAAAGCGCCAAAATAGCAATTGCGGGATATGAAGTTTCTGGTTTTGGTTTTTTTACAGAGGAGAAATCATCTCACCTTTATTTCGGTGGGATCTTGTGATTGGGAGTGATCCCATGATCCCACTAAAAATAAAGGTGACATGATTTTTTTGCTGTAAAAAAACTTCAAACCTCATTTTCCAGAAATGATCGATTATTGATCGTTGCCTTTGATCACCATTTTTAACATTTTTTTTTTCATATTTTTTTGTCTTTTTAATTATTATCCCTTCTTTATTCGTGTAGGTTCCCCACCTTCAAAAATCTAACGGATGTCGTGGGCGTGACGCTGGGCTTGTTAGATTTTGCTTACCTAGCTGATATCACCCGGTTGGTCTAAGTATTCACCGTACAAACCCTTGTCCGTGGAGGAGCTGCCGCCGCTCGAGAGCAAAGCAATCCTTAAACCTTAGTCAAACTAAGAGGAGGGGGATGCAGCACACACAGCGCGGTGCGGCCCCGTGCGGCCGCGTGCAGCCGCGCCGCCCTATCGTAGCACGCACCTGAAGGCCATGTACCACACGAGCAGCGCGCCGCCGGTGGCGAGCAGGCGCGCGACGGAGGACGCGCACAGCGTGACCACCGCCCACGCGGCCGCGCTCGCGCCGCACGCGCAGCACACGCACAGCGCGGTGCGGCCCCAGTGCGACCACGTGAAGCCGCGCTTCCACTCCACTCTGCGATAACAAGGGACGTATGTTACACATTTTGTACACTCTATATCAATACGCAACACCGAACTTCGCTCGTACACTGTAGATTAACTGAAAACATAACACTCATCTCCATCCTTCACTTGTACGCTCTAGATCATCACGTGACTGTGCACCCTTCGCTTGTACACTCTAGATCGTCACGTGAATGTCTACCTATCAATCGTACACTCTTTATCGTAACATATCAGTTCATTCTCGACTTGTACATCCTAGACTGTCACGTGACTGTCCACTCTTCGCCTGCACACCCTAAACCATCACGTGACTGTCCACCCTTCGCTTTTACACTCCAGATCGTCACGTGACTGTCCACCTTTCACTTGTACAATATGTCAACCTAAAACACCCCGTGACACGAGACACATGACACTTCACTTGTAAACTCTAGGTCACGGATTACCAAAGAAGGACCGCATTTAGAGGAGGACATCCAGGGCTGAAACCCCAGATACCCTCACCTTCATAGATATTACTTGTAGAGATCAAACAATGAATACCTCTTTGTTTCTTGGACGATATATGGCGTGTTGCACACTTTGCATTTCAGGCCGTCAGGTGTCGCCGCACTCTGAAAGAGATATATAAATTATTAAAAATTACAAAATGAATTCACGCTTTTAATATATATTATATATTATCGTAATTGTAATTCTATAACTGTATTTCAGACTTCCCTCCTTAACTAAAATAAATTCAAGAAAGGTGCAAAAAAAGCTCTCCTTCCAAGCTAGCGATGCATTGGCGACTCCACTGGTGTTGCAAATGTCCAGGCGACGGTGACTCCATCAGGTGGCCCGTCTGTCTAATTAGTCGGCACAAAAAACAACAAAGCACTAAGTTACCTCGACAAGCCACCGTCGGAGACAGTCGTGGTGCACGGCGGCCACGTCGCCGGTACACCGGCAGGGGGTGATGAGGGGCTCCGCGCGCGACCCGTCGTAGCAGATCCAGCAGTCCCGGGGAGAGCCAACGCTGCCGCCGCCCACCAGCGAGTCCGTCTCTACATTCTGTGGACGAGATGGTGGAGCCCGTTGTTAGATTGAAGGACGAAATAATTCACGAAGTTACAGAGGGAGAAGGAGAAAAGTGGCAGATTGAAGGAGAAACAAAACAATGGGAGCGATAAAATCCACTATTAGATTAGAAGAAGGAGAATGAAACAGAGACAACATTACAGAGGGAAAAGTAGACTGAAGGAAATATGAAGGGGAAGCGAATAGAAAAAAGTTAATAAGGATTAAAATAAAAATAATAGAAAGAAAAATGAGATTAGTAAATAAAGGAGAAGGGACAATGAGAAAATAGATTTGGGTCGTATCTAAGTACAATTAATATAAAACTATATAAAAGTACATTAATAATAATTATCAAAACACATTAAATAACAATAAAAATAGAAAATAAATGTACCATGAAATCAAATTAATTCGTCCGTATTCATACAACAGGATTATTTCAATCCTCCTTACATCAGTAACAACTACTGACCATTCTCCTTAAAAGTAAATCTTACTATTGACCATTCATATCAAAAGACGACACGACACGACATCCCATTTAAACTCACCGATTCGATACCGTCAATGCACTTCAGTTCATGTGGACTTTTCAATCGGACCAACAATCGAACAAAACGCCAAGCGATCCAGTAGCGGAAGATCCCCACAACGAGCAGCGCCCTCTGGTGCCATCGCAACTTGCTAAATCGCACCAAAATCTGAGAATCCATTATAGTTGAAGACTTTATATGGATAACGTAATGAATCCACTCCAAACCTTTTGTGCCCAGCAATTTGTGAATATTTGGCAAACATTTGTACAAAACTTTACAAGCTTTACTGCGAAACTTCAAGGGTTTGTGTCCGCAAAATTTAAAAAGGTACTCGATATATTGAATTAAAATTATTACATCATGACTTTGTATGTCTACATAAAGTTATATTTATATACTTTTTATCTCAAAACTGCCAAAGTGGCAAGAAGTCCACTTATGTTAATCATCTGAATAAACCACAGTGAAGTGTAGCC
Source organism: Spicauda simplicius (assembly GCA_949699795.1). Lineage (NCBI taxonomy): Eukaryota > Metazoa > Arthropoda > Insecta > Lepidoptera > Hesperiidae > Spicauda > Spicauda simplicius. Next base: position 3,819,650 of record OX453080.1, read on the forward strand.
CAGATGAACTCGTATATAATTTAAAACTCTACAAATTCAAAGCTTTTAGAATCGTTCCTAATCTATTTGCCTTACTAATGATCCTAATTATATCAAAACACCATTACTTCGATCACAAACAATTTCGCTCATCACAAATATTTGCCAAACAAGCTAAGCTGCGTTTCAACTGTTGGTCAAATGTGCTCATATAGCAAAGACTGCAATCACGACACACCTATAACGTATATATACCTCAATTTGATATTAACATTGACCTACCAACGAATGGACAAAGAAGCTATGAAATTTGATTTGAATTCATGCATTTTACGTAACGGGTACTCAAAACATACGTTTTTTAAATTATATTTGTCGATATTTCGACCTAGTTGTTGACCCTAATTGGGTCTGTGTTCAAAAACATTAGAAATGTAACTGCTACAAAATTATAAAGTATTACAATACAGAACCGTTTTACATTCCTGTTTACATAAGCCATACGGATCATGGCCACAATGGACTATATATCATAAATGGTTTAAATTTTTAAAAATGCAATTATTTGTAATTATGCGGACAAAGTAAAAAAACATAAATTTTATTGCTTGTAAGTTAATAAATTTAAAATAAAATAGATTTAATGGTAATGAGTTATTGACATATACCGTCCAACCATTTGCCTATGTTTGCCAAGCAACCAGACATTTGGGCAAACGTTTATCTATTCCAACGATTCTTCCTGAATTTAGACCTGCTCCATTTGTTGTTAAGTCAATGAATATCAATATAATTATAAGGTAAATAACTTGTTTATATTTTTACGATACAAAAGCACACAGCTGAAGACCGACAGCACCGCCTAACGCAATATGTGATGAAAGCAACATAAATGCTTAAGATAACCAAAAATGAGTTTCGGATCTCGATTATAAACGAGTTTACCGATATTATCGATGCATCGAAGACAAATATGACCTGAAAGAAAACAACATATTTTATTATGTTTATAACTAGCAGAATCGACGCGAGTTCGTTCCCGCAGACTATAATGTAATCATTATAGGTTTGAGCACCACTCATGGACAGGTCCCTCTCTTCGTAATTGGGATTTGGTCAATAGTCATAGCCAGCAGTGAGTGTCGTTGCTATTCCGATAGTAGTATAAATTCTAGTAATAAAAATAGTCTGTGTTGCTAAGGGATAATGTAGCATTCTAATGGTGAAAGAATTTTTAAAATCGGTTCTGTAGTTTTTAAGTTAATTCATGACAAACATACAAAAATACAAAGTTTTCCTCTTTATAATATTAGTATAGATATAGATTAGGTGACCCGGCGACCTTTATTCGTCCGTTCGTCGATCTCCGCTATATTATACATGTATTATACATAAAAACCTTTCTCTTGAATTACTCTATCTATCAAAAAAAACTACATTAAAATCCGTAGCGCAGTTTAAAAGATCCAAGCGTACATAGACAGATAGCGAGAAGCGACTCTGTTTTATACTATGTAATGATCAATTCATCCCTAAATTAAAATGCCATTTGCGCTTTGAACGGTTCAATCTAACGTTTTGAACGAAATATTTATGTAAATATAAGCCATCCATTTTTGATTTGCACTGTCGATTAAATTTGTCCAGAAAACGCTATGAAAATAGGAGAGAGGAAAAAAAGATAAAGAGCAACTTTTTGAAATGAAACTTCTTTATCGGGGTTGGAAAAAAATTTAGTGTAACATTTTTTCGTTACGCGCCATCTTTTTCTGTTACGCGCCATCTTTTTCTTATCCCTACCACGCGTGATATTAGATAGATTATTATAGATTAGATTATTAGATAAAGTTTAATAACAGCCTTTTATTAAACTTTATCTAATTTAACTTTATTTAACCAATTTCTGTGAAGTTGCATATAGTAAATTATTTTTTGAAAAATAACGTCATAAAGAAGTTTCACTTCTTACGAGTGTACGCTAGTACACGCACACATTTTTTTATACTATTCACAGTTATAGAATTGCTTGTAGTGTTTTTAATGGTGGTAGAATTGGTCAAAGTGTTGTTGATAATAGAGATAGTAAGTAGTATTTGTAATGGTGGCGGTGTTGATGGACGCGTCGGTGATAATATTGCTAGTATTGTTTGTATCGGTAGTACGGCATACCATAGTTTAAATGGTGGTTGTGTTTCAAATGATAACAGTGTCGGTGGTAATAGCAGTGTTGGTGTTGAAGATAATAGTGGTGTTTTTGACTGTGTTGTTGTCAGTGTCGGTGGCAGTGTCGGTGGCAATGTCAGTGGTAATGTCAGTGTCGGTAGCAGTGTCGGTGGTAGTGTCGGTGGTAGTGTCGGCAGCAGTATCGGTAACAGTGTCAGTGGTAGTGTAGCCAGCAGTGTCGGTACCAGTGTCGGTGGCAGTGTCAATGGTAGTGTCGGTGGCAATGACAGTGTTAGTGTCGGTAGTAGTGTCGGTGGCAGTGTCAGTGGTAATGTCAGTGTCAGTGTCGGTAGCAGTGTAGGTGGTAGTGTTGGTACCAGTGTCGGTGGCAGTGTCAATGGTAGTGTCGGTGGCAATGACAGTGTTAGTGTCGGTAGTAGTGTCGGTAGCAGTGTCGGTACCAGTGTCGGTGGCAGTATCAATGGTAGTGTCGGTGGCAATGACAGTGTTAGTGTCGGTAGTAGTGTCGGTGGCAATGTCAGTGGTAATGTCAGTGTCAGTGTCGGTAGCAGTGTCGGTGGTAGTGTCTGCAGCAGTTTCGGTAGCAGTGCCGGTAGCAGTATCGGTAGCAGTGTCAGTGGTAGTGTAGGCAGCAGTGTCGGTACCAGTGTCGGTGGCAGTGTCAATGGTAGTGTCGGTGGCAATGACAGTGTTAGTGTACGTAGTAGTGTCGGTGGCAGTGTCAGTGGTAATGTAAGTGTCAGTGTCGGTAGCAGTGTAGGTGCTAGTGTTCGTACCAGTGTCGGTGATAGTGTCAATGGTAGTGTCGGTAGCAGTGTCGGTGGCAGCATCAGTAGCAGTATTGCATGTCAGTATAACCGGCAGCGTCTGCGTCAGCGTCAGTGGCCACCCAGCCCGTCAGCGGCCCACCCACCTTGTTCTCGGGGTGGTGCGCGAGCAGGTCCGCGAGGCGCGCGTCGTCGAGCTGCGCGGCGAGCAGGCGGCGCGGGTTGAGCAGCCACAGCCGCTCGGGCGCCATGCAGTTCCACAGCACGCACGGGAACCATAGCGCGACGCCGATCTCCAGGAGACGGAACACCAGGTCGTGCCAGTTGCGTGACACCACCGGTACCCTGGGTGGGGGGAACGCGTCGATTTGTTAATTCCAGAGGACGTGATACTTATATGTGTAGAGATTTTAATATTGTCCCTGTAGTTCCGGGATCAGAATAGGGCTACGGCATCCCCTGCCTGTCGTAAGAGGCGACTAAAGGGGGCTTCCGGAGTTGCAGTTAGAGTGGGAGCTCGAACCGTTCGGTCAGGCGATCCCGGGAAGAACGGCGGTATATGTGGTCGCATACCGTCGTAAAGACTAGATGGAGCGGTGGGCCCAGTCGCCAATCTGACAGGAGCCCGATGGGGCAACCCGCTCAGAGGATTGCGGTTCTGGTCGTTTAAAGGTCCCGGAATCCTCTTTATGGCGCCGAGGACGGCCACGGGATGGGGGGGGTTAGTGCGGTAAAAATGCCACATAACCCTGCTTCGCTCCCACGGCATCGGGTACCTTTTGAAGGTTTCCCCCTCGTGAATAAAAAAAAGACATCTTAATATTATACATCTACCGCGTGGGTCCTCCATGCCATCTCCCTCGGCCAGGTCTGTTTAGATACCTTGGAAGGTAAAATAATGCGGCCTTCCACATTCCACACAAACACGGCAAACAATACTCACTTAGTCTTCCACAATTCGCTGACAGTCTCCGAGGCCAGGAAGCCGGCGATCAGGATGAGCATCAGCGCCTGGCTGATGAGGCCCACGCGCGACTGGTTCAGCTGGGAGTGGTTCACCGAGCGTGGGTCCACCGTGCCATCGCTCTCGGCCAGGTCTGTTTGGATACCCTTGAGGAGACAAGGCAGATCTGAGTTTAAGAATGCCCTAATAAAAAGTGCTACAAAACAAAAACAATATTTTTAATTGACACATATTGTTTACTATAGATTTTCATACTTTAACTATAGATTACATACTTTACATAGTTATGACATCTATTCACTGTTGAATGTTGCTTCTGCGCGAAATAACATCCGAATCACAACCGTAGATAATACAAAAGCACTGCGTTAAGTGCTGATAATTATCACTGCGGTCTTCTAAATATAAAAACATAGAGTAACTCGTCCGCAGTGAGTACATAAAATAATATCTAACCTGGTTTTAATCTAATACTTTTTACCACGGATGAAATCTTTGCACTTGCATGAAATCCATCTGATAGTACGTGGTCAGTGCCGCCCATGGATATCTGTGAGCAACTTCGAATAGAACCTACCTGTTTAGTGACAAGAGTGTCTTGCACGTCGTCACCCTCCGCCGCTGTGGAGGGTCCCGGCCGTGGGGATATGATCGTGCACACCTTCGTCTGCTTCAGGAACTCACCGCGCAACTGGAAGAGAACAAGCATTTTATTTTTTATTTGACTGAAGTGGCAAACGAGCATGCAGTCCACCTGATGGTAAGTGGTCACTGCCGCCCATGAACATCTGTAATCAACTTCATACAGAACATGGATTCCATCTAAAGTCAATCACAGATGTGTTGCTACTCCCGAGGACTATGATGGTCGCCTCATGTGAAAGTGTGCCGGCAACCACACCCTTCTATCGAAACGCAAGAAATGCTTCACGCTAGAAATAGGTGTGGCGGTGGTACTTCCCTGGTCGAACTACACTGGTTCTACCTACCACCTTGTGATTTGTTTTATAAACACTGAAGTAGCAATCGAGCATGCAATCCACATAAGTGTCGCCGCACACGGGCAACTCGCGGCGGCCAAAAACGCCGCCACTAGAAGCTAGATGCGTTAACCATGTGCGGTGAGTCCATATAAATATGTATGGAAACTATAGGAATATATGGCGGCGTTTTGTGGTAGTGGCCGGTGGCCTGTGTGCTGCGACACTAAAGGAACGTACCCAAGATCTCCAATCTCAAAGAGCGAGAGGAGTGTTCAAAATACCACGTTTGGTCACAGGGAGGAGAGTGGGGTTTAGGTTATCGTCCCGTAGTCAATATCCCGTAATAGAAATCTCGCGTTTTTGAACATATATTCAAATTTTTCATTTATAAATTTAGGTACGCATGTAATATTGTAATATTGGTGCCACGAGGCAAACACGGTGTTAATTATGAGGTAAATTATTAGTTTCTAGTTTATGTTAGCAAAAAAAATATTGAAAACTGTATGAATTACTACATGACATTTACAGGGAGATATGGGGGTCTATTTATATACTACGGGTGGTCGCCAAGGGGAGGAAAAGAGTTAAAAACATGTCATAAATAGGTCACGTGATTTGTGTACGGTCCCTAATGGTAAGTCACTGTCGCTCATGGACATTTGTTTACAATTACAACAATATCGAACAAGGTTTCATGCGTACTGCATATGCTGCAATGATAGCCTAATGTTTGAAACTTGCCCTCTCGATCGGGAGGTCCAAAGATGAAACCCAGGCACTGATTTTTCTCAAATTATGTGCGTGTTAAAATTTAATTATCACTGCTTTTCGGTGAAGGAAAACAACGTAAGGAAACCTACACACTAGAAAATTCTTTAAAAAAAAGTTCTCTGAGGTCAGTTAAGTGCACCAATTCGTACTTGGCCAGCACGGTGGCCTAAAACTCTCTCATTCCGAGAGAAGACCCGTGCCGACCAGTGATACTATAATGGGTTGACGACGCATATGGTAATCCTTCGAAATTAAATTATTCGTATGAAGCGTCCATCTTAGTCCTCGAATATAGGCAATTGAATTACAATAAAATTATTGATCCATCATTTTTTTTTATCTGACCGAAGTAGCAAACGCGGAAGCAGTCCACTTGATGGTAAGTGGTCACTGTCGCCCATGGACATCTGTAATCAGCTTCATACAGAACATGCGTTCCATCTGAAGTCAATCACAGATGCGTAGCTACTCCCAAGGTCTATGATGCTTGCCTCACGTAAAAGTGTGCCACTAGCAGCAATGCGACTTACTATTAGACAAATAGCTTCCTCATTACTTCAATTTTACTAATAATACAACTGAACACCGACCTGACTCACAACTAGAACAAGTGTAACTTCGTCAAAATGTAATTGAGCCATATCTCCACTAATTGCTTGGTACACAAAAGATTGTTTTGTTTGTGACTTTGTATGTAGATAGCTAGCTAGTTGTGCACAAGTGATATCCGGTGGTTTTACTCGGTTTTACGCAAATGTAATGTAATACAACATGATAACGGACATTGAGAAAGATAATTTTTAATTGTAAGTTTGATACAATATAATATATTATACATAAAAACCTTCCTCTTGAGTCGCTTTATCTATAAAAACTGCATTAAAATCCGTAGCGTAGTTTCTTTGACTCAGATCTTTGACTTCGATTTTAATTTTAATTTGATTAATTCTTATTTTTAATGTATTATTTATATGTAATATTAAATTGCATCTGTAATATGTCTGCACAATTATTGACATGATTTCATAATATGACTTTTTTCTTTTGGACTGTTACTTACTAAAAATAATTTGATTTAACCTAACAATAAGTAAATATTGACAGATGTTAACTTGTTCAAATTTTAAATAATGATAATTAATGAATATTGTATTCCGTGTATATGTATATGTACTCACACATTTGACTACACCTACTAACGAATTAGGCTTCATGTAATGTTAGTGAAGATGATTAAATAAATAAATAAATGAAATAAATAAAGATGCATACATAGGGACAGACAGCGCGAAGCGACTTTGTTTTATACTATGTAGTGATGAGGATTGATATTTCTATGATATGATTATGCTTTCTCACCGGACAGTTTTGAGATGCTGAATATGTATCTTGGGTTTTGAATGATGAGTTGAGATTCGTGTTCTGGGTCTGGGTGTTTGAGTATTGGTCTTGTGTGTGTCCATGGTACCCACGACACAGGAGAAAATCCTAGTGTGTGGCAATGAGTGTAGATCAGAGGCAGTACTTTGTTCATACATCTACATCGAACTTAACTTTGCTTAACATTGAACATATTTTTTTAACTAACACTCAGCATAAAAGCGCTTTATATACACTTAGCGTTAACGTCATACGCTGACGATCAGAAAATTCTTTACACGGAACAACATGTAATAAAATTTGATTAATTATTGCACAATTATGTTAATTTATACCCCAAAATCATTGAGGACCTTTGTTCCAAAAATGTCTGCCATGTAGAATATGATTTTTTTGGAATTAAAGACCGGAAATTTACGATGGAGTTTTTATAGCTAGAGTTTAACTAGCGACGAATTGCAACAAAAATATGTCGGAGGAAAATAAGAATACAATTTAATGAATATGCGTTGAATACTTCTGGTATTAGGCGATACACGCCTCGTCCCTGTAGTTCCGGGATCAGAATAGGGCTACGACGTCCCCTGCCTGTCGTAAGAGGCGACTAAAAGGGGCTTCCGGGGTTGCGGACGGCTAGAGTGGGACCTTGAACCGTCCAGCTAGGCGATGCCGGGAAGGACGGCGGTACGTGTGGTCGCATACCGCCGAAAAGACTAGACGGAGCGATGGGCCCAGCCGCCCATCTGGGAGGAGCCCGATGGGGCAACGCGCTCAGAGGATTCCGGTTGCGATTCGTTTGGAGATCCCGAAGTCTTCTTTGTGGCGGCGAGGGCGGCCATCGGGCCGTGGGTGGTTTTAGTGAGGTAAAAATCCCATATAACCCTGCGTCCCCGCGACCCCGGTGGGTGGTTTTAGTGAGGTAAAAATCCCATGCGTCGCTCCACGGCGTCGGGTACCTTTTAAAGGTTTCCCCTCGAGAAAAAAAAGGCTATACACGCCTTTCGATGGAAGGGCGTGGTTGCCGGCACACTTTCACATGAGGCGACCATCATAGTCCTCGGGAGTAGCAACGCATCTGTAATTGACTTCAGATAGAACCCATGTTCTGTATGAAGTTGATTACAGATGTCCATTGCGGCCGTGGCCACTTACCATCAGGTGGACTGCATGCTCGTTTGCTACTTCAGTCAAATAAAAAAATAATAGCTCATGGAAAAGCGTTCGGTTACGATGACTATCTATAATTTTCGTTCACTCAAAAATTGCTCAAAGCGCCTATATACTTCAAAAAACATACCTCCACTGAGTCACACCGAAGACTTACACAAACATTTGTCACCACATTGTCAAGTATAATGGTCGGTGTTGTTCGAACTGTGGGAATGTTATGGTCCGCCTTTGTGGTGGTTATGTGGTATAATAATATGCAATATTATTAGTGGTTTATGGCGAACGACTAATAGAATTCCCACCGCAATGTTTTATGTTTATCGTGTATGGAAATAAACTGAGAGATCCGTCTGTCCGTTTATGTCAATAATATATAAGATGAATGGGTCGATTTCTGAAAAACACATAATCCCCGATGGGTTATCTGCGATTCAGTCATTTTTGCCGTGGACACGCTTTTATTTTAATTATAACTAGTCACCCGTCGCCTCGGTCGAAATTCGTCCGTAATTTAAATTTTAAATGTAAACTTCATATTGTCCAAAGTAACACGAATATTTCTCAAATTCAAATAAATTGTAATAATTTTCAAGTTATTTTGAAGGCACCCGATAAAGGTGAAAAAAGGTTTATTGAGTAAGCTGCATTTAAAAGCAAAAGCGGGTATTTTGGCAAAGACTTTTCTGTCGTTATGTATTTTCATACTAAGACATAGAATATTCTATTTCGTTTATTATTTATGTGTTTGTGACAAATGCGCGGTAGTGTGTAATGTGTTTTAATTGATTTTATGTATGTTTGAAGCATTATTTGTAAAAAATATTAACATTCTGCACACCTTCTCTACATCCACTATAACCGTGCAAAGTTTAATACTAATCCGTCCGCGGCATATTACTTAAAAATGCTTCATAACTTTTTGCTTTACGTATTAATATATAGATTAAAATGAAGCAGCAAATAAGTATTCAGTCCAAACGTTCTTAAATTATCCCTGCCGCCAATGGACATCTGTAATCATCTCTATATAAAACAGCGGGGCTGAAGCCGATCTTAGTTGCGTGCCCCGCATATCCTGGGGACTAAGATGTTCCTCTAATATTTAAGAAATCCATTATTTACAAAATAACATTATAGACAAAACATAGAACAGAAATTTGAAATCCCTAGATATCTGGCTGGGCGGGCTTTAAGTCCAGACTTTCTGGGACTCAAACCGCTACTATAACAATTCCGTCACGTAGTGAAAGAATGATTTTAAAATTACACAATATATAATACTCCTAACGAGTACTTTTTAATGTCACCATATTGAGCTAAAAGTGTAGCGTTATTTCAAAACCACAGTTGGTTCAATTACTCCCAAAATATCTAGGTGGTATCGTGGTGGTTTTATAGGTGGTAGAACCAGTGTAGTTCGACCGGGGAACTACCACCGCCACACCTATTTCTAGCGTGAAGCTGTTTTTACGTTTCGATAGAAGGGTGTGGTTGCCGGTACACTTTTATATGAGACGACCATCATAGTCCTCGAGAGTAGCAACGCATTAGTCGCATTGTTGAGTGAGCACTAGTACATACATCTAATATATAAAATTCTCGTGTCACAGTTTTTGTTGCCATACTCCTCCGAAACGGCTTGACCGATTTTTACCAAAATTTTATATGCTTATTCAGTAGGTCTGAGAATCGGCCAACATCTATTTTTCATACCCCTTAAGGGTTGTCCACCCTTAACATTTTTTTTTTATTTTTTATATGGCAAAACAACGTTTGTCGGGACAGCTAGTATGTATTTATAAACGCGTAGTTTCTTTTTGTTCCGCCCAACAATACAACATAATACCTAAGAGGGCCGCACATGATCCGCCATTTAACTCACAATAGACTATCATGCCGTATGCGGTGAGTAATGGTTCTTTTACAAGGCCGTAATAGCACAGTACTAGTATCTACAGTAATCTAACTTCTTACAAACGCACGAAACGCAAGTTGTACCTACGCGCCACGATTTTGGTATGCAATCGGTACCCAACAGCTAGCGAATGTGCCGTAGTGGCGAGCGGGCGATATGACGTTTTTTAAGCGGTGGATCCTTTTATTTAAATAATAATGCAGCGAAGAGCAGTTGTAAACTATATTAGGCTGTTATTGATTGCTTAAATTGTGCATAAGCATGTCCAGTGTTAATAATTTTTATTTTGGTTGGTAAAATATTATTCCGTGTGAAATTTATAACTATTATTTGTGTACGATTTATTATTAAGTCTCTTAAATATTAAAAGAACGGGTTTTTACTTTAATCTACTGAATAAAATACATAATAAGTAAGAAAGAAAGTCAAGTATACAGATGTATTAAAATAATTTAGGCGGGTAGGCCTAACGCGAACTCTCGTCCAGCGCGTCTGTAGGTATAAAATTCAAGGACACGGCAGAGTTAGACTACTGTATGATATTAATACTGTGATAATAGTTTTGCACGAGACGGTCTGTCCGTCTGATTGGTACAGCGACAATAGGTTCGGTTATTTCAAGGTTTGTTGTGTCGCTTCCGTGCTGTTTAGGAACGAGAGGGTTCTCGATTTTGTGTAAGAGCTCTAGATTTTTTTTTATTACCTTAAAGTAGCAAACGAGCATGCAGTCCACCTGATGGTAAGTGGTCACTGCAACCCATGGACATCTGTAATCAACTTCACGCAGGACATGGGTTCCATGTGAAGTCAATTACAGATGCGTTGCCACTCCCGAGGACTATGATGGTCGCCACATGTGAAAGTGTACCAGCAACCACATGAATTCAATCGAAACGCAAGAAATGCTTCACGCTAGAAATAGGCGTGGCGGTGGTACTTCCTCGGTCGAACTACACTGGTTCCACCTTGAAACATTACCACCATTTTCTTGAATCACGGCTAATAATTCTGTATCGCGGATCTAGTCTCTGTTCTATTTGCGTGTCAGCTTTGTTTGAGTACTGCTGGTCATTTATAATTTCTATATTCGTGACATATGCGTTACTATGCACATATAATTTGAATTTGTATGTCGGCGCGACACCGTGTATGTATTTATGAATAACACGTCACCGATAATAATTATTTTAGTTAGTTTAAAGATCGAAAATTGTTTGTTTATTGAATTAGCAACATTTAATGATTTTTAGAATTGTAATTTAGTTTACCCTCCATAAATTTGTTATTGTCACACCACCAAACATTGTTATAAAAAGGCGAGCGAACGCCGGTAGAAAAATATTTCTTGTTTAACCGCCGAAGCGATCGGACCTCCTTAATTGTGAATAAATCGAAGAAGTTGACTCCTATGTTTTACTTGAAATCTTCAAGAAAGGAAAATAATGAAGACTCCTCGACCATCCTGACGTCACACTTGACTCTTTCACTTCGTTATGTATTTTTTATTTTTTCTTGCTTTCCTGAGTAAATATAGATAGCAATGGCTGTGAAACTTAGAAGATAACATGTTGTTTTGAGCTCTTCAAACGGTGATAAGAGTTCTAACGTCGGAGTAAACATTCAGAAAGCACGAATTGATATTAATAGCTTAAACACAGCGCCACCTAATTCTGTTATTTTTTGGCACTAAACCAACACATATATATATAGTGAGTATGAGTCATTTGAGTCTATCCCTACTAATATTATAAACGAATGTTTGTTTGTTACGCTTTCACGCCAAAGCTACTTAACCGATTATCATGAAACTTTGTACACATATTCTTAGAGGATAGAGATAAAACATAGAATACTTTAAAAATGTATAAAAAATATATATATACTAAATTTTAAACACTCAATCACATTGATTCAGTTGTATGAATGTAATGAACTTTGATAAATATTGAAGTGTTTCAACGCGAGCGAAGCGGCGGGTAAAAACTAGTAAATATATCTACTTTTTTACAATATAGCTCGGAAATGGGCTTGTGACCACTGCCACCCATAGACATCTGTTACTGATTTCACGTACAAAGGACAGGAATTCTATCTGAAGTCAATAAAATATGCGTTGCTACTCCCGAAGACGAAGACGGTTGCCACAAAAGAACGTTTTATGATGAAAATAAAATCATAAATAAGGAAGAATGCTTTATGATAAAAAGAAAATCATTAATAGAGAAGAAAGGAATAGAATATAATAAGAACTCACCTTAAAGTACACTTCGACCCCGTAGATGAGGAAGAAGATGACCACGATGAACAGCAGGACAGCGTAGCAGCCGTAGAAGATGTGCTGATACGAGATCTGGAAACAAATGGTTCTTTTATAATATAGAACTAGAGAAACAAGTAGCAGTCCACCTTTTCTGTTTTATAATTTTGAAGTAGCAAAATAACGTGTCTTTTATTTTACGTTATTTATTTTTTCTCGAGGGGGAACCTTCAAAAGGTACCTGACGCCTTGGGAGCGACGCAGGGTTATTTGGGATTTTTACCGCACTAAAACCCCCCCGGTGACCGTCCTCGGCGCTTCAAAGAGGACTCCGGGATCTCCAAAGGAACGCAACCGGAGTCCTCTGAGCGCGTTGCCCCATCGGACTCCTCACAGATGGGCAGCTGGGCCCACCACTCCGTCTGGTCTTCACGACGGTATGCGACCACACATACCGCCGTCCTTCGCGGGGTCGCCTGACCGAACGGTTCGAGGTCCCACTCTAGCCGGTCCGTGTTTTGAGCCTGTGAGATGTGATAGCCAGTGTACAAATATTGATACAAACATACAACTCATTGCGGTTTTCTCTCTTCTACGCGAACTTTCAAAGTTTCCAACTGCTTCGGCAAATAAATAGTTAGTCATCTATTAGTCGTTGTCTGTTGATTTTTTGAGCAACGCCGACTTATTCATAACAACATTAAAAGGCGCTCACATTTTTTATTCTCAATTAGGAATTGAAAAAAATATTTGAAGTATAATTTCGACAATCTTGTCTCGTCTGGAGTCTCGGAAATCGAGAGACAACTAAATTACGACAATTCCTTCGAGAGTTCGAGATTTCGAGACACGAAACGTCCCATCCAACCGCTAATGTCATACCTAAGTGTCGCCGCACACGGGCCACTTGTAGCGGCCACAAACGCCGCCACTACAAGCTAGAAGCGTTCACTGTATGCAGCGAGTATATATAAATTGTATAGAAACTATAGGAAATATGCCAGTAGCAGCGTTTTGTGGTTGTGGCCGGTGGCCCATGTGCGGCGACGCTTACCAACCAGTTCATATGAACTTACACTACTGGTACAAGACAAATTCTTTTTAACTGCCTAATGATACATCCTAACAATCCGTCCACAAAAAACAAACATATACTTACCAAATAGATAACCTCATTTTGAGTAATGCGTTAAAACGTTAACTAAAAAAACAGGACTACTCTCCCGCATCGGACAAATAAATTTCAATTTGTACACGACGTAAGCGTGGGTGCCGTTTAATGACACCCACGCTGATTAACTAAACGATATTCGTGGCCGCACAAACGTAGTATATCCACTTTATTAAGCTGAGGCGACCAAGGCTAATTATGTTACGTCACGAAATTAGAGATGGTAGGTCGGTCAGTCAGAGCATACCACCAGCATGGGCGTATATTTTTCCAAAGCAGTGTAGGTCGACCGGGGAAGTACCACCGCCACACCTATTTCTAGCGTGAAGAATTTCTTGCGTTTCGATGGAGGGGTGTGGTTGCCGGCACACTTTTATATGAGGCGACCATCATAGTCCTAGGAGCAGCAACGCATCTGTGATTGACTTTAGATGGAACTGATGTTCTATTTGAAGTTGCTTACAGATGTCTATGGGCGGCCGCATACAAAACACTAGCATAGACGGTTATAAGAGGGAGTAGGAGGAGATACCAATCATGTCTACTCCAGACCTCTGTAAAGAAGACAGGTTACCGCAACTTATTCCTCCCTCCATTCCTTTAGACGTTACTGTTTACTCTATGTATAACACCTATATGGATGTCTTTATACCAACTCACCGTGGACTTGGGCAAGGTGTCAGCGACGTTGTTGGTGAACACCTCGGCCGCGAGCAGCGAGTAGCTGATGATGTTGAAGGTCACGAACGCCAGGAACGACTTGGACAGGAAGCGGGGACGCTCCCAGCGTATGTCGCGAAGGTGGAATACCTGGGGACAATATGATGCTTTGAAACACTACTTTTTTGCAAGATGCAGAGAGAATCCATCGGGGAGATACCACTGCTACACCTTTCTAGCGTCATCTTCTATTTGTAGAAATGTATGATTTTTTCCTTATCTAGTCTATCTGCGGCTCACAATACCGCAGACTTTGCCTAATCTTCTCTTTCATTTATTCTTCTCTCATTTTTATTCTTCATACTTATTCTTTCATACTTCTCTTTCATCCTTGCCAGTTGGGATTACCGGTACTGTATCTACTCTATCTATTGATTATTATCTATCTATATTATTATTATTGTTAACTATTCTGGGAAGGCCCCTCCTTCCCAGAATAGTTAATGGGAATCTGGTTTTTATTTATTTATTTATATTGCTTTATTAAATTTTCTTTCCTTATTCTAACATTCTTATTAAATACTAAACATATGTACTTTTTGCTTTATTTATTGTATTTGCGTTCTTTCTTATTTACTTTATCTTATTATTCTGTGCTGAAATGTATGGTTGCCAGCTCATTTTCGGATAAATCGATCGTAATATCGATTTGTACCACAAATATTTTTACTAGGTAGAACGAGGGTAGTTCTACTAAGGAGGAACTTTCATATGATGCAGCCGTTTTAGCCCTCAAAAGTAGCAACGCATAAATGATTCATATAAATCCTTTGTTCTATATAAAGTTAATTTAATTATCGTTGGGTGGCAATGATCACTTAACATCACTGCGTGCTCATTCGCTACTTCACGTATAAAAAACTTTACGACTAAATAAAGCGTAGTTTTTGACGAAAAGTTCTAGAAGAGACTATATTAAAAAAAAAACAAATTACCTCCACATTTTTTTACCATACACATATCAACTTTACATAATACAAAAATAGCTCTATTATGTAAAACATCACAATTACTGTCAATAACCGCCGTATATGCGTTAGAATCAAGTGCAAAAAAAAAATTAATAAGTTTATATCAAAACCTGTTCACAAAAATTATTAAATTGCGTTAATTGCGTAATAAAAATCAAAAAGCCTCTTCCAAAAACACAAAATTCCATAGCCCTACGTATAACTTGTATCAATAAACTTTACACTCTTTATTGATACAAATCGTAAATCTAATGTATAAAATTCTCGTGTCACAGTTTTTGTTGCCATGCTCCTCCGAAACGGCTTGACCGATTTTGATAAAAAATGTGCTTATCCGGTATCTATGAGAATCGGCCAACATCTATTTTTCATACCCCTTAAGGGTTGTCCACCCTTATTTTTTATATGGCAAAACAACGTTTGTCGGGTCAGCCAGTTGTTTATAAATGGTAAAACGTATTGTAGATCGACTTTTGAGGCAGCACCGCCACACTTACTGCTTCATAACAGCAATGTAATAATTTAAAGGTGGTACAACCAGTGTAGTTCAACCGAGAAACTACCACCGCCACACCTATTTCTAGCGTGAAACAGTTTTTGCGTTTCGATGGAAGGGTGTGGTTGCCGGCACACTTTTATTTGAGGCAACCTTAGTCCTAGGGAGTAGCAACGCATCCGTGTTGACTTCAGATAGATCCCATGTTCTACATGAAGTTGTTTACAGACGTCCATGGGCGGCAGTGACCACTTATCAGGTGGACTTTATGTTCGCTTGCTACTTCAATTAGATAAAACAAATGTGTTATACACTACTGTGACCAGAACGCAGCAGTTTAAAGGGAGTAATAAAGAAGAGGCATACGGGGCCTTTAACATAGTCCTGTGGAGTAGAATGACTTCAACTTAGACCTCCCTGAGGACAGGGTACTTCCATTTAGTCATCGGAGGTAGCATGAGCTGCATTCATTTGCATTCTCAAGCGCTCCTCTCTTATTAATGGTTAACTACAGATGTCAACGGGCGACAGTTGCCAATTACCTTTAACTAGACAGAATTCTCATTAGCTATTAGGTTTCAAAAAAAAGTCTAAATTATCGACTTCGCGTATTGCTCAATTTTTTTTTATTCGATTAAAGTATCAAACGAGTATGCGGTCCACCTGGTGATAAGTGGTCACTCCTGCCCATGGACATGCGTAAGAAACTTCAAATAGAACAAGGGTTCTATCTGAAGTCAATCACAGATGCGGTGCTACTTCCGATGAATAAGGTCGGCTCATATAAACACACGCATTGTACGCTCATAGCCCCACACTAGGATTTTCTCCTGTGTCGTGGGTACCATGGACACACAAGACGAATACACAAACACCCAGACCCAGAACATAAATCTAAACTCATCATTCAGATTCCTGTCTGGCCGGGAATCGAACCCGGGACCCATTGCGCGTCAGACCGGTATGGTAACCGCTCTGCCAAGCGGATCGTCATATAAAAGTGAGCCGACAACCGCACCTTTCCACCGAAACGCAAGAAATTATTTCTCACTTACGAGCGAGAAGTAAGTAATTCAACCATTTTCGTTTTCAACATTTATCGGAACAGTTTACAAAGTTGGATCAAATTCGTCACAGTACGCCATTAAACTCCGGTAATCGTTAAAAGTTGATTGAAAATCATAAAGTTATCGAAGGAAAAAATTGAAGTATGGAAATAAAACCGTTAGTTTGCTATTCGACGGCGGCAATAAATAATGGCTTATGATTCCATTGTTACTTGAAGTTTGTTGATTAGTTTAGACCCTTTCGTATCCCATTGCTGGGCATCTTTCTCCTTTTGGTAGTTTTCTTCGCTGTTTACGAAAAAAATTTTTTTTTTCCCACCCACATAACTTCCAAAAATCGAAGATGCGAGAAATTCGAATCTTGAAACCCCTAATTGAGATCGAGTTTAAAAACACTAGGTGCCTAGAACTGCGGTGAAGTTACCATCCGACCTACCTCTGAGGCGTCAAATTCATCCCACAAACTACCACTGGCACCCACACCTTACACAGACTACACACACATAAACACATATATGCCGTTCAAAAGCATTTATATATTAATACGTGAAGAAAAACCTTGTGATCCGTTCTTAACATACTTGCCGCAGAGGGAGGACTATGAAATTACGCATGGTTATAGATGACGTAGAGAAGGATTACGCAATGCTAATATTTATTTCAAATAATGCATAAAACATACAGAAAATCAACTAAAAACACATTACACACACTACCTTCCATTTGACACAAACACATACATAATAAACGAAATAAAACATTCTATGTCTTACTATGAAAACAAATAACGTCAAAAATGTCAGATGTCTTTGTCAAAATACCCGCTATTGCTTTTAAACGCAGCTGAGTTATATCAACCTCTTTTTACCTTTAACGGGTGTGTTCCAAATAACTTGATAATTATTACAATTTATTTGAATTTGAGAAATATCCGTGTTACTTTGGACATTAAGAAATTTAGTTTTTGAATTTAAATTACGGTCGAATCTCGACCGCTGCGACGGGTGACTAGTTTATTTTAAAAAAAGACTATAATCAATTCTAGTTCAATATCACAGTGAGCTCATTGGGGTCAATAAGACGCCAAATGATCTATTAGTTGACAGTAAACTCTATGCACTTTGATCGAGGTAAAGCCAAAATCTGGCATGTGAAGGGTTCAGCTCAGGGTCAAAGAACTAGTATGTAAATTATCAATTAATTATAGAGATAATTAGGAATGCTATGTCTGGCAACAGTGACAACCTAATGGTTGAAACTTGGCCTCTCAATCGTGGGTCCAGGGTCGAATCCCATGTATCCATCGATTTTTCTAAAATGTGCGTGTTAGAAATTAATTATTACTGTTTTACGATGAAAATATCGTGACTGAAGTGGCCAAGTCCACGTGAAGCTGTGGGCTATGGCTTTTTTTGTTCTCGAGGGGGAAACCAAAAGGTACCCGACACCGTGGGAGCGACGCAGGGTTATGTGAGATTTTTACCGCACAAAACCCCACGACAAACAAAGAGGACTCCGGGATCTCCAAAGGAACGCAACCGGAATCCTCTGAGCTTGTTACCACATCGGGGTCCTCTCAGTTGGGCGGCTGGGCCCACTGCACCGTCTAGTCTTTACGACAGTATGCGATCAGATATACCGCCGTCCTTCCCGGGATCGCCTGACCGAACGGTTCGAGCTGCCACGCTAGCCGTCTGCAACCCCGGAAGCCCCTTTTAGTCGCCTCTTACGACAGGCAGGGATGCCGTAGCCCTATTCTAATCCCGGATCTACAGGGACATGTGGACTATGGCCTCTCTCATTCTGACGAAAGAGTCGTGTCCAGCAGTAGGACAATAAGAGTCTCGTATGATCTTATATATAAATATGTAATGGGTAATGCCGATACGCTGCCCGCGAGCGTATGTCCTGATAGGTACAATTTGGACCTCATCAAGGCCAGAGTGAATAGGCTGTTTCTAGGCAGGCATGCTACATCTTGGACCGCATCATCACTTACCATCAGGTGAGATTGCGATCAAATGTCTGCCTATAAATTATAAAAACAAAAACGCTTTTTTCTTACTTTTCAAATTGTCATCACAGCGACTTTGAGGTGACAGTGAGAAACCGTTTATCTCTACTAATGATAAATTAAACAAACAAACCTATGTCTACCTCGTTTTCCTAGCTGAGTCCCGCAGCTTTGTCCGCGTTAACAAAAATCGATTGTCCCGTGAGAATAAGATATTTTCCCGCACTAAAAAGTAGCCTATATGCTAATCCAGAGGGTCAGCTAACTCCCTACCAAATTTTATGAAAAGCGCTCCAGCCGTTTAGACGTGAAGAAGTAACAAACATACAAACTCACACAGTTTCGCTTTTATAATATTATTTATTTATTTTATAAGTTTTTGTACATAAATAATACATAACAACAGACATTATCAACTTAAGTACAAAGGACTACTTATTTCAAGATGAAATTTCTTCCAACAGCCCTGGGATTGGGGAGCCCGATGGGGCAACGCGGTCGGAGGATTCCGGTTGAAGTCGTTTCGAGATCCCGGAGTCCTCCTTTTCAGCGCCGAGGACGGCGGGGGGGTTTTTAGTGCGGTAAAAATCCTACATAACCCTGCGTCGCTCCCACGGCGTCGGGTACCTTTTGAAGGTTTCCCCCTCGAAAACAAAAAAAAAAGCCCTGGGATTGGAGTGTGCATATGTGAGGCAAATTATGTGTGCACAACTAAACAAGCGGAAATTAATAATTATAATTAAAATAATATATTATATATAAACAGATACATACATATTAATATATACATACAATTTGATATCAATTTGATATCTTTTAAACATAGAAATATTTTTTGAGAGACGAACGTTAGGCGGTAGTGAATTCCACAGCCTAACCGCATGAACAGAGAAGTAGGAATAATGTGGGAATATTTTTAAATATTAGGTATACTAAGTATATTAAGTATAAGTATTAACTATATTAAGTATTATGTATAAGTATTAAGAATTAGTTATAATGATAAATTAAACTAACAACCCTAGGTCTACCTCGTTTTTCTGTTCCGAGGCAGGGTAGGATAGATCCAGTCAAATTAAGGCTATTAATTTTTTGTTTTTGTTAATGCAGAGTGGCTGCTCTGCATTAATTCACAGCTTTAACGATCTCAGTTACATTTTTAGATTTATGGCCTCAAAATTTACATAAGACCTCTGCCAATGTTACGGTCATGTCAACAATTTAATTACTATTTGTACATATTAAAATAAGTGTGTGTCGATCCCAATAATACAAATATTTGCTATTGGTGATTGAGTAACACGTCTAGATTTTTTAACGAAAGATTTTCAACGTGGTAACCTATAACTGTTACAGTCCAGTTTTTGGATATAGTCTCCTCTAAAGTAAGACGGTTTGGATACGAGTTAAACATGGTGATAGATAAAAAAACACGCTTTCTCAAAGCCCTTCACTAGGTTTTTCTCCTGTGTCGTGGGTACCATGGACACACATAATACCAATACATAAACACCCCACACACAAGGCGAAAACACAAACGCCCAGACCCAGAACACGAATCTAAACTCATCATTCTGATACCTTTCTGTCCGGGAATCGAACCCGGGACCCAGTGCGCGTCAGACCGGCATGGTAACCGCTCCGCCACGCGGGTCGTCAAAAATCTATACTTGACGAATAGAACCTCTTTCCTATGGGAAGCCGTTTAAAAATGTCCTGTTCACTTTATACCACACAAACACGTTAATATTTGACAGCCATCCGTATTCCGATTTACATTAATTTGCAAATTAATAAGGCGTGAACTACAATAAGACAAGGCAACTTTACAACAATAAAATGAGTCGAAGAATTAAAAGCCGTAACAAAATAGTTAAACTGACGTGCTATTTCGTCTTAATAATGACTACATGCAAATAAAGATAAATCTAATATTTGACACAGACTTTTGCCTTATTTGAACTTGTATGATGAAATCGGGCAAATAATGTGCAAGAATATTAATGACAAATTCATATGATTGTTTATAATATAGTAGCAAACGAGCGTATAGTGCACCTGATGAGAACTGACCATTGCCATCCATGGTCATTCGTAATCAAACATAGATAATTTCAGTCTTAGCCGACGTAAGCCTGAGATGCTACTTTGCTACCACTAAAGACTAAGTTGTCGTCAACCCATTATTGTTCCACTGCTGAGCACGGGTCTTCTCTCGGAATGAGAGTTATAGGCTACAGTCCACCGCGCTGGTCAAGTGCGAATTAGTGGACAACACGTGTAGAAGACTAAGTTGGAAAACCTCGTATAAGTATGTATGTATGAGCGGTTACCATACCGGTCTGACGCGCAATAGGTTCCCGGCTAGAAAGGTATCTGAATGTTTGTGTATTCGCCTTGTGTGTGTCCATGGTACCCACGACACAGGAGAAAATCCTAGTGTGGGGCTATGAGTGTATAAAGCGTGTTAAGCGTGTCCCTACTCTAAACTAGTAAACCGCTGCGCTTAACACTGCTGCTATAAAACAGAAATAGGTTCCGTTCCGTTCTGTTCCGTTCCGTTTTGTTCCGTTCCGTTGACAGTGGTGCTTCCGAAGATGAACCACAAAGAATATGACACCCTTTTTTATGAATTGTGTGTCCCGTGACATGCAAAATCGCAAGAGCTTTGATAAGCTTTAAAGTCGAGGAAATTTGATTCCAAGTAAAATACTGAATCAACATCTTACAATGCTCCTATCAACCCGCAAAAAATAAGCGCCGCCAACCTCAAAACTTATGGCAGAGGAACAAAAAACTAAGAGTACTTATAAGTATTGATCCAATTCGTAGAAAAATCTCATCCGTTACTCATCTTGTCCATTTTTTACAATCTACACGATCCATGGTTACACGATTCGATGATTCATAATAACAAGAATCGATTCGTTTTCCGGTTACCTATTGTAACCGGAAAACTCATGAAAAGTAGAAAAATGGAAAAACATACTAAAGTAAATAATGTTACCACGTATCACGTAACTTATTATTTTTTTTAATTCACTGAAGTAGCAAACGAGCATGCAGTCCACCTGATGGTAAGTGGTCACTGCCGCCCATGGACATCTGTAATCAACTTCATACAGAACATGGGTTCTATCTGAAGTCAATCACAGATGCGTTGCAAGACGGATACACAAACATCCAGAGCCAAACATGAATCCAAACTGGTCATTCAGATAACTGTCTAGCCGGGAATAGAACCCAGAACCCACTGCGTGTCAGACCAGTATAGTGACCGCTCGGTCATAACTATTTCTAAGGCGACCATCATAGTCCTCGGTACTCCCGAGGTCGCCTCATGTGAAAGTGTGCCGGCAACCACACCCTTCTATCGAAACGCAAGAAATGCTTCACGCTAGAAATAGGTGTGGCGGTGGTACTTCCCCGGTCGAACTGCACTGGTTCTACCAGCTTGAAATTACATGTTTATTAACAAACAGACTCGGGTCTCCCCCAGTTTACTGTAGATCAAATAATATATTCGTGAGAACCGACATCTTCGTGTAAATTACTTAAATACATGAAGTGTAAGTGTATCTTACTCATATATCCGAGAAAAAATGTTTCTAGTGTTTTTTATTGTATGGCAGTAGCAAACAGCATTGAGTCCGCATAAAAGTGGCCACTGCCGCTCATGGGCACATGTAATTAATTCCATTTTAGAAAAATCGTGATGCGCGCCTGAGATTTTCTATCATTAGGCTACCATTGCTGTTACATAAACATCAAAACATAACAAACGCAAACCACAAAACGCCTAAATAAATAGCAAAATCAGTGCAATCTTACATCTAGTTACACCGCCGAATCCGGTTACTGTTTACTGAATTTAACGACTTGTTTTGAAACCAATGAGCGTACAATACCAGCGACCTCCACTCGGACTACGATTTAGAAAAACTGCGATTTCTTGTAAGAAATCGCAGTTTTTCGCCACGCCAAAATTTAAGTGTACATAGATTTCAATAATGTATTATTAAAATCTATGTACACTTTAATTTTGGCATTCTGAAACGATTTTCAATTTTTTTTTAAACTTTTTCATAAATCGAAGGCGCCTCCTTCGATTTATGAAAAACTTCGTAATTCCCGCTTTTTCGACGTTTACGTCTATGTTTTTTCTGAAAATTACGGTCTGAATTTGCGAAAAACTAGATAAAATTAAATAAAACATGTTGCTGGGTTTGTGAGAGACAAATCTCACCACATCTCAGCAAGCGAGGGAGAGCAGTCAAAAATCGCCAAAAACACCTCATGTAAATAATGAACGCCCCTCTTTTTCCCTCCGGCACATAAAATACGAGTATACCAATATTATAGCATAGTCTAGTTTTAAATAACTTGTCGCAACGGTCGAAATTCGACCGTAATTCAACTCAAAAACTAAACTTGATATTGTCCAAAGTATATCCTAAATTCAATTTTTATTAATTTTCAAGTTATTTTAATACAACCGAAAGGAAAAAAACAGGTTTAAGTGACAAAACTGCATTTAAAATCTATAACGGTTATTTTGACAAAGACATCTGACATTTTTGACGTTCTGTGTTTTCATAGTTTTCATATGTTGAATGTTTAATTTCGTTTATTATTTATGTTTGTGACAAATGCACGGTAGTGAGTGTAATGAGTTTTAGTTGATTTCATGTACAATCAATTTGGGTAACATTGAACAGCGGTGTAACTTTGAACAAAGTTGTGAAAAAAATATATTAATTTATTACATGGAAACTTCTTGTTGTTTCAATATCGTACCTGCGTAAAATGGTTTGCCAAAATGTTGTAATAGCAATGAAAGTAAAAAAAGGTACCTGTAAATGTCATAATTTTAAAAAATACCGCCTTTTCCGTAGTGAAGTTGTTGCAAGTGTTTGATGCTTCATTTTGAAATAGCAATTATAATATAAAACTTACCGTAAACAGGTGTGTTTTGGTGTTTATCTTTAAAATGTATATTGTATATTATTATTTTGAAACTATACTTTCCGTATCCCATGTTGAATATTGCGTAAAACTGTTAAACTTTTGACGACGTCGAAATTGGATGTTATATGGGTAACTTTGAACGGTTCAAAGTTACCTGTATCATAAAAAAATATTTTTTTCTGAGGCTCAGGGTCGCTCAGCGTGCTATGGAGAGGGTTATGCTCGGAATTTCGCTACGAGACATGATTGGCAACGATGAAATCCGTAGACGAACGAAGCTTACCGTCATAGCTCTCAAAATTAGCAGGCTGAAGTGGCAATGGGCCGCCACATCGGTCGTAGGACCGATAACCGATGGGAAAGAAAGGTCCTCGAGTGGCGACCATGTTTAGGCAAAAGGAGTACCGGTCGCCCCCATACCAGATGGACCGGTGACCTGAAGAAGACAGCGGGAAACCGTTGGATTCAGAGGACACAGGACCGGTTGGAGTGGCGCCATTTAGGGGGGGCCTATGTTATGTCCATGTTCCGTCCATCCTTTTTTTTTTTTGTTTTCGAGGGGGAAACCTTCCAAAGGTACCCGATGTTCCATCCATCCTATGGATGAATGGAATAAATAATCAAAAAAAAACTAGTATCTTATTTTACCACCAAATTGATCGACCTTGATTCATATGGCAAGACCAAGTTGTCTATTGTATTTATATATCAAAATAAATGTATTTTTTATAGATTTGGTTTTAATTAACAAAAATATGTTAATTAATTTTAGTCAGACCTTAAAATATTCGATTAATGACGGATTTTATATCCTCAAAAAATTATATTCAAAGTTACCCAAAACTAAGGATAACTTTGAATTTGAGTTTTAGGGGTAATTGTGGATAGTTTAATTGTTTTCTCCTTAAATTTATTGTGTTAGATTAATAAACCAGCTAAAAAGGACACTATTCATTTAATAAAAACAAGGTGCAATAAATATAAAACAGATTATAATATCACAAATATTGTAAAAAATGTTCAATGTTACCCAAATCGAGGTTATGTTATATGCATTACTTGAAAAAAATATTAACATTCTGCACTCCCTCTCTACGTCCACTATATCCGTGCAAAATTTCATACTAATCCGTCCGCGGCATATTACTTAAAAATGCACCACAAGTTTTTGCTTCACATATTAATATACAGACACATACCGATTTGCTCATATCTACCTGTGGGCTTAATACGTCCTTAATTTTATAGTATTTCCTTAAAACAATCATTATTTATACTATCGCCAATCATTACAAAATACATGGCAAAGTATGTATGAAAACGATAATGTAAACGTGCGATGTATGAGATGATACATAAACTATTTTTCCGCTAATACGTAAATAAACTCGTACTGAGGATACTGTTGCGGTGAACAATAACATTTTTAAAATTATCCTACAACAAAAGCTAATCAAATGATCGCACGGTGCCAGGATCCTCCATTGTGATGGCACAAACACATACGGCACAATAATTACGACACGTGCACAATAAAAATAATAGACACGGACAATATAAGCTGGGTTTAAATTGGCTGCGAGTCTTTTCCTGCGAGCAAGAGGACAGAGTTTCTCAAAAAGTATAGAAATGCGTACCTTATTTTGAATGCAACTCAACAGCGACTCTAGTAAAGAAAAATCCCTACTGATATCATTAATGTGAATGTAAGTTTGTTTGTTAGGCTTTCATGCAAAAAGTATCTGTCAGATTTGACTGAAATTTGCCATATACATAGTTTAGGACCTAGATTGATTTAAAAGAAAAGCGCTTTCTACACTCATAGCCTCACAGTATGATTTTCTCTTGTGTCGCGGGTGCCATGGATACACACAAAGACCAATATACAAATACCCAGACCCAGAACAATAATCTAAACTCATCATTCAGTTACCTCTCCGGGCGAGAATCGAACACGGAACCCGCTGTGCGTCAAACCGGTAGCTATCGCCACGCGGATCGTCAATAACCTAGATTATAACATAAGGTACTCAATACCGTGAAGACATTACGGACCCGCGCGAAGCCGCGATTCAAAGCTAGTTAAAAATATAAGTACAGAGACTACTTAATAATTAATTAATTAATGTGATAGTCGTTTTGTCGGAAACAGCCAATTTAACATATACGCGCCTCAAAGCAAATAAAGATTTGTGATTATTATTTAAATTTCCTAATGTACCATTATTTTCTGTTTTGTTTTGTACTTAATGAAAGTCTTGGGTTCTATCCATTAAAACTACTATTTTTACTAAGATTATGGTCCATAATGCGAATTACGTTTATACCAAATCTATACTTATAATAAAGTTGTAGAGAGGTCAATTCTGTACATGAAATATTTTTCCAAAATAACTATCAGGGCGTGATTAGGGATCGATACTGATGCCAAAAATGCAATCAGTAAAATTTTTGTCTGTCTGTCTGTCTGTCTGTCTGTCTGTCTGTCTGTCTGTCTGTCTGTCTGTATAACCGTTATAGAAACAAAAACTACTCAGTGGATTTTAACGAAACTTGGTACGATTATTCTTTATACTCCTGGGCTGGTTATAGTATACTTTTCATCCCGCTACAATCAATAGGAGCAGAGCAGTAAAGGGAAATGTTGGGAAAACGGGAGAAGTTACTTTTTTAAGCTTCTGTCGCGTGTGCAACCTTAATGGTTAAAGCTACACAGAAATCATGTATGAGGGAAATATTTTCCTTAAAATTATCTAAAAAATATCCTACGACAGCATATGTCCATCTTTTATGGTTGACTCACAATAACACGTGTAACTCCCGATAGCTTAGCAGTTCAAAGCTTTCTGATTATATTTGTCTACTCTTACGTTTATAACTCAGTCATCTGTACGAAAATGAACATGAAAATGAAAAATGAAAAATGAAAAATGAAAAATGAAAAATGAAAAATGAAAAATGCAAAATGAAAAATGAAAAATGAAAAATGAAAAATGAAAATGAAAAATGAAAAAAGACAAATGAAAAATGAAAAATGAAAAATGAAAAATGAAAAATGAAAAATGAAAAATGAAAAATGAAAAATGAAAAATGAAAAATGAAAAATGAAATATGAAGAATGAAAATTGAAAATTGAAAATTGAAAAATGAAAATTGAAAATTGAAAATTGAAAATTGACAATTGAAAAATGAAAATTTTAAAAATGAAAAATGAAAAAAGAAAATGAAAAATGAAAAATGAAAAATGAAAAATGAAAAATGAAAAATGAAAAATGAAAAATGAACAGTGAACAGTGAACAGTGAACAGTGAACAGTGTCACGGTGATGTAACAAATATATTAAATAGGGACAATTCTTGGCTATGCGAAAGATCCATCTTAACTCCTCGCAATGACCAGGCATTTGAGATTAATAATAAAATACTGTCGAATATACAAGGGGAAAGCAAAGTTTATAGTTCAATAAATAGAATGGTCGATGAACAAGACGCCACTAACTACCCGATAGATTTTTTAAATTCTTTAAATATGCTCGGACTTCCTTCTCATGAAATTTGTTTAAACATTGGCATTCCGATTATTCTGCTCCGAAATTTAAGACCACTACAACTTTGCAATGGAACTCGGCTAAAAGTAACCCGGTTGCAACAAAATATTATCGAGGTTCAAATTTTAACAGGTTGCGGTGCAGGAGAAACCGTCTTTATTCCCAGAATTCCCTTAGTACCTAATAATTTTCCATTCCAATTTAAAAGAACGCAATTCCCAGTATCGGTGTGTTATGCAATGACAATTAATAAGGCTCAAGGGCAGACTTTTCGTGTTGCTGGAGTAGATCTCGGTGTCAGTTGTTTCTCGCATGGTCAGTTGTACGTCGCTCTTTCCCGGGTCAGTAGTTCCAAAAATCTTTACGTTCACGTGCCGGATGGATCAACATTCAACATAGTTTACCCGGAAGCTTTGCATTGAAGTATTTTCGTTATATAAGTACTTAAGCCTTCGGCAGGATCGGAATAGGGCTACGGTATCCCTGCCTGTCGTAAGAGGCGACTAAAAGGGGCTTCCGGGGTTGCGGGCGGCTAGAGTGGGAGCTTGAATCGTCCAGCCAGGCGATACCGGGAAGGTGGCGATATGTGTGGTCGCATACCACCGTAAAGACTAGATTGGGTGGTGGGCCCATCCGCCCATCTGGGAGGAGCCCGAGTCCTCTTTATAGCACCGAAGACGGCCACCGGGGGGGTTTTAGTGCGGTAAAAATTCCACATAACTCTGCGTCGCTCCCACGGCGTCGGGTACCTTTTGAAGGTTTCCCCCTCGAAAACAAAAATAAAAAAGGTTCTTAAGCCTCATGTGAACGTGATCTAAACAATATTACCAATACATTAACTCAATAACACACAAGGAGTTACTCGCTGGCGGAGTCGCGGGCAAAGCTATTAACAATAATATTGTGCGGTTCTGTATTGCGATATTTTTGAACAGTATTGTAGATATGACATATTATATTTCCCTACTAAAATACGAAAGTTAATCTGTTTGTTACATCAAAACCACTGAACCGTGAGGAAGGACATAGGCTACTTTTTTTTACGAAAAACAACGGAAACGCGGACGAAGTCGCGGGCAACAGCTAGTACAAAATAAAACGATACTCAGCGCTGCATATAAAAGCTCTTTTTCCGCATTCAGAAATGCAGTGAAGATAAAAATCTGCACAATTAAAACGTCACTCAGTAAAGTATTAAAATTACATGAAAAATATAGTATTTATCCTCGTTCAGACATTAATGAACATGAAGTTCTATCTAAAGTCAATTACAGACGCGTTGCTACGCCAGAGGACTAAGATGGTTGCCTCAAATAAAAGCTTGCCGGCAACCACACCCTTCCATCGAAACGCAAGAACTGCTTCACGCTAGAAATAGGTGTGGCAGTGCTACTTCCTCGGTCGAACTACACTGGTTCTACCACCTGCAAACAGCTACAGCACCTACAGCTAGGGTGCTTGCCGCCCCCCACCCCGGAAGCCTCTTTTAGTCGCCCCTTACGACAGGCAGCAATCACCGTAGCCCTATTCTGGTCTCGGAACTGCAGGGACAAACGGCGATATGTAAGCCCAGCGTAACAAAATTGCCGTATCTCTGATCCAGACACCCAGATGGACATTAATTCCTTTACAGACAAGCATCATAATGATTTGATGTGCCAATTATATATAGTTATCATACAATTTTTCGCTACGCCACTACATCTGTAACGGTTACATGAAGACAGTTTAATTATTCTGTCATTTATTATTTTAAATAGGAATTGCACGTAGCTTCCGGAATTTTCTGAAGTTTTTTCTATAACTATAGTGTTCTATAGTAAACTGAATGTATGCACTGCTACTAAACTACTCACCCGTCACAACGGTCGAAATTCGACCGTAATTTAAATTAACTAAACTTCATATTGTCCAAAGTAGCACGAATATTTCTCAAATTCAAATAAATTGTAATAATTTTTAGGTTATTTTGAAACGCACCCGTTAAAGGTAAAAAGAGGTTTAATTAACTATAAGCTGCATTTAAAAGCAACAACGGGTATTTTGACAAAGACATCTGACATTTTTGACGCTATTTATTTTCATAGAAATTAATGTTCTATTTCGTTTATTATGTATGTGTTTGTGTCAAAAGCATGGTAGTGTGTATAACGTGTTTTTAGTTGCTTTTATGTATATAAAACATACATTATTTGAAAGAAATATTAGCATTGCGTAACCCTTCTCTGCATCTATAACCGTGCGTAATTTAAACTCCTCCGTCTGTGGCAAGTATCTTAAAAATGGATCATAAGTTTATGCTTCACGTATAATATATAGATATTATCGCGTAATTTATACATGTAACTAATAAAAAACCCGTTGTTTCGAATTCTTTTTGCATATATTTCGACTCAGTTACATGGATCGTGACTACGGTTAAAAAGTTTGTTCGTGACTATAATCCATTTTTGGCCATGATGACGATCACGGGGTTCCGTTTTTACGCTTCGAGTATAGGACACGTATTTTATATATATCGGAGACAAAAACACCACAGTTTCCTTGGAAAACAAAGTTGGTGGTGCCGACAACGTCCAACTATTGTTCTGTAATTGCATTTCCGACCCTACCTTTAAGGGCTCTATACTCCAAGCTGGCAACGTCAGGCGTCCTTATGGGATCAACGTATATGTTTTAATTTTACGCTGTCCGACTTTGCGATGAAATTAAATGTCTTTATTTTGTTTAGGCCTACTATGCTACGAACTATTTTATCAAGGGCAGCATTTCCTTTAAAAAGTCTCATCCGAGGGCCATGAAACCTACATTTTGTTTTTTGGTTCATCTATTGATCCCTAATAAGTAGATCCTTGAATTTGTCACAATTTACAAATAGAAGTTATGAAAAAGATAGATACGAAATAAAGTATGAAAAATGAGGAATCATATTAACAAAAATTAAAAGAAGTAGAAAATTTGGCGGTATGCAACCACCGGCTCAACTTCGGCTCACACTAGGCCATTTTTTATTAAACATTTTTATAATTAATTTAACGTACAGATTTTGTAACATTAACTAGTTTTTTTACATACACATATTTGCAACCTTCAATAACGAATATTCTGTCAAATTCAAATTAAATAATTTACTACTAAAAAAAGACATGCAAATCCGTGTTTGACGCACTAAATTATTCAAAATCATGCCCAAAGTTGGTAATAATATGACGTGTAACAATAAACTTTTGGACTCTAAATAAACGCAAGGAACCGTAAACAATCCCAAAGATTGTACATTTTCGAAACGGCATTAACTAAAAAACGACTATTAAAATTAGTTACGCCGGAAAAACGTGTTTTACGTACATTTTGTACGTGTATTACGTCATATTTTGAACCCTTTTTAATTCACTTCGAAGGCGCTGACGTTCTAATATTTTTTTAGAAGGATAATGTTTTTGAGGCGAAATATATTTTTACGAATCTTTAAAACTAAGTTATTTTATCATATCCTAGATTAATCACACCTGTCTATAGACATATCTTTCATCCTCTGAAAAACTGTCATAACACAAAAAAAAACAAGTTTTGAGATAATCGCGTTTTTATTTTGTTCCTCAATGAACGCTAATGCTCACTTACAGACATTTACGCCATCTTTTGTCAACTACTTACACTAAAATTGTGGCGATTTTATCGATCGATAAAAGAGAAAAAATGGAATCAAACTGTATTTTTAACTCAAAACAATGATGTCTTGTGTTATGACAGTTTTTTAGAGGATGAGCGATATGTGGAAGTGGCCACTCGCCGTCTGGTCGACTGCACCCTCATTGTCTTTCTATTATTTTTTTATAACACACAAATTTGTATATTATTAAAAAAATAATAGTTTCAGAGAATTTAAATAAAAATACGCAGGGGTATTATTTTCCTTATTTTTTACGTCGTAAACTGTGCAATGTAAAATTTTGCACAATTCCTATGCAAGAAGGGAATTTCTTGAAAGAAAACTACAAATAATTAGAATTAAATTAGATAAAGTTTAATACAAGGCTTTCATTAAACTTTATCTAATAATCTAATCTATAATAATCTATCTAATATCACGCGTGGTAGGGATAAGAAAAAGATGTACGCGCGTAACGGAAAAAAAAAGATGGTGCGTAACAGAAAAATATGGCGCGTAACGAAAAAAATGATGGCGCGTAACGAAAAAATGTTACACTAATTTTTTTTCCAACCCCGATAAAGAAGTTCCACTTCAAAAAGAAATAATGCTCAAACCTCCACTGCTTGGCATATTTATCCCCTAAAAGCATTTTGACATATTTACTGAACTAGTCCATGCGTAGTAATTTATATGCGTAGTATTTTATTATTCATAGCTTTGTCTGTCTATTTGTTTGTGGAAATCACATTATACCTTATTTATCAAAAATTTTTGAGTGAGTGATAAGGCTGTTTTTTGCAATCAGTATTAATATTTATTGGCAACTACTAAATAATATAATAGCATAGACAATTTTAGAGAAATATCAAAAGATAGAGGGTTACTATAATAATTTAACTAATATATAAAATAAGTATATTGGAGTTCATTTTTGACGTACATTTAGTCCTTCTATTAACATTATATGTATTGGTATATCATAAATTTGAAAAATATTAATTATTTAACGTACGTTTCCGGGAAAAAATATAAAATATTATTTCCTTCAATCTCTAACGGATTGCATTAAAAAGAAGGTCAGGTAAATATGTATTTGTAAAAAATATCGACAAAAATGTTATAACAGTATTCATTAATTATTTATGTTTATTAATTACGATAAGATTAATAAATATACGTATATTATAAATAAATTAGAGAATTAAATAATCACAAGAAAGAAATTAATTTAAATACGAAGCAACTGTATAGAATTCATTCAACTCTACGTACCAAATTATCCTCAATGTTTCTTCACAATCTACATCACTATTAGACCCACGTATAAAAAAAAAACAACGACAAATTTTATTTTAAGAAATAGGAATAATCGCGCACTCACATTGTCAGATTTTAAAAAGTAGATTTATAAAGTCACAATATAATTTCGCGCCAACGACGAAATTAGTTTTTTTTTAAATACCCCGTGGGCAGCGAACACCGCGTTCGTAATGCCAAATTTAACTGCGCGTGAGACTCGCGCAGCGCGGCCTCGCAGCAGTGTGTGCTGACAGCAGTCGGGCTGACCACTGACACAGGGATCGCCATGTCTAATCATATAAGCCCGGACAAATTGTTTATTATTATCACATACCTACTAATCGCTTACTCATGTTTATCGTAGTGTTTTTTTATTTAATATTTACGGCCTATTTTTGTTAAAAAAAATACCTATAATTTGTTGAAACTTCCAGAATGTTTCTATCAGTTACTAGATTATACGACAAAAAAAAATATTATACGCTTTTCGTTTTAGCGTTGTAAAGAAGAAAAGCTTAGTACATTTTTACGTTTATATTATTTATTAGATTATACAAAAAAAATACCAAATATGGTGTAGTTACTTTAAAATTAAACAAGTGAAGCATCTAATTTCAAAGTTATATATTGTTTAAATATTTTTATAGGTATACTGTGTAAGATTTGCGTTTTGTAAAAGCTGTGTAAAAGTTTCTGAGATACGATAAGTTCGCTTTTTATAACATATAGTTTTGTTTAATTTATTATTGTATGTTAATTTTTGATGTAAACAAGGCATTCCAATGAATAAATGAATTATATTAACTCCATCACAAGAAATTATAATGGGAACAAAAAACACAACTGCTAAAACTAAAGTTATCATCTTTTTGTTATTGTAATAATATGCATGTTTACTAACTCCTTTTGTGAGTTTTAGTCACAACAGGTACATTCAAGTATTTTTTTTATCTGACCGAAGTAGCAAACGAGCATACAGTCCACCTGGTGGTAAGTGGTCACTGCCGCCCATGGAAATCTGTAATCATCTTCATACAAAACATGGGTTCGATCTGAAGTCAATCACAGATGCGTTGCCACACCCGAGGACTATGATGGTCGCCTCATGTGAAGTGTGCCAGCAACCACACTCTTCCATCGAAACGCAAGAAATGCTTCACGCTAGAAATAGGTGTAGCGGTGGTACTTCACCGGTAGAACTACACTGGTTCTAGCACCATTAATTATAATATACTTATACATTTCCATCATAATCTATTTATAAGCTTTCAAACCATATACAGATACCCATAATGTCATGACAATAAAAAAGTCGTTCTGCATCAGAAGAAGGGTGTTGTTATGAACATGTATGCTTATGAACATCCGCGAATTTTCGTAAACATACACTCGAATGCGAATATTTACTTTTTTTTTAATTTCGCGCCAATACGGGCGCCATGTTTATTTACTATTACTACTAAATTAACCAGTAGGGCCGTAAAATGTAGATAATACCTTTTTTTTTGGTCATTTGGTTTTTGTTATTAAAAAATTGCATTTTCATTTTTCGTAATTAATTGGAAAATAAAAACGTTATTTAAAATGCATTCATGTTTGCATTTAAGAACAGAAATATTAACTTTAATGTGTAAATGTTTTTTTTTACTAGATATATTTCGACCCAGTTGCATGGATCGTGGTCGCGGCGAAATTTGGGTGACGGCGAGAAACCACTGACAAGCACTAGTGGTAGATAAATCTAACCACTCGCATTCGTTACACATTTAAATAATACAATTTCAAAAATTTTAGTCTAAAATCATAAAAGTATTGCTATACTTCGAAAGCACTGAAATAAAATGTCCTTATTCCATATAAGCCTACATGGGCACTTGCTAATAGTCAGTTACAATATTTGTCATAAGCAACCACCGGATCGGAACACAACCTACACTGAGAAGATCTGGCAAGAAACGCAATGGACTCTTTGAAGTGAAACTTCTTTATCGGGGTTGGAAAAAAAATTAGTGTAACATTTTTTCGTTACGCGCCATCTTTTTCTGTTACGCGCCATCTTTATTTTTCGTTACGCGCCATCTTTTTCTGTTACGCGCCATCTTTTTCTTATCCCTACCACGCGTAATATTACATAGATTATTATAGATTAGATAATTTAACTTTATTTAACCAATTTCTGTAAAGTTGCATGTAGTAAATTATTTTTTGAGAAATAACGTCATAAAGAAGTTTCACTTCTTACGAGTGTACGCTAGTACACGCACACATTTTTTATTTTTCTTTGTAATCATATGTTTGTTAGGTAGTATAACCAGTGTAGTTCGACCGGGGAGGTACCACCGCCACTCATTTCCAGCGTGAATGAGGGGTGTGGTTGCCCGCTCACTTTAGTAGGGAGTAGCAACTCGTAGTACTCGGGAGTAGCAACGCATCTGTGATTGACTTCAGATTGAACCCCCTGTCCTATATGAAATTTATAACTGATTATATTGATATTATACTGTGTTTTAATTTTGTATGATTTATTGTATGCCCGTCTGTGGCGGGAATATGGAGGACTGCGAAAACTCTGATATACCCATTACATTGCACCCATATTCCAGAATAATAAATGATTTGATTTGATTTGATTCGATTTCCATGAACAGCAGTGACCACTTACCATCCGGTGGAATGGTGGATTTTTGCGACTTCAAGCAATTTCATACAGTCTTGTTTTCAGCATGAAAAATAAAAACTAGGTCCAGTGTCTCGTCTTACAATAAACTAAAGAAAGAGCTTGGACACCCTACAAACGGACACTATCATAATAACATCAAGATGCCACGAGCTTCCTTCCTTCTATTTTTCTTTACAATACGAATACCGAACCAAAGCACCGCTTGTAAATGCATTTCTGAGAATCGAAAACCCATGAGTTATGATACATACGTGTCGGTTAATTTAATCGAAACGAAGTCTTGTGCCTTAAATACAATTATATTCGATTTCTCGAAACGATCACAGTTTACGTTTTGGCACATGTAGCAAACGAGCATGCAGTCCACCTGATGGTAAGTGGTCACTGCCATCCATGGACACCTATAAGCAACTTCATATAGTACATGGGTTCTATTTGAAGTCAATCACAGATGCGTTGCCACT
Organism: Spicauda simplicius; assembly: GCA_949699795.1. NCBI lineage: Eukaryota > Metazoa > Arthropoda > Insecta > Lepidoptera > Hesperiidae > Spicauda > Spicauda simplicius. Next base: position 3,855,075 of record OX453080.1, read on the forward strand.
CCCGAGGACTATGATGATCACCTCATATAAGTGTTCCGGCAACAACACCCTTCCATCGAAACGCAAGAAATGCTTCACGCGAGAAATAGTTGTGGCGGTGGTACTTCCCCGGTCGAACTACGTTGGTTCTACCACCTACAGCAAATGCGAAAGTGTTTTTTTTCAGTTCATGGTGTAGGGTGCTAGAAAATATGTTTTCTTTTTGGTCAATCACATTGCAATTCAAGTTAAATTTGTATATACTTGGCGAGCTTTTTTACAGAGCACTGCAATTCAATACAGTAATATTTCTAGCGTGAAGCATTTCTTGCGTTTCGACGGAAGAGTGTCGTTGCCGGTACACATTTATATTAAGCGACCACCTTAGTCCTCGGGAGTGGCAACGCATCTGTGATTGACTTCAGATAGAACCCCATGTTCTGTATGAAGTTGCTTCCAGATGTCCATGGGCGGCAATGACCACTTACCATCAGGTGGACTGTGTGCTCGTTTGCTACTTCAATTAGACAAAAAAAACGCATTCGCGAAAGTCAAATTCGCATTCATTACTTCACTAACCTAGAGAAAGGATACTCCTATACCGTACAAATAAACTAAGCGAGCAAAGTCACGTGAATAATGTAGCTTATTATGACTGATACAATTATTGCATACAAATAAGACAAATGGTTTCAGACATGTTTTGATAATAAGAGTTCAAAGGTCAATTTGGGTTATCAGTAAACGAGATATAAACAAGTAAGTGAGCAAAACATACAGCAAATATAGTTTTATAGACTGGAGCTAACTTTAATAACCAATGTTAAAACAATATGGCAATAAAAAAAGAGTATATCTTTTTTTTTTAAGAAAAAAGACAAACCCACTGAGTTTCTTGCCGGATCTTCTCAGTTGAGGTCGTGTTCCGATCCGGTGGTAGTGTAAACAAACTATATATGTAACTGACAATTTGTAAGTGCCTCCGTAGGCCTATGCAAAATAAAGACATTTCATTTCATTTTATAACAAATTATAGCACTTATCACTACGTTTATATTACTATCCGATTGAAGTAGCAAACGAGCATGCAGCACCTACACATAGGGTTGCCACCTTTTATTTGAACAACTAAAGTACATTGGCTATAAAAGGTATAAAGAAAAAAGTACATAGCTTCAAAATAAAGTACAAATTTTTTTTTTCTTATTTCTTGGCTGCTGGAAATTTATAGAATGGTGCGTGATGGTGGTCAGCGAAACAAAAGGGTAAAACTTGATGAGCAAAAAAAGGTCACCAAATATACATATTCTACTACTTATAACGGGAAACGTAGAAATGTAAGAATTTTTGTTTTACACAAAAATGCTTATAATCAAACTTTTTTAAGCCGAGACCATGCTAAATAAAGTATTTTCGCGTACTTTATTTTCCTCATAAAGTATAAAGTACAATTGCTCCAAATAAAGTACAATACTTTATAATAAAGTACGGGTGGCAACCCTACCTACACGTAATAGTAAGCAGTGGCGTAGCGCAGACGTGGGCAAATTCCTATCAGTGAGGCCCCTTTTCATGATTCCATTGGTTGGTGGCCTTGAAAATGCCTTCTCCTCCTCCTCCAAAGAGGCCCCGCGAGGCCCCTTTAAGTGCGAGGCCGTGAGCAATGGCCCACTGTGCCCACGCCTAGCTACGTCACTGATGGTAAGTAGTAGTGATGCGCCGAATATTCGTTTATTATTCGGTATTCGGTATTCTCACTATTCGTATTCGGCCGAATTATTCGATTCTGGTGCCGAATATATTGAGTATTTCTATGGCTACACGTCGCAGTATAGAACTAAGAGGCAAAACTTTTTAAGTAGGATTTATAGTGTAAGTCAAGGAAATCCTATGAAGTATGTGTTGAATATAGTTAATAAATTAAAACAAGTTTTAAAACAACATTATTCAATCTAATCTACATTCTTATTATTTTTATCAATTTTTAAGCCGCGAGGTTTTAATACTTATTTTTCTTATGATCACACTTGCAAGTTGTTAGTTAACAAGAAATGGTAACCGAATAATTCGGCCGAATATCCTGTTCGGTAAAAGATAGACCGAATAGTATTCGGTATTCGGTTATTCGGTCAAACAACAATCTCTAGTAAGTAGTTACTGCCGACCATGGACACCTTTAAGTAACTTCATATAGAAGAAAGGTCCTATCTGAAGTCAATCACAGATGCGTTGCTATTCTCGAGGACTATGATGGACGCATCGTAAGAAAGTGAGGTTTCTTACTTATCAATAGTTACTTAAATCTTTGTTTTGAGTAATTTCGGACGTGAAGGAAAAGCGAATTGTTATCGTAAACTAAATGTGCCTCGCGGGTTTAACCGCATTTCAGTACAACATAACTTTAAATAATTAAATCTTTTGACTCAGTATTACAAATATATTTCCAACATCCTTTTAATTAACTAAGGCGTTTTGTTTTGCTGTTAATTATTTCTTTAAAAACGGAAATTCCATCATTATTATTTTTTATTTTTGCGCAATCCTTCAACCTACTTTTTTATAGACTATAATGCGATGCTAAATAAATGCTGTGTTCAAACACTTTCATTTACTTATGTGTAGATTAATTAATGTGAATTAAAAGTTGAAACCAAAACTATTATAATTTAAATGTAATAATTCCAATTTGTTTTGATTTGAAACTTATTTATGGGTCATATCTTTATCTTTACACTCTTACTTTAAAACTAAAAAATAAAAAAAAACTGTCAATTAGTAAAAAAAACAGTTCAAAACTAAAGCTGTGAATTGCTACATTCTATAACACGTAGCGACACCTAGCGGACAAACGAAGCAAGCATTAGTGAGGACATAATCGATGAAACATATTAGTTTGAACGCCGGGCGATAGATGGCGCTATAATACACAAATAAGCCGTGTTGTATACGTTGATGGGTTATTTTTTTACCAATAAGGAATATCCAAATTATAAAACGATTCCTATTATAAAACCATCCAAATTATAAAACGATCTATCAACCCTTCGAGGTCCACTGCTGGACAAAGACCTAATGCAGTTATTGTCACAAATTGCAATTTCCTGGCATATGTGTTGATAACCGCAGTGAGTGTTGATGTTATACGGAAAATGTTGCAACCCATCTCCTAGATTTTAGCTTACAATCTCCTTTTAGGATATCCACGGGAAGAGAGGAAATAGTATTATACAAAACCGAACCCACAAGGCACGTACAACGTTGTACAAGCGTAGTACTTTGTTGTTCATAAAAACAAAGTATTTCCGGACTGATAAAAATAATATTTACCGATAAGTTAATAAATACAACCGAATCTAGTTACAAATACAACGCAAACATTTTTATCAGCTTTATCGAGAATTAAAAATCGATACGTCATTTATATATCAGTCAATTTGAATATTGTCTAGTACATAATATTTCCTATTATATAATTTACTTGTTAAAGTGCCTAAATGCTAAAAATCTAAAATTAACCGGTATTCTTTATTATATTGTGCATAAAAACCTTTCTCTTGAATCTCTGTATGTATAAAAACCGCATTAAAATCCGTAGCGTAGTTTTAAAGATCTAAGCATACATAGGGACAGACAGCGCGAAGCGACTTTGTTTTATAATATGTAGTGAAGTAGCAAATGAGCATACATATATCGCTCATCCTCTGAAAAACTGTCATAACACAAAAAAAAACAAGTTTTGAGATAATCGCGTTTTTATTATTTTGTTCCTCAATGAACGCTAATGCTCACTTACAGACATTTACGCCATCTTTTGTTAACTACTCACACTAAAATTGTGGCGGTTTTATCGATCGATAGGAGAGAAAAAATGGATTTTTAATCAAACTGCATTTTCAACTCAAAACAATGATTACTTGTATTATGACAGTTTTTTTAGAGGATGAGCGATATGTAAGCAACTTCATATAGAACATAGTTTCTACCTAAAGTCAAATACAGATGTGACTCCCGAGGATTATAATGGTCACCTCATATAAAAGTGAAAGGAGTAGTCTTGAGACCTTGAGACCACTCCCTCTTCCACACAATTAAAGGGAATAGTACTCAAGACCAAAACCACAAGACACAACGATTATTTCAAGATATTGAATGATGTTTTAAGAAAGCTTAGTACTTTTTTGTTCATATAAACACCGAAGTATTTCCGGTCTGATTAAACATAATCTTCATAGATAAGTTAATAAAAGTCATATTCATATCAGTCATTTTTATATCAAGTATTTTGCGAAAAAGAAAATAACATTTCTTTTCACAAAATATAAGCAAATAACATACAGTCAGCAGCAAATAGTGCCGTTCAAACTGTCCGTATTGTTAGATACAATCAAAGTGTTCAATAATATCGGCACAACCTACGTGTTCTAATTGTTGACAACATCATAAACTCCCAAATGTCAGGACGTTCATAAACTCATAATGAACCAGTCAAATTGTCACAAATATAGCATCTGTTACGACACCAGCGTAAGCAACTTCATATAGAACATGGGTTCTATCTAAAGTCAATCATAGGTGTGTTGCCACTCCCGAGGACTAAGATGATCGCCTCATATAAAAGCAAGCTGACAACCACACCTTTATCTAAACCAGTGGTTCTTAACCTTTTAGTGACGAAGGACCATTTGACAAAATATCTGTCTACTCATGGACCATCAGGTCCAGTGGAATAACATCATCACATTGGAAATGAAATGAAATGTCTTTATTTTGTATAGGCCTACGGGGGCACTTACAAATTGTCAGTTACATTATTTTTCTTACACTACCACCGGATCGGAACACGACCTTAACTGAGAAGATCCGGCAAGAAACTCAGCGGGTTTGTCTTTTTTTCTTATTTTTATCCATTTTTTTTTTTAATATTATTACAATCATGTTTTTATTTACATGGTAATGAAAGTTAGCTCCAGTATCTTGGAATCTGACTATATACTTCTGACGCCCTTTTTTGGGCGCGCTTTTTTGGGCGTCATGCTGAATTTTGTATACTTTTGACGACCTTTTTTTTGGTTATAACACTTATTTATGTTTTTTTGTTGACTTCTTATTTTACAATGTTTCGAATGGCTTCGCGGACCACTTCGAATGCTTCCAGGGATCACCAGTGGTCCGCGGACCACCGGTTAAGAACCAATGATCTAAACGCAAGGACTGCTGCATACTACAAACACGTGTAGTCACCTAGCCGATCGAACCATACTCATTATTTAATACCTAGTCATACTTTAATACCTACTCACGATATGCGGTTTAGACGACGACACAACATGGTCACCACAACCGAGTTTCGCCGTGACCACGATCCGTGTAACTGTGTCAAAATATCGGCAAAAATGATTCAAAAACCGCATTAGTATCCGTTGCGTATTAAAATGTATCAATCCCACGATAATATTAGTCTTAAATTATACATTTTTTTTATATGACTGAAGTAGTAAACGAGCATGCAGTCCACCTGATGGTAAGTGGGCACTGCCGCCCTGCGACATCTGTAATCAACTACATACAGAACATTGGTTCCATCTGAAGTCAATCACAGATGCGTTGCTACTCCCGAGGACTATGATGATCGCCTCATGTGAAAACCACACCGTTCCATCGATACAAGCAAGCAAGAAATGCTTCACGCTATAAATAGGTGTGGAGGTGGTAATCATAGTGGTTCAACCACCTTGAAGTGATAGATAATGAAACAACTTACCTCCGCCCAAAAGCAGACGATGAGAGACGACCCCGACAAGAGGAGGGGGTAGTAAGCGGAGAGGAGACTGGTCGTCCATCCCTCTCGGAAGGCAGACTGTGGATGGTAAAGTCAAAATTTAAATACACCATTTTGTCTTATATTATCTAAGAATAAAAAAGAAAAAAATGCAAAATAAATCAGTGTCGAGTGGTAACATTTATAAAAGAGTCATTTCTATTTAAAATCACATAATTTATCCAACCAGGTGGAAATTAACAATACCTTTATTAACAATGTTTTTATATTTTTAATGAAAATAATTCAAATTATAAACCCGCAGTGTGACTAGATTACCAAATTTTCAATTCATGGCCTTTTTTTGATAAAATTGTATCTTTAACTTTGTGAATTTGAATTGTACGGTCAGTCATACTAAGCAGCGACACAGATCTCTCCTACTTAGACCTGTACTTTAGATCGAAAAATTCAACCAAATCGGTAGGTACCTAATAATGCCGCCGGGGCAGACGTAGATAACGTCTCTCCGGCGCTGTAACCCTGTAGTCGGGAAGTAGAATACGGCTACGGTATCCCCTGCCTGTCGTAAGAGGCGATTAACAGGGGGCCTCTGGGGTTGCGGACGGCTAGAGTGGGTGCTCGAACCGTCAAACAAGCAACCCCGAGAAGGACGGCGGTATGTGTGGCTGCATCTCGCCGTAAGCACCGGATGATGAAGGGGGATGGTACACGTCCCCCAAGAGATGAGCCCGTGAGGGGCACTGCGCTAGGGGCCACCGATTCGTTCCGTTGGAGTTTCCGAGTCCCCTACTACAAGCGCTGAGGAAGGCCACCGAGGAGGTTTTAGTGGGTAAAAATCCCACATAACCCTGAGTCTCTCCCAAGGATTCGGTGTACCTTTTGAAGGTTTCCTCACCGTAACAAAAAAGAAAAGGTACCTAGTCATGTGTCCCTGTAGTTCCGGGACCAGAATAGAGCTACGGTCGCCTCTTACTACAGGCAGGGGATGCCTGTAGTAAGAGGCGATTAAAAGGGGCTTCTGGGGTCGCGGGCGGAAAGAGTGGAGGCTCGAACCGTCTAGCCAAGCGACCCCGGGTAGGAAGATGGCATGTGTGGCCACACGCCGTCGTAAACACCAGGAGGCGCAGTGAGTACGAATGTTCACTGGGAAGAGCCCGAATGGGGCATCGCGCTCGGAGGACTCCGGTTGTGTTCCACTAGAGATCCCGGAGACCTTCACGCAGCGTTGAGGATGGCCACCGGAGGGTTTTAGTGAGGTACAAATGCCACATAACCCGGCATTGCCCCCACGGCGTCGGGTACCTTTTGAAGGTTTCCCCCTCGAGAACAAAAAAGGTACCTAGTCATTGCGCAAAAGAATACCAATCCCACATACATCCTCGCAAACTTTCGCATTGATAATAGTATGATTGAAGATTGATTAGATTGCGATATTAGTTAGTAATTACACTTAACCCAATTAAAAACTAGTTAAGAACAGTTACACTATACCTAAAATTAAACTAATTAAATTAAAACTAAGTAAAAAAGAACCGTTTTTTATAAGATTGGAATAGTAAACAAGCGTGCAGTCCACCTGATGGTAAGTGGTCACTGCCGCCCATGGATATCTGTAACCAATTTCATATAGAACATGGTTTCTTTCTGAAATCAATCACCGATGCGTTGCTACTCCCGAGGATTAAGATGTTCGCCTCATATAAAAGCACGCACCACACCGTTCCATCTAAACGCAAGAAGTGCTGGACGCTACAAATAGTTGTGGCTGTGGTACCTCCCCGTTCGAATTAGACCGATTAAACCACCTGGTTAAGTAAAGAACAAAACAATCAACTTACAGGCGAGTATACTGATTCTCCCACCTGGTTAAGAACAACACATGCCCTCAGGCATTAAGTTTGCCCTATTGTAACTTTTATATTATAGAGGTGCAATAAAGAAATAAATAAAACAGGCGAGTAAATTAATTCTACCTTTTTTTTTGTTTTTGAGGGGGAAACCTTCAAAAGGTACCCGACGCCGTGGGAGCAATGCAGGGTTATATGGGGTTTTTACCGCACTAAAAGGTGGCCGTCCTCAGCGCTACAATGAGGACTCCGGGATCTCCCAAGGAACGCAAATGAAGTCCTCTAAGCACGTTGCCCCATCGGGCTCCTCCCAGGGCCCACCGCTCCGCCTGGTTTTCACAAAGGTATTCGGCTCATCTCTTGGGGTACGTGTTACTGTCACCCTTCACCATCCTTCCCGGGTTCGTCTGATCGAACGGTTCGAGCTCCCACTCTAGCCGTCCGCAACCCCGAAAACCCCTATTAGTCGCCTCTTACAACAGGCAGGGGATTCCGTAGCCCTGTTCCCAGAACTACAGGGACACATTGATTCTACCACCTAGTTAAGAACATAACAATCAACTCACAGGCGAGACGAAGTACGCGCCGCGTATCAGCGACGCCAGAAACGCGACCAGGTAGAGCACCTTCTGCGTGGTGACCTTACACGCTCGGAGGAAGGTGGGCGCCTTCAGCCGCCGGTACTCCGCCACCACGCATATTGTCAGTTGGACGAGGCACACGAATGCGACCAGCAGGAACACGCCGCCGATCGCTGTGGAAGAACAAAAATACAATCACTACATAGTATAAAACAAAGTCACTTCGTCGTTGTCTGTCCCTATGTATGCTTAGATCTTTAAAACTACGCTACGGATTTTAATGCAGTTTTTTTTAATAGATAAAATGATTCAAAAGGAAGAATTTATATATAACTAGCTGTCCCGACAAACGTTGTTTTGCCATATAAAAAATTAAAAAAAAATGTTAAGGGTGGACAACCCTTAAGGGGTATGAAAAAATAGATGTTGGCCGATTCTCAGACCTACTGAATAAGCATATAAAATTTGGTAAAAATCGGTCAAGCCGTTTCGGAGGAGTATGGCAACAAAAACTGTGACACGAGAATTTTATATAAAAAAAAAAAACGCTTTCTACACTCATAGCCCCACACTAGGATTTTCTCCTGTGTCGTGGTTGCCATGGACACACACAAAGACGAATACACAAAAACCCAGACCCAGAACAAGAATCTAAACTCATCATTCAGATACCTGTCTGTCCGGGAATCGAACCCGGGACCCACTGCGTGTCAAACCGGTGCGGTAACCGCTGCGCCACGCGGGTATATATTAGATACATGTATAATATAGTGGAGAAACACTGATAATTTTGACTTTCAGGAACGAAGTTCGCTGGGTCGGCTAGTATAAAATAAAACGAGAAGGAACGAGATGCAATGGAATGAAATGCAATGTAATGGGATGAGATGAAATTATATGAATTGCATTGAAATGCAATGAAATGAAATGAAATTAAATGAAACAGAATGACATGCAATACAATTAAATGAATTGATATGATATGAAATTTAGTTTAATGTAGGCAAGATCAAATATCCGAACGCGGGATGATTACGTCTGTGATAATCCAGACTGCATATGTTACGGTGGTCTAACATTCAAACCCCTGCTTAGCTATGTAGGCCTTGTATTGTTAAAATGACATGTATTTTTTTGTATGTACCAACTTTTGTTCAATGTTTTGTATATCTATTTTGTGTTGTATCATAAGTAATGAAATAAATGTTTTATCTACCTATCTATCTATCTATCTTATTCTGTGTAGGCCATACGAGAGCACTTGCAAATTATCAGTTACATTTTTTTTTATATACTACCACAGGATCGGACGACGACCTCAACTGAGAAGGTAAAAGTGTAAGCACCGATGCGGCACCCATTTTATTGCTTTATAACGGTGTTGGCGCTACGGAGGTTCCGGGGTGAAGGATCCAGAAGGCAGATAATAACTGTGTGACGGAAATACGGAAAGACGCTGTGTGTATTTCATATACTGAGTCAACTCAACAAGTTCGGATGCTTAAAACCAGACCTACTTTTATAGACAAGCTATTGTTACATTTACTGCTGCACACACGAATACTTTATTTTATACTGCTCTTACCATTCTGGGTGCAATTTTCGTATTTTTTGGGTAGCTGCAGCAGTTCATACTGTCACCAAAGCGACTTTCACGTCCTAAGAAGTAGAAAGTAGTATGTGCCATGGTACTCATAGGCATGATACGACATATTAGGCACGGCATAGACGGTGGACATCGAGCGTGTAGGAAGTACAAATAAGTAGCTGCAGTGGTACTCACACTCGGGGAGTGGCATCCTAGGCCCATCAGAGGCAGGTGTCGTTCATGCAGTCGTCCTGGTAACTGCAGCAGTTCATATCTACTGTTACAGATGCGGCTCTCGCATCCTAGGAAGTAGAGAAAGGTAGATGAAGTGGTAGTCACGCGCGTTATACGGCATCTTAGGGCTATTAGAGGCAGGTGCCGTTCATGCTGTCCTCCCGGTAGCTGCAGCAGTCCAAAGGCGACTCTTGCATCCTAGGAAGTGGAAAGCAGTATCTGCAGTGGTACTCACAGGCATGGTAAGGCATATTAGGCCCATCGCAGTTGTCCCCCGAGAAGCGTATCTCGCAGAGGCAGGTCCCGTTCATGCAGTCCCCCCGGCCGCTGCAGCAGTCCGCGCCGGCGACCGGCGGACACTCGCAGCCGCCCCGCGCCGCCGCCATCACCGCGTCCGCGTAGTACGCTAGCAGCGAGCGCATGTTACGGGCGACGCTCGCCGTCGCGCGTGCCTACTGGAACAAAAAGAATACTTGGTTACTGATACGGCTCGAAGGACCAAATTTTCTTTATTTAAAAAAACAGGTAAAATACCATCTCAATGAAACGGAGAATGGTTGGTTATTAATGTCTTTAACTATTTTTATATAGACATTATATTAAAACACAAAAAAATGGACGACGGTAGCCGTCACACATATTAACTGAAACTAGAAAGTAAACAAAGGGCCCGCTTCCTACCCTATAAATTGATTTGATCTTACCGTTCTAAAGTGCAAATGTTTCTGAGTTCCATCTTCCAAGATACAGAAAGCAAACAATGATTTTTTTTATCTCATGTGATTGAGCAGTGATAGCCTAACCTAACCTAACCCAAACACGCACCACTGCTTTATGTGACTTAAACCCATGTGTTTCTGCAGTCACCTTTGTCCATAGACCCAACAAATACACCAATATACCATTCTTTCTTTCTTCTAGGATTCTTTCAATACACAATTCGATACGTATTTCGTCCTTTCAACTAACACGCTTGTTGAAAGATTAAAGAGACATTTGAAAGCTTCGGTATATATATTCGGGCATATCTATTAGTCACCCAGAGGATGGGTAGATGGAATGTCGGTTATTGATAAAAGATATTTAAGATAACACAAATCTGCCAATGATAATCGCGATATATTAGACCTGTAAAAGGTGAGTCATCAAGTGATTTATAGCATATCAATAGATTAGGGGCCGTCCATTAACCCCTCTCTTTTGGTGATACGTGGGGCGTTTAAGCCTACCCGCCCCTCACGAAATGACGTGTATTTTTAATACCTATAACTTAAAGTGAATCTTGTAATTTTTAGAATATCTAATATATAAAATTCTCATGTCACAGTTTTTGTCGCCAAACTCCTCCGAAACGGCTTGACCGATTTTTACCAAATTTTATATGCTTATTCAGTAGGTCTGAGAATCGGCTAACATCTATTTTTCATATCCCTTAAGTCCACCCTTAACATTTTTTTATTTTTTATATGGCAAAACAATGTTTGTCGGGACAGCTAGTTATCTATAAATCCATACTAATATTATTAATGTGAAAGTGTGTTGATTTGTTCAGACAAACTACAAATGAAAAGTAATCACAGTCGCCTTTCGAAACACCGAAACAGAGGAGTCGAAAATGCACCGCCGGCGTTTAAGAACCTAATGGCATGGCGTCGGGATTTCTTCAGTTATGTTTATTTATATTGTAGAGAAGGCGAGAGAATTTTGGTTAGGTAGCAACGCATCTGTGATTGACTTAAGATGGAACCCATGTTCTTTATTTAGTTGATTACAGATATCCATATGCGGCAGTGACCACTTACCATCAGATGGACTGCATGCTCATTTGCTACTTCAGTGTGATAAAAAATGTACCATATTGACATACTGTCAAACGTAATTATATTACTCGTATGTACAGACAATACCGGACGTCCGATATCAACACGGAAACATCACAAAACCTGTTAAATCGAGGTCAATATTATTTAATGTATTACATAATTATAAATATCTTCGTTGCATTCATACATCATATAGTTTATAGCGTGTTACAGTATTCGTACACGTTTTGAAAAGTGGTAGAACGAGTCAGTTCAACCAGGGAGGTGTCACCGCTACACTTACTTCTAGTCTTTTTTTGACGACATGGGAGCAACGCCAGGTTACTTGGAGGAATCCGAGATCTCCAATGGAACACAACGGAAGTCCTCCGAACGCGATGCCCCCTTAAAGCTCTTCCCAGTGAGCATTGTACTCACTGCGCCTCCTGGTGTTCACGAGATCGCTTGTCTAGACGGTTCGTGCTCCCACTCTTACCACCCGCAACCCCGAAAGCCCCTTTTAGTCGCCTCTTACGACAGGCAGGGAATAATGTGGCCCTATTCTGATGTCGGAACTACAAGGATACACTTATTTCTAGCCTAAGGCCCGGACTCCACCAAAGCGGACACGAGAGAAACGGAGCGGAGATGTGTTTTAAACAACCAATAGAATTTCATTATTCACAAATCTCGTCTCCACTCTGCTTCAGTGAAGACCACTGAGCGGAGACCTATAATATTTGTATGGCGAGAAGGAAGCGGAGACATGAGTTGAGCCACGCGAGTGGCAAACTGTGAGCGGCACTCATTGAGCTCCGTACGTACGTATGTACATCCTCATACACTTTCGAATTAATATTATAAATGCGAAAGTTTGTGAGTATGTATGTGTGTTTTTACTCTTTTAATCAAAACTACAGGTCGAATTTTCCTAAAAATCATCACACACGTAGTTTATGAAATAGAACACATAGGATACACTTTACTGCAGTAGACGCTACTGATGTGGGCGAAGCCACGGTAAAAACCTAGTACTCAATGATTTTTTTCTTTTGTTAAAGGAAATCACGCTTTCTACACTACACTCATAACCCCACAGTAGGATTTTCTCCTGTGTCGTGAGTACCATGGACACACACAAAGACGAATACACAAACACCCAGACCCAGAACAGGAAACTAAACCCATCATTCAGATACCTGTCTAGCCGGGAATCGAACCCGGAACCCATTGCGCGTCAGACCGGTATGATAACTCGGCCACGCGGGTCGTCAAATCGGTAATGAATTATCAAACCCAAAACTCGTAAGCAAACACCCAATCTACCACACAATGTTACATTAGCATACAACATTGGATCTGAGCAAACGTTATCAAAGCGAGTGTCCTTCGTTGTAAATTGTTACCCGCGGAACGAATCATTCTAATATTATAAAGGCGAAAGTTTGTGAGTGTGAATGTTTGTTACTTCTTCACGTCTAAACGGCTGGAGCGATTTTCATAAAATTTGACAGGGAGTTAGATGACACTCTGGATTAACACAGGCCATTTTTTACTGGGGGAATATATCTGATTCCCACGGGACAATAGATACATCGATTTTTTTAACGCGAGCAAAGCTACGGGGTTCGGCTAGTCATTCATAATAATCATATTATTAATACGTGAAGCAAAAACTTGTGAAGCATTTTTAAGTAACTTACCGCGGATGGAGGAGTATAAAATTTTGCACGGTTATAGTTGACATAGAGAAGGAGTGCAGAATGTTAATATTTTTTTCAAATAATGCATTTTTCATACATAAAATCAACTAAAAACACATTACACACACTACCGTGCATTTATCACAAACACATACATAGTAAACGAAATAGAACATTCAATGTCTTACTATGAAAAGACTCAACGTCAAGAATGTCAGATGACATTTGATTTGATATGAAGTTTAGTTTTTTAATTTAAATTACGGTCGAATTTCGGCCGATGCTACGGGTGACTAGTAATTATTATACTTTGTTGTACATTGTTAATACATTGAAGTGCCATTCAAACTGAAGTGGTGTTTAGTATTAAGATGTATTTGAAAGGTAGAACGAGTGTAATTCGATCAGAGATACAGGAGATAGAACCAGTGTAGTTCGACCAGGGAAGTACCACCGCCACACCTATTTCTAGCGTGAAGCATTTCTTGCGTTTTGTTGGAAGGGGGAGGCTGCCGGCACACTTTTGTATGAGGCGACCATCATCATCAAGAGTAGCAACGCATCTGTGATTGACTTCAGATAGAACCCATATTCTGTTTGAAGTTGTTTACAGATGTACCTACATGGGCGGCAGTAGGCGGCAATAGCCACTTGCCATTAGGTGGACTGCATGCTCGTTTGCTACTTCAATCAGATAAAAAGGAAGGTACTACCGCTACATCTATTTCTGCTGTCAGTTTCAGGGAAATTGGGTATTTTTCGTTGAGAGGGTTGACTCAGCTGAAAATAAAGTAAACTTTCACAGATCATAGCGAACAATAGCGACAAAAGAGGTCTTCTTAGAAGTCTTATTAGAAGAAATATAAAAGTCGACACTGATAACTCAAAAATCGGTAAAAAAAAGAAATATTCTGCTGTTACTGAAATTTCGTCGCCCACTAATGTACATTGACTCGGCTTTGCTTGTTCCTCCAATTTTAATAAACCAAATTGTGAAAAAAACCAAAATGTGACAGATAATAGACTTTAAAACACGCTTTCTACACTCATAGCCCCACAGTAGGATTTTCTCCAGTATCGTGGGTACCTTGGACAAGACACAAACACCCAGACCCAGAACATGAATCTAAACTCATCATTCAGACACCTGCCTGGCCGGGAATCGAACCCGGGACCCATTGCGCATCAGACCGGTATGGTAACCGCTCCGCCACGCAGGTCGTCAAATGATTGAATGAAATGAAATGAAATGAAATGTCATTATTTTGTATAGGCCTACGGGGGCACTTACATATTGTCAGTTACATTTTTCTTTACACTACCACCGGATCGGAATACGACCTCAACTGAGAAGATCCGGGAAGAAACTCAGCCGGTTTGTCTTTTTTCTTATTTATATCCATTTTTTTAATATAATTACAATCATGTTTTTTTTACATGGTAATGAAAGCTCTGGTAATGAAACGATCCTTAGTTATGTGATCTTGAGCACATCTTAAAATGATGTATGACGTAAGTTCTCTTATAAGGACACTAATAAATATTTAATTACTTGTTACGTATGTTGTACACTTTTTAACACGAGATGTAAATTACGTCTCGCTCATTGTTTATTAAACTGGCAGGCCGTTGACTGTACACGTGTATGTGACTAATGTAACCCCTGAATCATATCTGCAGTGGCGTAGATTGGAGGGAGGGGTTCAGATAACCGCAGACTAGCTTGAAATTTTATGTCGAAATTAGCTATTTCGAAAAGAAATAATAGGCTCTCTTTATATTTTGAGGAGTACTCTATTATTACATAGTATAAAACAAAGTCGCCTCCCGCTGTCTGTCTCTATGTATGCTTAGATCTTTAAAACTACGGCACACTAACACATGAGGCGACCATCATAGTCCTCGGGAGTAGCAACGGATCTGTGATTGACTTCAGATGGAACCCATGTACTGTATGCTGTTGATTACAGATGTCCATGGGCGGCAGTGGCCACTTACCATCAGGTGGACCGAATGCTCGTTTGCTACTTCAGTCAGATATAAACAAAAGCTATTTCTAAAAGAAAGAATAGCCTCTTTTTATATTTTGAGGAGTACCCTATCATTACATAGTAAAAAACAAAGTTGCCTCCCGCTGTCTGTCTCTATGTATGCTTAGATCTTTAAAACTACGCTACGGATTTTAATGTCTGTAGGGTCTGTTCAGATGTCCATGAGCAATAGTGACTGTTTGCAACTAGCTAGCTAGGTAGTAAGATGCTACTAGCGTTGAACTGCGTAGGGTTCTGCATATAAATATTTCGCTGTATAAAGATTTGTAGTAATTATCGTACTACCACTAACTTTAGACTTTCAAAGTCGTCCTGTGCCGCGGCTTTATTTTAAAACTCCTTTTAATATATATGATTTTAAATTAATATTATCGCGAATTTTATACTTTTTATTATGTTACATAATAAAATGTATAATATTCGCAATTTTGCCGTGACCACGCTCCATGCAACTGGGTCGAAATATCGGCAGAAAGAAATTCAAAAATCGCATATCGTGAGTACCCGTTACTTAATAAAATCCTTTTAATATTGTTATGTTGCGCCAGCATCCAATGCATCTCGCACACCGGGGTCAATGCACGCGCACACATCTATTATTAACACCCAGAAAATAAACACCCACTTATATCACACTATTATTGTGCAAACGCCACACTAACAACAGTTTATTACTATTTTATTATAGACCAGCTGTGCCCGCGGTTTTGTCCGTTTAAAAAATATGTAACAAATCGTAATACCTTCTAATGAATTTTAATTACAGGAGACTGAATGTTACCTCTAGATATTGCTGTATCTATATATTAATACGTGAAGAAAAACTTGGGATCCGTTTTTAAGATACTTGCCGCAGACGGAGGAGTATGAAATTACACACGATTATAGTTCATATAGAAAAGGATTACGGAATGATAATATTCTTTCAAATAATGCATAAAACATACATAAAATCAACTAAAACACATTACACACTACCTTGCATTTGACACAAAAACATATACATATAATAAAAGATATAAAACATTTAATGTCTTACCAGAGTGTAACTATGGTCTTACTATGAAAACACAACGTCAAAAATGTCACATGTCTTTGTCAAAATACCCGCTATAGCCTTTAAATGGAGCTTAGTTATTTAAAAATCTATTATCTTTAAACTAACTTAATTATTATTACAATTTAATTGAATTTGAGAAATATTTGTGCTACTTTGGACACTATCAATTTGGTTTTTGAGTTGAATTAAAGTCTAATTTCGACAATAATACGTCCCCCAAGAGATGAGCTCGTGAGGGGCGCTAAGGGACACCGGTGCGTTCCATTGGAGATCCCGGGGTCGCCTACAAGCGCTGAGGAATGCCACCGAGGAGGTTTTAGTGAGTAAAGATCCCACATAACCCGGAGTCTCTCCCAAGGCTTCGGTGAACCTTTTGAAGGTTTCCTCTCCGTCACAAAAAAAGTTATAATAAATCTTACCTAAAGTTGGCCACAGGTGTGTCGTTACGTAAGGACTGAGTTCAATTGCCTCTTATAAATATGTCTCCCCTACCAAACCATAACAAAACAGCGCTTGACAATTGTTTTTAGGCAGAAAATAGCTATGATCGCTACATATTAACACAAACCAGACTCATTAAAGCGATCCAGAAAACCACGTGAGCTCTGCGCATTCCACTTAACACAACAGACGGTTGAATTTATTTTCCACATGCACGCCGTGAATCAAGGAATGGGCAAATAAAATAAATCTAACGGTAGATTGATAAAGTACTGGCATATTTTTTTCTCGAAAATACGCTTTCAATTGAGCTGTATTAACACTGGCGTCCAAGAGCTTGGCATTAAGCAACGTCTGTCGTATTTAGTGCAATGTCGAATCCTTAAGTTCTTCGGTTACGTCTCCCGGCGAAACGATGATGCCGTCGAACGTTTGGTCGTGCAAGGAAGCATAGAGGGAACTAGAGCACGTAGCACCCACGCGATGAACCGACCAAATCAAATCTGCTGTGGGAGGCCCATTGAATGAGTGTACCAGGTTTTCTGCTAACCGTGAAAAATTGCGAGACATCGTGAGGCATGCTACATCAGCCTACCAAAAAAAGGACTACTTGATGACCACGACCGCTCTGTCAAGAGCGTAACGACTGTTAACTTTATAATATTTTTTTGGTTAAATTGATACTAATTATAAATAAAGTATTTATTAAGATATTAAAATGTAACTTAAAATGGCATTATAATATGAATGCAGGGAATATGTATGTTTTAAAAAGCTGACAGCTGTCAGAAAGAGAGAAAATTTGGTTTGACAGTATTGTAATTTTTGGCGGGAAATGGAAAAAGAGGATTACTAAAAGACTAAAAGTTATAAAATTAGTTTTATTGAGTTATTGCAACCCATATAACAGTACAGCACAGGCAAATCTTTTATTATTGTTATACGACTAAGAAGAAGAAGAAACACTGGCACACGTCAAACGTGTCAATCGATCGATGTTTGTATGACAGGATCTTTAACGGATTTATAGTAAAGATTGTTGTGGCCGCTATAAATAAAGGGGTGCAAATACAACTAACAGTTTTAGACTAGTATTATCGCGGAATTGATAAATTTTAATAATTAACGGGTACTTACGATATGCGGTTTATGAATTCTTTAAGAACTCTTTTTGCCGATATTTCGACCCAGTTACTGTACTAGGACCACTAACAGTTATTTCTACGGCGTTTTTTGTTACATTTTTAAACCAACAAAAAGTTACAATTCTGAATCTTTACAATACACGTATTTCTAAAGCTGTTAAAAGTGATGATATGTAGAAATACCTAATAAAAAAGTTAAACATTTAGTGGCACTGAATCCTCAATGTGCGAATTCGGATCGCACTTGTCCGCATGTGTTTGGGAGCTATTTGAAAGCTTGGGAGTTAAAAAAATAATGCGTATTCATATCGTCAACCCATTATTGTCCCACTGCTGGGCACGGGTCTTCTCTAAGAATGAGTGAGTTTTAGGCCACAGTCCACCGCGCTGTAGGTTTCCTCACGATGTTTTCCTTCACCGAAAAGCAGTGATAATTAATTTCCAATAGGTACGCACATAAATCAGTGATGCGTGCCTATGTTTGAACCTCGGACCTCCCGACTAAGAGGGCAAGTTTAAAACATTAGGCTATCACTGCTCAATCACATTAGATTAAAAAAACCCGTATTTATATTTCCATATTTTAAAAATATATGGTCGAATTTGACCACTGTCCGCAACAACTTTCTAAAACAACTCGCAGCTTATCTAAAATCTAGAACCTAGCAACAAATTTGAAAATGGCCTTCGAACACCGTTGTTTACCGACTGATAACGTTATCTCGTGTTAGCAATGGACTACTTATCATATCCTAAATACGAAAACATTTGCATAAATTTGTCAAAACGTTAAAGAACGTTAATGTTTAGCAGATGGTAGAACCAGTGTAGTTTTCAGGAGGTCCACAGGCACACCTATTGCTAACAGTGCCGCATTAAGCCAGCGCGGGGCTTGTAGCAAATTGTGAGAAGAGGCCCATAGTGTGCCTTAAGGGTATTAAATAAAACAAAACTATTACTAGTAAAGTTTTTTGTATTTAATCTGGGAAAATTTTGAGATGACACTTTCTATATATACTTTCTATATCTTCTTTCAGTTTAGGATTTTTAGGATAGTAAAGATAGTAAAATATAAATAGCTGGTACTCTACTCGCGGGGCCCGTAGCATTTGCTACTCTTGCTATGTGGCTAATCCGGCACTGATTGCTAACGTAAAGCTGTTGTTGCATCTGGAAAGACGTGGGTTCCACCTCATCACATGAGGCGACCATCTTATTCCTAGGAAGTAGTAACGAATTTGTGATTGATTTCAGATGACCCTTGTTCTCTTTAGCGTTGCTCACAGATGACCATGGGCCTCAGCACCTCTTACCACTATTTTTTTTTATCTAACTGAAGTAGCAAACGAGCAAGCAAACCACCTGATGGTAAGTGGTCACTGCCGCCCATGGACTTCTGTAATCAACTTCATACAGAACATGGGTTCCATCAGAAGTCAATCGCAAATGCGTTGCTACTCCCGAGGACTATGATGGTCGCCTCATGTGAAAGTGTGCCGGCAACCACACCCTTCCATCGAAACATGCATGTTCCTTTGCTTACTACCTCTAAAAACAATGGAACCTAACCTACATTTTAATTCCTTCGTATACGTATTAATTTCTCTTTGTGTATGTTCAAACGTATTCAGATCAAAGTGAGCCCAGAGGCAATACTTTATTGTTTTTAAAGTTTTATTGTGTTCGAGATTTCTACCTAGAACAAAGAACAATGGCGCCATCTGTTAATGAGCTGCAGAAAACCCACATATTCCTTTGCCCCCGATATTAAATACGGACATTTATACATTTTTGTTATCCCATTGAAGAAACGAAAAGAAATCAATAATTACTACTTTTCAGTAAAGGAAAACATCGTGAGGAAACTTACACTCCCGAGAGTTCTGTGGTCGAATTTCAACCGTTGTCACCACCACAGTTTCCACAGTCACCACAGTTTTGCCAACGTTGTCACCACCGCACACGACAGTGTGATGGTGACAGCGATGGCCTAACTTGGAGCTAAGAAATAAAGACTTATTGTAAAAAAAAAAGAAGAACCATTGTGACAAAAGGCACGGACGATCAGTCTGTGGAGTTTTTGGGTTATAACAAAAAAAAAATAAAAAAAAAATTCAACCGTTGCGACGGGTGACTGATAACTTCTAACTCATGTATTTGTACATTATTGTATTGTTCCTTATTTTTTTTTTTATTAAAAACAAACAAACATGTTCTAAACCAAAACACAGACAAGATGTCTATAAAACTGTAGTACCAGAGCCCACACGAGATGTAAGCACCACGTAGGTGTATCGCGTGTTTACGTAAGAGACCACGTCATCGGTGAAATGCACGAGTCTGAACTCTCGATAGAACGTGAGAGGCGACCGTTTAGAACATAAGATGTCTTGTAAGGCTTAGCGGACACAGCACGTTGCGTTGCGTTTCTTTGGAGATTCTGGAGTCCTCTTTTCAGCGCCGAGGACGGCCACCGGGGAGTTTTAGAGCGGTGAAAATCCTACATAACCCTGCGTCGCTCCCAGGGCGTCGGGTACCTTTTGAAGGTTTCCCCCTCGAAAAAGAAAAAAAAATGTGTGCGTGTACTAGCGTACACTCGTAAGAAGTGAAACTTCTTTATGACGTTATTTTTCAAAAAATAATTTACTATATGCAACTTTACAGAAATTGGTTAAATAAAGTTAAATTAGATAAAGTTTAATAAAAGGCTTTTATTAAACTTTATCTAATAATCTAATCTATAATAATCTATCTAATATCACGCGTGGTAGGGATAAGAAAAAGATGGCGCGTAACGGAAAAAAAAAGATGGCGCGTAACAGAAAAAGATGGCGCGTAACGAAAAAATGTTACACTAAATTTTTTTTCCAACCCCGATAAAGAAGTTTCATTCACTTCAACAACCCCAATAAAGAAGTTTCACTTCAAAAAGAAAAAACGGCTATTCCCGCTGCTATGCCCTCTTCAGTCACTGTTATCTAGATCAAAATGTATTGATGTGTTAATAGAGATCATAAAATGTCTATGCAAATTCAGCACAATCTGATCTATTGTTTTAGCATGAAATGAAAGAGCAACAAACACACCTCCTCAAAAACTCAAATTGTACTGTTTAGTTGTACGTTAAAAGACGAAGTACATGGAACTTCTAAATAGTAGTAGCTTGAATTAAATATAAATAAAAAATACCTCAATCGCGTTTTGTTAAATAGTTATACAACTATCGACAGACAGTTCAATGCGATCACCTCGACTAAACAATTCTTCATAAGATTGTTCACGTACACAACTTGAATAAACTGCATAATTAATTCATATAACAATTGTAGGTACATATATATGCGGTAAGCCTAAGAGTTTGTACAACAGATCTATGTGTTACTTCACTTCCTCCTCCTGACAAGATTTAAAAGAAAGAAATACATTTTAACAAACATTGAGTGGTTATTTTATGATACATAAATAAACAAATAGAATAAAACAAATATATATTCACAACTACCTGTCCCTTAGACTTTTAGACGCGTTAAAAACAGGTTTCCGTAACTCCGTTTTTCGTAAAATACCATATTAATAGTTAAACCACCAAGAAGTCACACAATTAATGACTGATGTTATATCAGATACAGTATCGCCAATATCTAAATAAGTTAGAAAAATATTCATTGGATAAAAACAAAAAAGTTAAACTTAAACGCTATGGAGCCAAAAACAAGATAACTGATCATCCAAACCTTGAAACTTCATGCAAACTTCATCTCAAACCTCCATGGAAAGGTGAGCCAATGAAATTAAGAAAGCATGTGACATCTCTCAGGTCATGGTCGGAGTGAAACTGCCAAATTGTCAAAATAACCCAGACAATGCTGAAACTAAGCCAATTTGATGGTTGCCAAGATCTCCAAGAGTGACGATAACGTTGAGTCACATCTAATACATCAGATCTTATTGCACCGTGATGTGTCGTAACCACTTAAGAGAAATTCTGAAGAGAGCGGCAAATCTCTAGAGGATTCAGGAAATACAGAACTTGCTGGAGTTAAGTCAACTAAAACCTGCTTTAATAAATAAGTTATTAGTAGGATGATTATCCTTATAGCCAACTAAGTGAAAGTTAACTTGGCTTAGATCACATTTTATATGGAAATATAGATTTTTTTTCTATACTTAAACAACGATAACGCAGACGGGCTACCTGATGGAAAGTAGTATAGATCTCATTTTGTAAGGAAAAATCAAAGATGCATATTTTCGGCTGGTCCATTTTAAAGATTATGTTATCTGGAAGACGTTACTATTCAGCAATTAGATAAAATTGGTTCAGCAGTCGTCTTTATCAAGAAAACTCAAGCACAGATTCTCATCTTTTGGACTGTCACCGCTTAAAGGTTGTTTGAAAGAGATCAGTAAGGATAACATGACGATAAGAGGGGCTTAACTATTAGCTTTACATACATTTTGTTTTCTTTTGTGACGCGATAAAGAGTTGATTTAATCATTATTTTTTATGAGATTGAAGTAGCAGTCCACTTGATGATAAGTGTAGGAATATGTAATATATTAATTCATGTCAGCAATAAAAATGAGATCATCTAAATCGTGAGAGTGTGAGTGTTGCATTTCAGCGAAAAAATATGTATATAGAGACGGCTGCGTCCGTCGTTTAAGTACACAGTCTGAAATATACACAGTTAACGGAACACGTATTTTATTCCATAGTCCCAGATCTGTATAGGTAACCCTTTACATTACCTAAACTGGTGACCCCGACGTGATACATCTCCCGACGTGATACAGCTCCCGACGTGATTACGTGATTACGACGACGTGATCGTAACGTGACGTGACGTTACCTAAACTGGTGACCCGAATAGTTAACTGTACAACTGCAAATTGGACTATGGCCACTCAAGGAGTACCTGCGATGCGTGCCCAAGAACCCAAAATGGAGCGACGTGAGATCGCAGCGGTGTGGTCTACTTCTACCTCAAAGGACTCCAGCTCATCCTCGGAATTGGCTGCCATGGTGGAAATGCTACGGTTGGAAGTCGCAGAGCTGCGTCGTTCGCGTACCCCACAACGCGGTAGAGATGGCGCGAACGGATATCGACGAGCAAGGTCACGATCGAGAGCCGTAAGTAGAGGGCGTAACAACCCCGAGTGGTTATGCTACTATCATTATAAGTATCGTAACAAAGCTACCAAATGTGTCGAGCCGTGTAATTGGAAGAAGCCGAAAAATACTACCACATCGGAAAACTAGGTGTGATACAACCTGTGGCGGAAGTTTGTATCAACACGTCAAATCGCCTTTGTGTGTTGGACAAAAACAGTGGACTAAGATTTTTAATAGACACTGGCGCAAACGTTTCCGTGATTCCTGTATCTAAGTGCCGTTCCAAGGATATCGCGAGTGACAAGTACAAACTCTATGCGGCTAATGGAAGCGAGATAGAAACTTATGGTATGCGTAATTTAATTTTAGATCTAGGTTTAAGACGAGCTTTCCGATGGACATTCATCGTAGCGGCTGTCAAACAGCCTATAATAGGGGCAGATTTTTTAACCCATTATAGGTTGTTGGTTGATTTAAGCACGCGAAAGCTAGTAGATCAACTTACGCGTCTAAATACGATCGCTTCTATTGTATGTCATAATGATTGTGAATCATCAATTAAGACAGTAATTAATAATAGTATTTGGCTTGATATACTGTGCGAGTACCCGGACGTCACTAAATTAGTGTCTTACAAGGACATACCTAAGCATTCGGTGTGCCACCATATCGAAACTACGGGGCCACCGGTATACGCTAGGGCGAGACCGCTACCTCCAGACCGTTTCATGAAGGTTAAAGCGGAATTTCAAAATATGTTAGATTTAGGCATATGTCAGCCATCTAAAAGTCCTTGGGCGAGTCCTTTACACGTGGTACCCAAGAAAAATGGGGAAATTCGCCCGTGTGGGGACTATCGGAGATTAAATGCCATAACGAAGCCCGATCGTTATCCGATTCCGCGCATTAACGATTTTAAATATTTAGTGGCCGGAAAGAAAACTATTTTTAGTAAATTAGATTTAAATCGAGCGTATCATTTTATACCGGTTGCCCCGGAGGACGTTGAAAAAACCGCAATCATTACACCGTTTGGACTTTTTGAATTTCCACGGATGACGTTTGGTTTGCGCAACGCAGCTCAATCGTTTCAGAGATTCATGAATACGATAGTGCTGCGTGGCTTCGATTTCGTTTTTAATTATATAGATGATGTCTTTATAGCGAGTGAATCAGCGGAAATTCATAAAGAGCACCTGAAAGCGATTTTTCAAAGATTCGATAAGTACGGCGTCACAATTAATGTTTCAAAAGGTGTGTTTGGGGTGTCCAAATTAGACTTCTTAGGGTATGAAGTGTCGACGGATGGCGTTCGCCCGCTCGACAATAAAGTGCAAGCTATTGTAAATTTTCCGAGACCCGAAAACGTTGAGCAATTGCGTCGTTTTCTCGGTATGGTTAACTTTTACCGTGCACATATTCCTAGGGCAGTCGATTGCCAGGCGGAATTAAATAGTTATTTACATAATACTAAGAAGCGAGATAAAACTATAATTACGTGGACGGATAAGGCCAACGAGGCATTTGAGAAATGTAAGGAAAGCTTAAAAAGCGCCGTTCCATTGTCTTACCCATTACAGGATGCTAATTTATCATTAATGTGTGACGCGTCAAACACTAGCGTAGGTGCAGTTTTACAACAAGAGATAAATAAAAGTTGGAAACCGTTGGGATATTTTTCTAAAAAATTAACGTTAACAGAGGTTAAATACTCAACTTACGATAGGGAATTGTTAGCAATATATATGGCCATCAGACACTTTAGAAATTTATTAGAAGGCCGCAATCTAGTAATTTTTACGGATCACAAGCCTTTAACGTACGCTTTTACGAAGGTTAATAGTGATAAGGAAAGTCCTAGACGAATTCGTCAACTTTCCTATATCAGCGAATTCAGTACTGATATTCGGTATATACATGGTAATCAAAATGTAGTAGCAGATGCGTTGTCAAGGATAGAAACTATAAGTTGTCCCACGACATTATATTACACTGAGTTAGCGGAATCGCAATCCAGTGACGAATACCTACAGCACGCGCTGCAAGTATCGGATGACAATTTACAGTTTAAACAATTTTACCTACCAGATTGCGAGAAACAAATATATTGTGAGGTATTATCTAACAGAATTAGACCTTATTTACCTGAAAAATTTCGTATGATAGCTTTTCATTCAGTACATGACCTTAGCCATCCTGGCATTAAGAGCAGTAAGCAAATGATAAAACAAAAGTTCTTTTGGCCAAATATGGATCGAGACATTGCTAAGTGGGCAAGAGCATGTATACGTTGTCAAAAAGTAAAAATTAATAGGCATACTTTTTCAGGTATAGGTGAATTTGAAAGAGTAGATCGTTTTCAACATTTACTCTAAATGCCTAAATGCCTAAATGTGACTCTGATGAATCAAATACATGTATGCAATCTGTTGCTAATAGTTCCCAAGTGCTACATAATTTGTTAAAAACGTCTCCTACAGATACTAAGAGTAATATTGTAATATTTAGTGACGAAATGGGTAAGGACATGGGTCATCTTTTGTCAAAACACTGCAAAGGCCATTCAGTTATCAATCACTGTATGCCTGGTTTATCTTTTCAAAATATCATGGACAAAATTTTGACTCATAAGTTTAATTCCCACTCTACTTTAATTATTCTAGTAGGAGATAGGGGAGGTGTAAATAAAAATAAATTAACATATTATTACAATCTTTTAAATAATCTAAAAGTGGATAAAATCATTATGTTTACATTTCCCTACAGCCAAAGCTTGTCACAGGTGGAAAATAATTATAGGTATAATCTTAATTTGACATTAAGTAATTTGACATGTCAACATATTAATTATATTAATAATAAATTTCATATTATTGACATTAACAATTATGTTAAATATTTCTATTTGACAAAAGATAAGTACTATCTTACCAGATATTTAAAAAGACAAATAGCTGTTTCGCTATCATATTATATTGATATTTCAGCCAAGAACTTGGCTACTAAGGTTGCTTCTATTGAGCAATTAAATAATATTGACATGAATTCAGCCAATAATTTGGCAAATATTGACAATTACAATTATTTAAATTAAACAATATGACAATAGAGACAACCTCTAGCAGTAATGTTTTAAAATTATCGTCGGTCACCCTGGTGCATCAGAATATTCAAGGAATGATGGGCAAAGACTTAGAGATAGAACTTTTTTTGGAAAATAGTAACATAGACATTCTATGTATAACAGAACATTGGCTGAAAGCCGATCAAATCCTTTTTAACTTCTGTAAGCATCAGGTTGCCAGCTCGTTCAGCAGAATAAACATGATACGCGGTGGTTCACTTATAATTGTAAACAACAACATAAAATTTAAGGAACGGAAAGACATTGTGAACCTGTCTGTTGAGCGAGTTATTGAAATTTCATGTATAGAATTTGAGCAGTTCCTGGTTGTTAGCGTATATAGACCCCCCATTGCACCTTATGAGGAATTTGAAAAATTAATGGAAGAGGCTTTATTTAAAGCCACCAGCTCTAATAAGGGAATTGTTGTCTGTGGAGACTTCAATATTAATATTCTAGAAAATACAGCTCAAACAAGAAAACTTATTTTGCTCTTTAAATCCTATAATTTATACAACAGTTTTTATGAACCTACTCGGATAACTGCTACTAGCTCAACATGTATAGATAATATGTTTACAAACTTAAAACCATTAAATACTTCGATTATAAACAAATTAGACTCTGATCATTGTGGGCAATTAGCAGTATTCCCTGTAAAAATCAATAAGACTGAAAAAAGGGAGATTAAGTTTGTTCCTATAAATAGTTACCGCCTTGAACTATTTAAAAGCAATTTGGCTCAAAAATTGCCTTTGTTGCCTATACACAATGACCCTGATATTTTATATAACTCGATATTTAACTTAATCAGTATTGAATTTGGAAAAGTTTTTAAGTCAAAAACCATAAATGATGGACGAACGAAATTTAGTGAATGGGCAACGAGAGGTATTTATATAAGTAGACGCAAATTGTATGACTTATATTATGAAAAATCTTATAACCATGATGTTAAATTTAAAGAATATGTAAAAAAATACTCTAAAATTTTTAAGCAGGCCTGTTCCTGTGCTAAATCCTTATATTTAAGAAATAAGATAAACAAATCTACTAATAAGATTAGAACGACGTGGAACATTATCAACAACGAAACTAATAACTTATCTAAACATAAACAACACTTTAATTTAAAAATTAATAATATAGATGTAAAAGGAGATTTGGAGGTGGCATCAGAGTTTGAGAACTTTTTCACTAATATACCCGTATTAACAACAAAAACTCTGAAGTCGTCCTCTACTTCTGCCGAGTCCTTACTTAAAGAATATGTAACTGAATGTAATACAGGTTTTGAATTTTCAAAGGTTAATGCGGGAGATATCATTATTGCTTTTAACAGCCTAGACCGTAAGAAAACGGCAGACTTATGGGGACTTTTTGTTAGGGTTGTTTCCTCGATTATTCATCTCATTGCACCGCACTTGGCTACTGTATTCAATGCCTGTGTTACTTACGGTGTATTTCCTGACCTTATGAAACAAAGTAAAATTATTCCAATATTTAAATCAGGTAGTACTTCAGATCCAACTAATTTTCGACCGATTTCTATACTACCAACGTTAAGTAAAATTTTTGAAAAAATCATCCTAAATGATTTGTTGAATTATTTTAATAAAAACCAAATACTTCATGATAACCAATTTGGCTTTAGAAAGAACCGCTCTACTATAGATGCAGGAACTAAACTACTGAAAAATGTATTCGAAGCCTGGGATGGATCACGCGATGCCCTAGGTGTATTCTGTGATTTATCCAAGGCTTTTGATTGTGTCCACCACGATACACTAGTCAGGAAATTACACCATTATGGGATCAGGAACAAGGCTCTTAGCCTTTTGAATTCTTACTTGAATGACAGAATTCAAAGGGTTGTAATAAATGGTACAAAATCGCCCGGCGCATGTGTTACAATGGGCGTTCCGCAGGGTTCGATACTCGGTCCATTCTTGTTTTTAATTTATATCAATGACTTGCCTCATTATGTAGGAGATAATCACGAGATTGTATTGTTTGCTGATGATACTTCATTATTATTTAAAATTAAACGACAACTGGATAATTTTGACGAGGTAAACAATGCTCTCTCGAAAGTTGTACATTGGTTCAACATAAATAACCTTCTTCTGAATGAGAAGAAAACTAAATGTATCAAGTTCTCGTTGCCCAACGTGCGACAGGTTGAAACCAATGTACAACTCAATGGAACGGTTTTGGATCTTGTGGATTCATCTGTCTTTTTAGGCGTTACTCTAGATGCCAGATTGCAATGGGGTCCCCACATTGAAAAATTGTCGGGTAGACTCAGTTCGGCGGTATATGCTGTGAAAAAAATTAGGCATTTAACTGATGTTGAAACAGCTAGAATAGTTTATTTTAGTTACTTCCACAGCATTATGTCTTATGGTATACTGCTGTGGGGTTGCTCTTCAGACCTCAATTCTATCTTTGTATTGCAGAAGAGGGCTGTTCGAGCCATTTATAATCTAAGTCCGAAATCTTCACTTAGAGAAATATTCAAAGAAATAAATATTCTTACTGTTGTATCCCAATTTATATATGAGAATTTGATTTATGTTAAGAAAAATATTAATAAATTCAGTAAACTTTGTGACAACCATGATATAAATACAAGGAACAAACACAATCTCTCCGCACATGTTACTCGTCTCCACAAAATTAATAATTCTTTTATGGGTCAATGTATACGCTTTTATAATAAACTACCAATTCAAATCAGAAATTTGTCAATCAATAACTTTAAAGCATTTATTAAGATCAAGCTTAGTCGTAAAGCATATTACAAAATTTCTGATTATATAGATGATAAAACAGCTTGGGACTGAACAATACGTAATTAATAAAATGTCAAAGTGTAGCGTATCCTGCCAAACGTGCTCCTTGTTAGGCCAAATGTAGGGCAGGATACTGGAGCTAACTATTGTTACCCATGTAAAAACAAGATGGCAAATAAAAAAAATAAAAAAAAAGATATACAAAGAAAAAAGACAAACCCACTGAGTTTCTTGCCGGATCTTCTCAGTTGAGGTCGTGTTCCGATCCGGTGGTAGTGTAAAAAATATATATAAATGTAACTGACAATTTGTAAGCGCCCCCGAAGGCCTATGCAAAATAAAGACATTTCATTTCATTTCATTTCATTTACACATTGATATAGTGGGCCCTTTGCCAATATCAGCTGATGGTTATAAATATTGCATAACGATGTTAGATCGCGCTACGGGATGGCCTGAGGCCGTACCCGTTCAGAATATCACAGCGGAGACGGTAGCTAGAGTAGTATTTGAGTGTTGGATATCTCGTTTTGGCTGTCCTTCGAAGCTTACAAGCGACCAAGGAAGACAATTTGAGAGTGAT
The DNA here is from genome assembly GCA_949699795.1 of Spicauda simplicius. NCBI lineage: Eukaryota > Metazoa > Arthropoda > Insecta > Lepidoptera > Hesperiidae > Spicauda > Spicauda simplicius. The sequence goes on from OX453080.1 coordinate 3,884,906, forward strand.
TTGTTTAATAACCTCATGAAGTATTTGGGTATACACAAACTTCGTACTACTCCTTACCATCCACAAAGCAATGGCATGGTAGAACGTTGGCATAGAGCACTAAAAGTGGCTCTCATGGCACGTTTACAATGCAAATATTCCTGGGTAGATGAACTTCCGATCGCGTTATTAGGTCTACGTTCAGCTACTAGAAGTGACAGCGGCGTGAGCGCAGCTGAGTTAACCTACGGTAAAGCGATTCGATTGCCGGGTGATTTTTATGATGATACTCAGTTATGTACTTCGGACTCGGAATATTTACAGTTGCTTAGGGATGCTATTAATAAATTAAAACCGCGACCAAAGATCCATGGTAATTCGCGATCATTATTTGTATCTAGCGATTTAAATACATGTAAGAGCGTATTTGTAAGAAATGATCTACTGCGAAAATCACTGCAGCCGCCATACGAAGGTCCTTATAATGTAATTAGTAGGAAAGGAAAGACTTTTATTATTAAAATAGGTGATAAGGAATCTTGTATTTCTATCGATAGGCTTAAACCTGCTTTTATACTTGACGAGATGCCAGCAGATAATTTTAATGATAGTAACAGTTTTAATAATTTTTGTAACGTCAGTAAAAGTAGTTTTAGTTCTAATAACACAGCCACATCTAGTAAAACTCTATGTCCTAAAACAACGAGAAGCGGCCGTGTTATCAGGCCACCTGCTCGTTTTGCTTAGTAGTCATTTTTGATGCTACACGAGTATTGTAATATGAATAATTATGTAGGTCAGTTACTTTTTTTTTTTTGACACTTTACTTTATACTTTATATACATTGTTTTAAGTTACGTTACTGTAAACGTTTATTAATTTGAATATGACAAAATATGAAATAATTAAAATTAAATTAATATAATATAAATTAACATAATTACACGTATATACAAAATAATAACTTAAATTTAAAAAGAAACAAAATGCCAAACTAAAAATAAAAATCTGCATCCAAATTACTGTCCATAGGATGGGTTCCCAAAATGCTGGCAACATTACCTCGTTGAATAGCAAGGCTAATTCGTTGACCGAGGTATGTGCCAGCTTTCTGATCACTCGTTGACTCTATCAAACGTTTGGAAAGATGCTTAAAAAATAATTTTGCATTTAATCCCCACGGTCCCATGGTTTCCACGCCAAATGCCAGAAATAAGTAATCTTTAATTATATCTCCATATTTCTGGCACTTGCGGATTTCAGCATCGGTCGCCACGACACCGGCTGCCCTGGAAGAGATATTAATATGAGAAGGTGCCAGTGTGTCAACACAAGTAGCGTCCCACACTAGACACCTTCCATTCTTCCAGGGGATTAGAGTTAAACCGTCAGGCCTCTTGCCATCACTACGTACTAAACCATTCGGTTCTAATTGAGCCGGTACGTTGGCGGTGACAAGAGCCCTACGGATAACATCATTCAAAGCCGCGTGTCGCGATAGACGACCGGCACTTCGTTGACACGAAAGACCGTGAAGACCCAAACGATCAACTTGAGCTCCACAAGGGCAGCAATGTGGATGATTTAAAAAAGTGCCCAGTCGTAGGCCCACTGCTATAGAAAATGATGTATTATCTAGGAGAGTACCTAGATTAGCAGAAGGAAGAGCTTGCAACCAATAACCCGATTCCCTAACAGAAACTGCCAAGAGACGAGCGCGCTCAATAGAATTTTGACAATTGTTTAAAAGTTGAGAATGAACATATTTACAGAGCACGTCGTCCCATACCCTTTGAGAAATTAGACAATCGGGGAGGGATTCACCTGGACAAGCTGCTAACCAAGAGTTCTTGGCTTCTGCACAATAGGAAATTTCCGAAACATCTAAAGAGGAATGTGTTAGCTTTTGAAATAATGAATTTGTACTGTGTGCAGAAGACAAGAAAGCTGGTAAAGCAATTGAAGATATTTTCCTAATGCCAATGCCTCCATACCTAATCGGCAAAGAAGCTTGGCACCAGGATTTTTCATTTAAAGTACAATTTAAAATTTTAATTAAACAATCCTGAATTAATGAATCCATTGAAAGGAGATGACTTGTGAATTTCCATATTGGAGAACATCTCAAAAAATATGTGAATTTAGGAACAAACAAACAAAACCGGATAATATGGTATGCTACGTGAGAATTAATTTTGCTTAGACGAAAAGAAATATTTTCAAAATTACTAATTTGCTCATCCAGAAAACTTGGTATAGACTCTTCTAAAACGGGTGAACCCAGGAGGCGAAGAGACTCTTTATTCAGAAGCTGAATAGTCGGTGTCACATTGTGAAATTTATCAGTGATACGTTTTTTTTCCAAATCACATAATGAGTTGGGTATATAGAGCTCACACTTAGAAAAATTCAAATCTAAACCTAAATTTTGAAAATTTTGTATAAGAAATTTCAAATCTTCCAGAACAGTTTCTGCTTCACCTCCAAGCGTGCCGTCATCTAAATACCATAAGTTTAATTTTGAATTTAGTGCCGAAATGATTGGTTGAATGGCTAAACTAAAAATTGCAGGTCCAAGTGGATCCCCCTGTTGACAGCCTACTGAAGAATCAATTAAATTATCATTGAAAATTAGATCAGAGGGAAAACCGTATGCTTGATATAAAAAAGGGTAAATTTCGGGAACAATTTTATAAGCTTCAGCTAAAAATATGTCACGATTAACAGAATTGAATGCATTTTTTACATCTACCTTTAGCACCACGCTCCTGTTATCATTAAGCATGTAACTTCTAAGACTGTGTACTGCAGCTTCACATCCTCCCTTTGAGCCAAAACCTAATTGAATGGGTTGAAAATAATTCTGAAGCTTAGGGAGAATGTGTCTGCAACAGACCTTAGAAGCTATACGCCTAATGGTATTACCTACAGCTATTGGACGAATTCCTCCATCTTTTTTTTTTAAAGCGCATAAATTAGCTCCAAACAACGTATTTGTGATTTCTTTGTTAATGTTGCCCGATAATATTAGGTTTATAAGTTGGGTTAAACAATTCAGTAAGGTTTTCCCAGCTTCACCTGTGGCTCCACATGTAAGGTCTTTTAAATGTTGAGGAGACAGCCCATCGAGGCCTCCTGCAGAACCAGCTTTAAAAGACATAATAGCTCCTAAAATTTCTTTCGGAGTAATTTTAAGAGCCGTACAATTTAGTGGTGGATTTGCTAGAACTGGTGCCAAAGAAGACGGGTGTTTTGATCTCAAGGTGGCAAGAGTTTCCGGGGAATCAGGAGCAATAATATCGGTTGAAAAAAGAAGATCTGCAGCACCTTTAATGTCTCCATCGCCTACTCTCTGTTCGACTTTATTGTAAATTGAATAATTTTGAGATTGTTTTTTTTGTGTCCGAAATATGTATATTTCCGAGAGGTTTTGAACAATTTTGTTTTAATTTGAAAGTTAATGATGTTTTATTCTCCGAATCTGGTGTAGCATGTAGAAAAATGTATGAAAATGTGAAAAAATTGTGCCAACTAACAATAGAATTATCCTTTAATATATTGTTGATGCACTGCGATAATTTTGTTGCGATGCTTAACCGAGCGCCTCTTGGAATACGTTTCACTATTGGTACTGATGACTTTAATTTAGAAAGCTTCTTCCAAAAAGGTTCAAATGTAGTTGATGAATCAATATTTTGGGTTGGTAATGAATTGAATATAATATCATTACAAACATTTGGTACCAATGACTTAATTTCGCTGTGTTTCTTGCCAATGTGTATGTTTAGACCTTTAGGCCCCTTAAAATATCGAGATTGTGAACAATGTGGACATTTGACAAGGTGTGCAGATGTGCTGAATTGATTGCAAACAATTCCGGATGTTGAAGGCACCTGCGACATAGGCTAAAAGAAAGTTAAAGAATAATCTATTTAAATAAGCTTATAAATAAAATTTATGATCGTATTTATTAAAATATACAAAATAAAAACTAAAATATAATATTAAAGAAAATACACCAAAAGTCCCAAATTGACACTCAAAGTCCCAGAGCTTCTCGAAGAAATAATTCTTTGTGTAAAAACAAATTGTGTAAAGAAAATTCACGCACAGAGCGATGAATGAAATTATGTTTTAAATTTTTCACAAATATAAACATTCCAATATCATTATTTGGAAACACATAGTAATGAACTTCTATTTCTGCTATGATTTTTTACTGAGACCACCATCTTACAACATCGTATCACTGAATTTTATTCATGTAGTATTGATTACTCATCTGATGTAGAATTTAACAATTAAACAGAATTGTTCACTATTATTTAAGAAATTTTCTTTTAATAAATTAATTTTATATGTCTGACAACGTCAACTTCTTTTTCTTTTTTTAACAAAATATATAGTTACATATATTATATAGTTATATTTTTTTATATAGTTACGTTTTTATAACAATTAATAATACTGCAAAACTCTTAATTTTATTTGATTATAATATTTAAAAATTAGTGGTAATCATGTTCGATGAAAATGCCAATGCAACAACACTCATGCAATGTAGCATATTTTTAGAAAATATTTATTGTTTTAAATTAAACACGGTCAGCGACCTATGCCACCCCAGTACTTAACTTAGGTCAGCATATACATCGCTGCCATTTATTTTCTTAGGTTTTTCGTTTTATATTATTATTATTATTATTATTATTATTTTTTTTTTTGTTAAGGGGGGAATGGTGTAGGGATATGTAATATATTAATTCATGTCAGCAATAAAAATGAGATCATCTAAATCGTGAGAGTGTGAGTGTTGCATTTCAGCGAAAAAATATGTATATAGAGACGGCTGCGTCCGTCGTTTAAGTACACAGTCTGAAATATACACAGTTAACGGAACACGTATTTTATTCCATAGTCCCAGATCTGTATAGGTAACCCTTTACATTACCTAAAATAAGTATTCACTGCCACTCATCAGAAATCACAAGATTTCTATCAGAAATCAATTATAGATGCCTAACCTTGCCTACCTTTCCGGTCGAACCACATCAAAAAGGTTCATAAACTTCTTCACTTATTCGCAAATTAGGTACAGTCCCAAATGAACCAGAAGTATTTAAGCGAGCGAAACAGTTCTGAGATTGCTTGCACAACCGGATTCGACAACCAGTCGTCTGAACTTATAAATGTAAGCGGAAATGGACAGACAGGATTCTCGCTTGAATACCTACAAGGCACTCACAGTAAGATAAAGGACTTTTAACAATAAATGTTTAGTTTTCGAAAATTTCCTTACTTTATCCAAATGAATCGTTTTTTATAAGTTTGAAGTAGCAAACACGCGTCACGTTCAGTGCATATCATCCAAATTATAAGTGGTCACTGACATCTTTATATAGAACATTGATTCTATCTGGAGTTAATTACATTTGTGTAGCTGCTCCCAAGGACTAAGATGAGGGGTTCATATGAACCCCCATGTTCATATGAACATGCGCCTGAAACCACCACCATATCTTTATCTGCGCTGCGAGTTCTAGAAATTCATGGGTTTTTTACAGATTTCTATTCCTGCTTCACAAAGAATAGACAATTTTAAAAATTGGTATTGGTATGGCTAAATCTTAGTAATTTTCTTTTACTTTATTTACTTTTTTTTAAAAAATATGTTTTATTTATTTTTAATATTTTGTTTTGTATATAGTGTAAATAGATGTGTTTCAAAGTAAAAACCTAAACATATTTTTATATTAAGGTGAGAACATAAAATGAAAATATAAACTTTAGTAACTTAACTTTTATTTCGGTAGACTTTTGACAGTTATTTTAAGCTCGTTCGCAAAATGAACTCAATAAATTTTAACGGATACTTGCATCAATTTTTATCGGGTCCAAAATTACTTGATATCAAAAATTTATTCCTTGGTATCAAAGTCAATTATAACGTTTCAAAGAACAGTTAAATCTATTTTAATCGGACCCAAAATATCCTTGACATCGTTTAAAACTCGGATCCAAAATTTCCTTAATATCGTTTAAAATTATTATTGTTATATTAACACGTGAAGCAAAAAGTTGTGACGCAATTTTAAGTAATATGCCGCGGACGGATTAGTATGAAAATTTGCACGGTTATAATGGACGTAGAGAAGGAGTGCAGAATGTAAATATTTTTTTCAAATAATGCATATATCATACATAAAATCAACTAAAAACACATTACACACACTACCGTGCATTTGTCACAAACACATAAATAATAAACGAAATAGAACGTTCAATGTCTTACTATGAAAACACGTAACCGAAAAATACCCAATATTGTTGTTATATGCGGCTTTGGTAATTAAACCTCTTTTTATATTTAACGGGTGCGTTCAAAATTACTTGAAAATTATTACATTTTATTTCAATTTGAGAAATATTCGTACTACTTTGGACAATATGAAGTTTAGTTTTTGAAGTGAAACTTCTTTAGGCGCATGAGGGTAAAATTTTTACAGATGAAACGTCACGCCGGTATGCAACGGAAGTGTTGGAAAAGAGAGAGAGAGAGTGATCGAGACCGATTGAGAGAGAGTAAGACAGGGCGAACGTAGCATGAGCAACTAGCCGTGGAGTGAGAGTAGGGAGCAAGCGAGTGAGAAAGATTGAGAGAAAAAGTGAGACAGAGCGAACGTCGTGTCACGCCTTTTTCCCTTCCTCTTAATCTTGGAAATTTAAAGTTTTAGATTTGTATAAATATAAACAAGATTTATAAATTAGTTCGCCAAAGAAGTTTCACTTCTGACATGTGTACTTTGTACGCACGCATGTTTTTTTCATTTAAATTACGGTCGAATTTCGACCGATGCGACTACTTTGATTAAAACGTTGTTTTAAACTTTTAATAGTTACGTCAATTTTAATCGGACTCAAAATTTCGTTTGACAAGTGTGATCCAACCGGTTTGACAACCAGTCCTCGGTTTTGCTAGGCGACAGCGTAGATTTTATAGACATACAGGATATATAGGACGGATACAGGATATATATTTCTTGTCTAGCTAAATAAGCTGATACGGGAACTTCAAAGTAAGCACTATTTGCAAGGTTTATCCCTTGGCAAGCCTTGCAATTGTCCCTATTTCCTTAGATAGAGGTATATGGGTTCGTATACTAACACATTACAAAAATAATAGCATGTCTGTATATCGTATATTTAAAAAAAATGCAGGACGAGGAGTAAGTAACAACAGAAAATTCTATAGATTTCGGATATTTGTCTGTTTGTTTGGAATTGGAATCGTATCGAAGCAAACTACCGAATTTTTCTCGAAGATTTGAATAGGAATTTAGGAAAAGGTGAAAACTTGTAAACATAGATGTATGAATACTCTTTCACGCAAAAACTACTGGTCCGACTTGGGTGAAGTTTGGCACACAGATAGTTATTAAGATCAACAGATAGTATTCTCTTTACCATGGCGAGTTATCACAGCGGTAGGATCCGCGGGATTAAGCCAGTTAACATTATAAAGGCGAATATTTGTGAAAGAGTAACAATGGATGTACCAATATAAGTATTAATGTTTGTAACCGTAACACACGACAACTATTGCTCAGATTTGACTGATATTAGGTATTGTTGTAACTTATGACCTAAATTAACATATAGGCCTCTTAAAGTCGAGAGAATAAGCCAGTGTAAATAAAACACTATTCGAACATAAAATAACCACCATAATAGATAGCTCAGCCTATTAAAAATAACGGAGCGCTTGTAAACAACATAATAATTCACTGTAATTACGACCTTACAATTAGGTCAGACAGCCTCAAATTGTTTACAAACAACGCAGTGTATTGATCTCATTAACTTATTGTTAGTGCCGCCGCACACGGGCCATCGACCACAACCACAAAATGCCGCCACTGGCATATTTCCTATAGTTTCTATACATTTTATATAGACTCGCTGCACACGGTCACAGTAGAATATTAAACTGTTTTCCGAGCATGCTGGGATTAAAATGAGCAACTGTGAGGTTACCTAATTATTTTATTTACTGCGTAGATAATACAATTCGACTAATTGATGATTATATGACAATAAATGCTAAAAATAAATTAATAACACTATTGGGAAAAAAATATAGGACAACCCAATTGCTTCAATAGAGTGTTGGCAATTATTTCATTAACAAGGCTTCGTTTCCATACTGTTCCATATTTGTACTGTGACACGGTGAACTAGCATCCAGTGGCAGCGTTTGTGACCGCTGCGAGTGGTGCGAATGGCCCGTGTGTGGCGACACTTACGCTCGGCTGACGTAGGGCTGTACTGCACGTTTTCCCCATGTCCATTAAAAGCCATTGTAAAGATTAATTGATGGATATTTTTGCTTTATTGTGTCCAGTTTTATCCTTGATCCGTTATACAAATTCGATTTTTCGAACCAACGAGTAACGAGTACAAAAATATTGTTAGGTTTGTCTATTTGTTCATGTTTCTAACGGATTTTCAGACACAAGTAAGACCTAAAAATCCTCATTGATACCAAAATCGTGGAAGTTAAAGGTGAAAACAAAAATAGGAACAGATTCATCAACGGATTTTCTTGAACTGAGAGAAAAACGTGCAGTACAATGTGCAGTATAACGTAAAGGGAACTTTTATTAAATGAGCAGTGGCGTGCATTCTATAGCACAGTTCACGTGACGATTGTACTGCAAAAAACCGCAAAACACGTTGAACACGGACATCCCGGATATGTTAAGAAAATCAAATACGATGAAGGTGGTAGAACCAGTGTAGTTCGACTGGAGAAGTACCACCGCCACACCTATATCTGGCGTGAAGCATTTCTTGCGTTTCGATAGAAAGGTGTGGTTGCCGGCACTCTTTCACATGAGGCGACCATCATAGTCCTCGGAAGTAGCAACACATCTGTGATTGACTGATGGAATACATATTCTGTTTGAAGTTGATTACAGACGTCCATGGGCGGCAGGGACCACTTACCATCAGGTGGACTGTTACACCCGGTGGCTGTCCTCGGCTCTGCGAACAACAGTCTAGGATCTCGGAACGCAACCAGAGTTTAAGCGCGTTGTTCCATGGGGCTCCACTCAGATGAGCGGCTGGATCCCCGCACCCTCTGCTCTTACGACGGTATGCGACCAAATGTATCCGTCATTCCCTTCCTCTTCAAATTTATATTGCATGTGAGTACCAACATACATTTCCTCTAATCATTCGCCTTGAGAATGACTGTTTAAAATGCCTATAGTGTTTGTTTATGGCAGTAGTTTGTAACATTTTTTAAAGAAAAACATTTGATATTAACATACCACATAACTTCTAACGCTACACTTATTTCTAGTGTGAAGCAATTCTCTATTTCCATTAAAGGTTGTGTGAAGGTTCACTTTACATATGGGACGGCCATTTTAGTCCTCGGGAGTAGCATCTATGATAGAGACAATCTATGATTGTCTCAAGAAAAAAATCCTGTTCTGTATGAACATACCAATCCACAAGAGGCAGTGACAACTAACCAGCTTACAAGGTGGACCACTCACTCGTTTGCCACTTCAATCATATATAAATAAAACGAGCTTCCAACTTAAATACTGAGACGAATTATACTGATTCAGCGTCCAACAAGCCTAAACACACCAAGAATAGGTATATTTCGTAGTTTACAAACATACAGCATAGTTTATTGATCTTGCTATTATTGCTATACTATAACCAGCCTTATTGTACTGGGCATTGGGTCATATATTGCGAGCTTGTTGCACGTGTGGGTCGAGCCTACGAGCCTACGAGCCTAACAGAGTACTTCACGGAACCTCGTTAGCCTTGAGAATGGCTATTTAAAACGCGCATGGTGTTTGTCTGTGTCAGGGGTTTACAACATTTTTTGGGGAAATAACGAACTTTTTATTGAATTGAAGTGACAGGCCAGAATGGAGTCTGATACCCGTGTGATACGCTGGGTTTCGGGTTTGATTCCCGATCAGACAAGTATCTTAAATGATGAATTTTTATTTTTATTCTGGTTCTGTGTGTTTGTGTAGTCTGTCTATGTCCATGGCACCCACGATGCAGGACAAATATTTCCTAGTGAAGGATTATAAGCGTAGAAAGCGTTTTATTTTGGAAAAGAAATCTATTAACTTATGTTTTATATAGAATTAAAGCATACTAGAATGGAGTCTGATGTTAAGTGGTTACAGACACCCATGCACATTGAAATCATAACCAAAAAGGATTGGAATAGTTAATAGGAATTTAGTTATAATGCATTTTGCGTGCTATTATAAGACTAAAACGTTGTGACGGTAGTGCTAAACAACGCAGAGTTCCAACGCCTTATACCATGTACCACCACTGATTTTAGAACAAACCAAATATTTATTGAGGATATTGGATACATTAATTTTTAGACACATAAATCACGAACACGTCCACATCAACCAATTCGCACTTGGCCACCGCGGTGGACTATGGCCTAAACAATCTCGTTCTGAGAGTAGACCCGTGCCCAGCAATGAGACAATAATAGGTTGACGAGAACATAATTCTAAATACAACATTACGGGCTCCGCAAGATGGCGGACCTAATATATAGGTTTTGCACCCTCACGAGTGTCAAATGAGTTTTCTTGGCGAAAAATATACAAGTCTCTATAATTGGCATACAATATAACATTCATTATTGCATAATAGGTAGGTACATATGTATATGTAGAGTACACAAGGAAAAAACCGAAGAAATGTCTCATAAAATTGTTATTTTTGTGTTATTATTGATACGATATTTAATCTAACAATAACATTAATCAAAAACGACATGTTTTTACATCTTTATCACAGTTTCAGCAATAACACACATTCGATATGAAATTTGTTGTTAATAAACACCAATTTATTTCCAGTAAACGTAATATCATAAACAAACATTGATAAAGTTTTTAAAACAACAGTAAAATTTTGCATAAACTATTGATAACCGCTTCAAAAATGATAACTCCATCTGATAGATGCGAGCGATCCGAGTGCGACATCTTTGGAACTTTTTTTATTTAATAACTATCAAATCAAAAAATTTTAAATATAATTAAAATATAACATAATTAAAGTACCCAAATGGTAACCAAGTTATATAGAAACATGAAATATTTAGCACTTCTATTACAAGCTTTTATTTACCTTGCCTTATTAGTTTATCAGTTCGTACAATGTATATGCATGTCAAATCTTGAAATGGATTCTCAAACCAGGTAATCCCAAGCGATTGCACTGAATTTTTTCACAGGCGTTTGGTTTGATGTCAATTTAAGCTTAGTAACGTTAATTCTAATAAAACATATTTAAGAAGTAGCAGTGATAGCCTAATGGTTGAAACTTGCCCTCTCAATCGGGAGGTCCGAGGTTCAAACCCAGGCACGCACCACTGATTTATGTGCGTATTATACATTAATTATCACTGCTTTACGGTGAAGAAAAACATCGTGAGGAAACCTACACACCCGAGAGTTCTTTAAAAAATAAGTTCTCGGAGGTGTGTGAAGTCCACCAATTCGCACTTGGCCAGCGCGGTGGACTATGGTCTAAACTCTCTCATTACGAGAGAAGACCCGTGCCCAGCAGTGGGACAATAATGGGCTGACGACGAAGAACTAGCAACCGGAAACCAGCTGTCTAACAAATAAAACCGCATCCAAATCGGTTCACCCGTTTCGGAGCTACGTGTCCATACACACACTGGTGAGTGTGTCTGTACACACAGACAGACTTACCAGTCAAACTCATAACACCCCTCTTGTTGCGTCGGGGGTTAAATACAACATTACGGGCACCACAAGATGGCGGACCTACTATATAGGTTTTGCACCCTCGCGAGTGTCAAATGAGTTTTGTTGGCAAGAATTTTTTAAGGTGGTAGAACCAGTATAGTTCGACCGGGGAAGTACCACCGCCACACCCATTTTGAGCGTGAAGTATTTCTTGCGTTTCGATAGAAGGGTGTGGTTGCGCACTTTCACATGAGGCGACTATCTTAGTCCTCGGGAGTAGCAACACATCTGTGATTGACTTCAGATGGAACCTATGTTCTGTATGAAGTTGATTACAGATGTCCATGGCAGTGGCCACTTACCATCAGGTGGACTGCATGTTCTTCAGTCAGATAAAAAAAAATATATAACAGGTTGTTTTTAACGAATTTTAAAATACTTACAACATTATTTATAATTCTATCTGTAATCTATTCAATACCTAAAACTTTTAAAATCCTCACAAAAATGTAATCAAATTTAATGCTTTTAATATGTACAGCCAAATGTTTTCAAAACCTGTTCCATACGGTATTGCTCACTTTAATGTATACGAAATAATAACTGACTATACATTTAAAACTTCACGCTTCTGGTAGTAATTGGTGATTTCAAAAATTGTGGTTTTATTTGCTTCTAAGTTACGATGTGATTATTAGTGCAAAAAATGTAACATTAAAATATTTAAGTAAATCCCAAGTTTGTATTATACCTACGTATACATTTAAGAAATCGTCCAAAGGTGTTCATACTACTGTATTTCGGCTACCTTATTACTATTATTTTGGATCTAATTGAAGTAGCATGCAGTCCACCTGCTGGTAAGTGGTGGCAGCCGTCCAGGGACATCTGTTAGCAAGTGCATATAGCACATAGGTTCCATCTGAAGTCAAACACAGCTGCGTTGCTACTAAGGAGGACTAACATGGTCGTCTTACATAAAAACAGGCAAATTCACAGTGTCCAAACCATTTTATAACAAATGCATTAATTATCCGTCTAAAATCATCCATCATGTTAAAAAAACGCCATCAGCAATTCGAAAAAGACATGTGTCATTATCAGAAATCATGGATCAACTGTAAAATATGGCTGGCGACCACAGAGAGGAATGGACTCCTATACTTTAGGTTATTAATAATCTTACCAAGAGAGATCCCATACTTTGTATAACTAACCCATTAATGTTAATAAAAGATTTTTTGTTTTTTTTTTTAACTATTCACCTATTTTATTTAACCTTCCTTTATTTGTGTTTATTTTAACTTAATTAACCTAATCTTAACTGTGTCAAAAAAAAATTACATCTTAATTATTTTTATTTTATGTAATATTTATAAGTGGAAACTTTGCTGATTTAATAAGCTGTATGTACTGAATATTGTATGTTTCCCTAATAAAAATAAAAATAAATAAAAAACTATATCGTAACCAAGCAGCCATATATATTATGTCCCACATGTATCATTATGTGCATATGTACAATCGATGTCTGAACAAGTCGTGTGTCGTTTAACAAACGGATTATACCATGTCAAGGTATCTGGGTTAATGACTCGAAGGTCCGTCCAGTAGATGACACAGTTAAAGAAGATTAATTTGAATCGATCTAAATTCTGGGTCTGGGTGTTTGTGTATTCGTCTTGTATGTGTCCATGGTACCCACGACACAGGAGAAAATCCTAGTGTGGGACTATGGGTGTAGAAAGCGTGTGTGTGTGTGTTTTTATATACAGTCAGATATACAATAATGTACAGACAAACATCCCACCCAGAAGAGAAATCTTAGTTTCGGCGTGACCACGATCCACGTAACTGAATCGAACTATTGGTAAAAGGCTCAAAACCGCATATTGTAAGAAACCGTTCATACAATACAAACACCTAAATTGATCTGGTATCTGTCTAGCCGAGAATCGAATTTTGAACCTTCTGCTAGTTAGACCAGTATATAGACACTCCGCCACACGGAGTAATAGACTAGGTACCCACTACACGTGTTTAAAGCGGCTAATTACGAAATGGCAATTAATTAAAACCCGTGATCAACGGATCGCTAAATTATAACGGGAATGTGTTAATGTATATATCGAAGAGAGTGTGACGTGGCATCAGGATGGTCGAGGCATCAGGATGGTCTTCATTATTTTCCTTTCTTGAAGATTTCAAGTAAAACACAGCAGTAAACTTCTTCGATTTATTCACAATTGAAGAGGTGTGATCGCTTCAACGGTTAAACAAGAATAATTCTTTCTACCGGCGTTCGCTCGCCTTTTTATAACAATGTTTGGTGGTGTGACAATAATAAATTTATGGAGGGTAAACTAAATTACAATTCTTAAAATTATTAAATGTTGCTAATTTAATAAACAAACAATTTTCGATGTTTAAACTAACTAAAATAATTATTATCGGCGACGTGTTTTCCATAAATACGCGGTGTCGCGCCGACATATATATACAGAAATAATTTATTGCTAATAATATGCGATTACATATGTATATTAAGTATCATATTTATATAATTTTATCCTTATGCTTGTCATATTTCAAATTAAAATATGATAGTTAATCTGTAAAATAAAACTATGAATATAAAGAGCGAGCTAAACAACAAAACTTTGCTCACGTAAAAAGTATTTAAGTGCCCCTGTACTTTTTGAGATTCATGCAAATCCTGTAACGAAACATTTAAGTACTAATATCTTGTATATAACTTCAACAGTATCTCGTATTTATAATATTAATAAAAAAACACTACATAGTATAAAATAGAGTCGCCTCCCACTGTGTGTCACTATGTATGCTTAGATCTTTAAAAGTACTCTACGGATTTTATTACATTTTTTTTATGGGTAAAGTGATTCAAGGGGCTTGCCCCTTTTTATGTAGACCTGTGTATATAAAACTAGCTGTGCCCGCGACTTCGTCCGCGTTGCCACGCAACGCAAGCCTTCAAAGATGAATATTTTTCCCCGTTTTTTTTCACATTTTCCATTATTTCTTCGCTCCTAATAGTTGCAGCGTGATGTTATATAGCCTAAAGCCTTCCTCGATAAATGGTCTATTTAATACAAAAAGAATTTTTAAATTCGAACCAGTAGTTCCTGAGATTAGCGCGTTCAAACAAACAAACAAACAAAAAACAAACAAACAAACAAACAAACAAACAAACAAACAAACAAACAAACAAACAAACAAACAAACAAACAAACAAACAAAACAGCTTTATTCCGTTAATGCAACACATACAACAAAAATAACATAAATTAAACATAACGCGCATAATTTAAAAAAAATCGTGATGTGATGCGCGCCTGAGATTTTCTATCATTAGACTACCATTGCTGTTACATAAATATAACATAACAAACGCAAACCACTCTTCAGCTTTATATATTAGTATAGATATGTGTAATAGAGTAGAGACACACTGATAATTTTTGATTTTTGAATTTTAGGCGGAACGAAGTTCGCCGGTTCAACTAGTACTTAATATAACATTGATTACGAGGCAAGCACTGTTGTATTTTCCATTTTTAATAGCCCTATAACAGCGCAAAGTATTAAAATGGGACACCCCTTCTCCCAAAAAAAGAACAAAAATTCATAAAACATGGTAAAACGGAACAAATACAGAGAAACTCTACAGCTCTCTTATCTCGTAACTCATTAGCCTGCGTTTGCAAAATAAATGACGTTCCGCTTTTAATAAATACTTCAATTGTTACGCCTAAGGAAAAAAGTTGAAATAACAAAATAATTAATCAATATATTACCAAACCATTGTTTCATGTTTATTTTTATATAGTTATACCTAACGATAAGGCAGACGGGGCCACTTGATAGAATGTAGTTACCGTCGCCGATAGACATTTGCAACACCAGAGGAGTCGCCAATGCATCGCCGGCTTTAAAGAAGAGCTCTTTTTACACCTTGCTTGAAGAACCCTATGTCATAGCGCACCGGGAATACCTCAGGAGGAAGCTCATTCCATATCTTGCACGCTGCAGAAACGAGCGCGAAAACCGAGCCGTGAAGGACCGCCACGGGTCAAGTTGATATGGATAAACAACAAAACACCATAAAATACCAAAAATATGATGGCCCATAACAGGAAATAGGATTTTACATCCATCCATCCATCCATCCATCAGCCTTTGAAAGTCCACTGCTGGACATAGGCCTCCCCTAAGATTAGGGGGTTTTGCCATAGTCACCGCGCCTGGCTGTGCGTGTTGGTGACCGCAGTATGTTTAAAGTTCTCAGGGTGATGCTGCTGCCCATCACCTGGTTTAAGGTCCCTTAGTCGCCTCTTACGACATCCACGGGAAGAGAGGGAGTGGTGCTATTCACAAGACCGACACCACACGGCCAACAACACTCTTATCTAATTAACGAACGTTCGCCAAATAACTAATTATGTGACATTCCAGTTGATATGTGAAAAATATAAATAATGAAATACTACTTTACCAACAAACTGGAACTAATATTATGAGAACAAAAATCCGACTGCTATACTGCAATACTAAAATTTGCAGTGGAGTATTTTATTTTTAAGAATCTTACAAACGGATCACAAGTTTTTTGCTTCACGTATTATTAAATTCAAATTTTTAGAAGGGAAGATGGAGGTTTTCGTGCTAAACTCTGTCGATATAAACAAAGGTTCCTCCTAAGGTTCCAAAAGTCATCGACATACAAAATCGTTTTACTATAAGCATTAGAGGCTGTTGTCTTGACCTCTAAATTGCTTTTCCTACACTGTTTATTTACATACAACAGCCTTGTCTAGTTGTCTACCATATACATATCTCGCCGTAAGAATAAAAGGATTCTAAGGCAAAGTGTGTATTTTTTTAAATAACAAAATTGTATTAGTTTTTTTTATGGATTTTTTTTAAGTTTTGTGCCTAAACAATTTATGTTGTTTTTTATTAGCAAGAAATGATATTTTCTTATTCTCTAGACCAGGGTTTCGCAAAACGGGGCACGCGAACCCCTAGAGGTTCGCCATTCTATGGCAGGTGGTTCGCGACAAGTAATAAAAAAAAAATACTCCTAAAATTGACTCCATTTGTGAAAACAAACAAGCACACCCATCGCATTAATGTCCTAGACAGTATACTACGATATAAAGCGCAGTTTAAAATTTTTAACTTAATTTGTCAAAAATGTTGAGTTCGGTCCCTTTCGATCTCATTGTACGATGTCCTCGATATATCCGATCAGCTATCTAATTGACGTATATAGTTCAAGTTCCTTGATACATTTCGGTATGAACCTGTAGCCATGATACGCGTTTTAAATTTTTCTACCGACATTTTGATGTTGCATGGATCGTGGTCACGGTGAAACTCCTTCCATCGTCGATGGACGCCGTGACAACGATTCAAGCAAATGGAAGGAGGACTTCTTCTCGCGGAGCGCAGCTCCGCGGGGAAACTAGATGAGGGCCTTGCCCTTTGCTAGTGGATGCTACCGCTGCCCGTGAACACGAGCAGGTCCTAGGGGGGGGGTATTGGCTTGTCAGGCGGGGATTTTTTTTTTTTTTTTTTTTTTTCCCTGCCTGACTTACCATTACAATGGGGGGACGTCCTTGCTGGTCTGGTTGTCGGCAGTGTTCTCTCTTCGTTTTTGGGATCCGCAGGTTGCCCCGCAGAGGAAGCCGGGAGTGGGCGGCCTTTATTCAGGGCCGCGGACATTCCACAGTTTGCGACGGCATGCTACCCCAGATGGTCGGATATACTAGCAATGCCGCCGCGGATGGCTGGACTGATGTCTTGGCCCTGACCAATGGCCGCGATCACCTGTTGCAGCATCATTGTAAGGTCCTGCAGCACCCGGAGTTGCTGGTGGCAGGCCTGTTCGCTACCCCCAAGATGGGCGGGGGCTCTAGCGGGCTGCTTCCTTTTCTTCTGCTTGTTGTTAGCAGTGGTTTCAGGTGCGGGAGGGGTCGGCTTTGCCTTCTTCCCCTTCCGTTTCCGGCTCTTCTTTTTAAGAGGAGCCCCGCGACTGGTCGGCTCGTTAGCCGCTGCCATGAGGGACCCCTGTTGGTGTTCCTCAACTAGCTGCGGCTGTTGCGAGACGACCGGAGGCTTCCGCGGTCTCCCCGCCTTGGCGGAGAGGGCCACCGTCCCAGCGCGTTTGTTTCGCGCTTCCAGCCTAAACGCCGGACATGACGTATGGTTGGCGGGATGCGGTCCGCTACAGTTCGCACATGTGGCCGGCTCTTCGCGAGGACGCGGGCATTGGTATGCGGCGTGGTTTTCACCACACCGCACACAGGCGATCTCTCGGTGGCAGTTATGCGAACTGTGTCGAAACTGCTGGCATCGGTGGCACTGCGCGGGTCCCTTCTTCCCGCGCCATGCCTCTATCTTAATGCCGGGCATGCACATTAACTCCGTATGTGCATATATGCCCGGCAAGAGGCCCTCGGTTCTCTTTAGCACCGCTAAAAAGATACAACCGGGCCGGCCTCGACGGGCCCGGATGGCGCGAGCAAACTCGGGGACATACCCCAGTTCGCGGAGCTCTTCTATGACGTCCTGCGGGGCGGTGTCGGCGGGCAGCCCCCTTATGGCCACCCTCACACTTTGTTCCGCGGGCAGGGAGTAGGAGAACCATGAGATCCTCTCCCGAGATTCGAGTCCGACGAGATATGACTGTATTAGTCTGTACTCGCCGGCGTCCCTCGGGGAGAATCTTACCCCCTGCCCGTAAGGACGGGCATTGGGAGCCCTCCCCAACTTGGACTTTAACTCCCTGAAATGGAAGGTCCAATTAGGGAGTTTCTCCACAATGAGTGGAGGGAATCTGCCTTTGGGAGGCTGACCGCCGGGAATCAGTGGGGGATTCATACCTGCGGATCCCACGTTGGTATGGGGCAGCGGTAGCGGTGCGGCTTCTTGAGCTGCGGCTGCTGGTACTGGCGCGGCTGCTGGTGCTGGCGCGGCGGCTGGTGTCGCTATTTGCGCGGCATCCGACGACCACGCGCTCGAAAAAGGCTTCAAAGACGGCGGCGTCGGTGCTCGCGCAGGCTGCGGGCGTGGAGCGCCGCTAACCGCTGCCGCAAATGAATACGGCGGCGGGAGCGGCGTTTGTGGCGCTTTCGGGTGTTCGGGCGGGCCAGGGTCCGAGTAGACCCTGTGGAGCCCGCGCTCTCGGCTTCTGATGCGGAGGCGGGGGTCTCGGATGACGCGACGCTTCGCATCTCTATCATCCTCCCCCGCCTCCGGACTCCTCGGCCTCCTGGCTAACCTCTCCCGCTCCATGCCCAGCCAGAGATCGGCGAGCTCGTCTTGTTCGGGCGTCGCCTGGCGGGCACGGTAGCGGTCGATGGTAGACCAGAAGGTTTCTTCGATGTCCTCTTCTAGGACATCATAAGGGAGAGATTCCGCCTCCATCATCCGGAACAGCTTCGCCCTTGTCTCGGGCGAATACTGGTCCACCCAGGTTTCCGGTTTCCGAGGTCTCTGGAGGGGGGGCACGTCCGTGAAGTCTATCCGGGGTGGCGGGAACGCCGAGCCCGTCCAATGGGCCTCCTCCGCATGTTGCGGCGGGGGCGATGGGGACGGCTCAGGCGACCTCGGCGAATCCGCTAGGCGCTGTCCGGTAGGACGCGGCGACCTGGCCTCACGCGACCCGGATGGGTGCGGTGGCCCGCTCGCTCGCGCCACGGACGAGCGCCCGGCGGGGGTGTCAGTGGGTCGATATGGACCCGCAGGTGGAGGCACAGGTTGGGGAGTCTGCTGCACGTCAGTGAGCGACTCACCCAGTGTGCTTCCGTGGCGGGGTTGGGGGGTCCTCAAGTGGGTGGCTTCTACGAGGGGTGGTCCAAAAGTTCGCGGAATGGACGGGATGGAGTGGGGATAGGGTAGCTCGCTTAGTGTCATACTAATTAGGCACTCATAATTAGTATATATTTAACATTTCAACCCTACAGCGCCATTCGTTTACGAGTACTCGCCTGCTAAACAAGTCAATCCGGAAGCAAACTGCAACTATGGAGAAAATTGAACATCGCGCTGTAATAAAATTCCTTACCAAGCAAGGAAAAAACGTTCAAACCATTTTAAATGAAATGGACGCCGTTTATGGAGATCAGTGCCCTGGTAAAACAATGGTTTATAAGTGGCATGGACTTTTTAAACATGGTCGAGATTCAATTGAAGACGACTCTCGCTCTGGGCGGCCAGTTGAGGCCACCACATCAGATATCGTCGAAAAAGTTGAAAAATTTGTACTCGAAGACACACGTTTGAAGAAAAAACAATTATCTGCATTAGTTGGAGTATCAGATACAACCATTTTGCGGATCCTGCACGACCACCTGGGCATGTCAAAAGTCAGCGCAAGATGGGTGCCGAGAATGCTCACGCCGCTTCAAAAACAGCAGCGCGTCGACGCGTCTAAGCACTTTTTGGAGGTGTGTGGAGACGAACCTGTGCAGATTTTGGAGCGGATTGTTACTGGAGATGAAACATGGGTTCATCACTTTGAACCTGAATCAAAACAGGAGTCCATGCAATGGCACAAAAAGGGTACACCACCTCCCAAGAAATTCAAAGTGCCAGAATCGGCTGGAAAGTTGATGGCCACTGTTTTTTGGGATTGTGAGGGAATATTACTGATTGATTATAAAGAAAAGGGTACCACTATAACCGGAGAATACTACGCAACGATATTGGAAAAGTTAAAGGAGGCAATTAAAGAAAAACGTCGAGGAAAATTGGCCAAGGGTGTGTTGCTTTTGCAAGACAACGCGCCGGTTCACAAGAGCCGAGTTGCCATGGCTGCTCTGCACACGCATGGATTCGAACCACTTGTTCACCCACCCTATAGTCCAGACCTGGCCCCTAGTGATTTTTATTTGTTTCCGAATTTAAAAAAAGAGTTAAGGGGAAGGAAATTTTCCGACGATAACGAAGTGAAGGAGGCAATTTCGGCGCATTTTGAGCCCAAAGACAAAAAATATTTTTTCGATGGTTTAGAAAAAATAATTCATAGATTGAATAAATGTATTAGACTTAAGGGTGATTATATTGAAAAGGAAAAATAAATTTATTGTTATATTTTATTAACAACCCTTTCATTCCGCGAACTTTTGGACCTCCCCTCGTATTTCTTCGCCGTCCGAGTCGCGCGCCGTGCGTGCGGTTCTGCGGGCGCCGGAGCGACCGCTGCCGCGCTGCTGGGCGCGCTGCGGTTGGGGTATAGCGGATTTCCCGCTGGAGTTGCTAGGTTTGGGCATCTCGCCCTCGCTGCGATGGCGCCGCGTGCCCGGGGGCTCGCGGCGCGGCTGCTTCTATCCGGGAGTCTTCCGGGCGCCTAGGCGCCGACTTTGCCCACCTCCGAAATTATAACAATCCCAGGGTAGGCAGAGAAAAGTGATGTGCGCACGAGCGAGGGTACTTGGGCGAGATGCGGCCAGTCCTTGCAAGCAAATGGATTCATTTGCAGCGGGTTTTATATGCGGTAGAACCAATGTAGTTCGGCGGGGGAGATAAGTGGTATCTCCCACACTAATTTCAAGTGTTAAGCAGTTTGCGTTTCGATGGAAGGGTATGGTTGTTGGCCAGCGTTGAAAGATTTTATTTTTATCAAGTCGGGATTTAGAAACTTTTTGATTAAAAAAAGCGGGATTTCATACTCAAAAGCGTTACACGGCGGACGGGCTGGAGGATCTACATTTGGCGACCTTTTAGGTGGACAAACTGTCGATAGACATAAATTTGTATAAATTTGATGACCTCTTTTGTGTTCAACTAATTGCAGTTTGACTTAAATTTGTATAGATTTGGGGACCTTTTTTTGCAAAAGTCCCGTCCTTCGCGAAAAGCGGGACTGAGCCTGTTCCGCGCGGGAAATTTAATATTACCAGCGTACCACCACAACACTATTGTTCGCTCACTTTTATACGAGGTGACCATCTTAGTTCTCGGGAGTAGCCACGCATCCACGATTGGCTTCAGATAGAACCTGTCCTATATGAATTGCTTACAGATGTCCATGGGCGGCAGTGCTCACTTACCATCAGTTGAACTGCATGCTCGTTTTTTACTTCAGATAAAAAAGAAACCTATACTATTTACACCATGACAGTCTTGTTTCCATAACAAAGCGTCGCTATTAATGGCAGCGTAAACATCGATGTTTTGTTTCACTCGCACGACTACCTCGACGATTGTTCCGTCTCTGTTTACCTTTGCACTGTCAACATTACAACTACGTGTGATTAAATACGACGCCATATCAAGGGTCCTACATTTTCCAACCTAATCCAACCTCTCCCCAAATTTGTAAAATTCCATTTAGCTGCATTTTTTTATACCTGGCTGAAGTAGCAAACGAGCATTCAGTCCTCCGACGACTGTTATCAACTTCATACAGAACATGGGTTCTATCTGAAGTCAATCACAGATGCGTTGCTACTCCCGAGGACTATGATGGTCGCCTCATATAAAAGTGTGCCGGCAACCACACCCTTCCATCGAAACGCAAGAAATACTTCACGCTAGAAATAGGTGTGGCGGTGGTACTTGTCCGTTCGAACTACACTGGTTCTACCACCTTCAAAACCTTCACCTGCATCTTATCGATTTCCCTGCCATTGAGAGATAATACTTATTGGCCAGTTATTTCAACGTAATACCTTCGCTCAAAGAAATCCAACGAAGTTAAGGTAGAATTAGATATGGTCATCTAATTACTGTATTTCAATTTGTAACGCCATTTAGAATCTAATATATAAAATTCTCGTGTCACAGTTTTTGTTGCCATCCTCCGAAACGGCTTGACCGATTTTTACCAAATTTTATATGCTTATTCAGTAGGTCTGAGAATCGGCCAAAATCTATTTTTCATACCCCTTAAGGGTTGTCCACCCTTAACATTTTTTTTATTTTTTATATGGCAAAACAACGTTTGTCGGGACAGCTAGTATAATATAATATTGTCAAAAATAAATTTAAAAAAGAAAAAAAAGCAATTCAAATTTTCTGAAAATCGTTTGCACGATATACTAGTTAAAAACAATGTATACAAATAACTATTATATAAGTGAGCACTTAGGTATGCCAGCAAAACAGTAACAATATATCTGATAATTCAGTCTGATATTTTATCTGAGTCCACTGTGTTTACCCGTGCTCAATGCTCGCTGTGTTCACTTACCTACATGTCATACATAGCATTATAATAAAAAAATATATTTACCAACTAAATATCACTATACTTACCATATAAAAAACTTTTTTTATATCTCACTGAAGTAGCAAACGAGCATGCCTGATAATAAGTGGCCACAGTCGCCCATGGACATCTGTAATCAACTTCATACAGAAAATGGGTTCCATCTGAAGACAATCACAGATGCGTTGCTACTCCCGAGGACTATGATGGTCGCCTCATGTGAAACATACCTACAGTTCTCAAACTATACAATATAAAAGAAACTCGTTAAGACGACATGCGTATTTCGTTGAGAATAATGAAACAGGTCAAAAGGTCCAGGCAAATCTATAGTTTTTATTCCACGAAATAAAATTGTAAAAAAACTTTGTAAAATTATGTAAATAATTTAAAATTATGTAAAATTTAACGTCCCGCTAGGCAGAGCGTTGCCATATCGGTCTGTCACGCAATGAGTTCCGGGTACGATTCCCGGGCAGACAGATATCCAATGATGAGATTAGATTCATGATCTGGGTCTGAGTGTATGTGTATACGTGTTGTGACGTAGAAAAGACGTAGACGTAGAAAAGACGTGTAGAAAACGTAATATTTGTCTACTAAAATATACTTTCAGGTGGTAGAACCAGTGTAGTTTGTTTGATGGACCAATGGACGGCAAACTCCAATCAGCGAAGTCCCTTTGCATGATTCCATTGGATGGTGTAAGTGCCACGTGGACGATGGCCCACTTCGCTCACGCCTAGCTACGCCACCGACTGCCACACTAATTTATAGCGTGAAGCAGTTCTTGCGTTTTGAGCCGGCAACCACATAATCCCATTATGTGGTTGCCGACTCATTTTTATGTAATTCGCCCATCTTAGTCCTCCCGAGTTGTGACGCATCTGTCATTTACTTCAGATAGAACTCCTGCTCTATATGAAGATGCTTACCGATGTCCATGAGCGGCGGTGACCACTGACCATCAGGGGGATTGCTTACTCGTTTGCTTTTTTATCGGATTAAAAAAAACTTTGCGCTTCTACAAAGACATGCCGTTTTTTTTTTGTTTTCGAGGGGGAAACCTTCAAAAGGTACCCGACGCCGTGGGAGCGACGCAGGGTTATGTGGGATTTTTACCGCACCAAAACCCACCCGGTGGCCGTCCTCGGCGCTGAAAAGGAGGACTAAGGGATCTCGAAACGACTTCAACCGGAAACCTCCGAGCGCGCTGCCCCATCGGGCTCCTCCCAGATGGGCGGCTGTGCCCACCGCTCCGTCTAGTCTTTACGACGGTATGCGACCACACATACCGCCGTCCTTCCCGGGATTGCCTGACCGAACGGTTCGAGCTCCCACTCTAGCCGTCTGCAACCCCGGAAGCCCCTTTTAGTCGCCTCCTACGACAGGCAGGGGATACCGTAGCCCTATTCTGACCCCGAGGCTACAGGGACGACAAAGACATGCCTAAATGATTGTTTTGATAGTTCCTAAAAGGCCTTCGTAATAGAGAATGTAATACTTGACACTTGCGAAATTGAGTTTTTTGCGGTACTTGATATCAAAAGAATGATGTCTACGGGTAGGTATGTAAAAGTTTTTAACCAAGAGTTTTTTAAATATTTTTTACCAATCCATTATTACTGCAAGCAACAGTGCTTGAACTAGAATAAGTGATCATTATTGTTAGGTGATTAGATCATCATTTTTAACTTTGCGGTAATTGTATTAATAGCCTGTAGACATCATTCTACAGGTATGTAAAAGTTTATAACCAAAAGTTTCTTTAAAGTTTTTTACCAGTCAAATGTTAATGCAAACAACAGTGCTTGAGCTAGAATAAGTGATCATGGTTGTTAGGTGATTAGATCATCATTTTTAACATAAATGCCGTAAGTGTCTTATTAATATTAGTATTAAAGTAAAAAATGCAGCACTTGCGTATTTTATTCAATACGAATAGATCCGGTTGTCAAATCAAATGTATATTGCCTGTAAATATCAATGTCATGAAGTAGAGATTTGAGAAGACAACATGTTTATCTCACAACTATAATTTTGCAAATACTATATTAGCTAAATTACCCGTGCTTTGCCATGATCACAAAAATGGCAGCCATATTCAAATAGTTCAAAATATCATAATCAAAAGCATTCTTTAGACTAACCAGTTGAATAAACAACATCCATCGAAACGAAAACATCGAAAGTGGTAGAACGAGTGTAGTTCGCCCGGAGAAGTACCACCGCCATACCTATTTCTAGCGTGAAGCATTACTTGCGTTTCGATGGAAGGGAGTGGTTGCCGGCACACTTTCACATGAGACGACCATCATAGTCCTCGAGAGTAGCAACGCATCTGTAATTGACTTCAAATAGAAGCTATGTTCTGTATGAAGTTAATTACAGGTGTACATGAGCGGTAGTGACCACTTACCATCAGGTGGACTGCATGCTCGCTTGCTACTACAGTCAGATAAAAAAACAATCGCATTTTTACATAATATAACGACGCCGAATCGCGCCTCGCGATTTTATCATTAAACAAATGCGTTCACATAATTGTAATTACTTTAGTTAAGTAATTATAATTATTATTACATAAATTCAACGTTTATTACACACGTTTCAAAAGCTAACAAGGAAAAAAACATGCAAAATTTTAAGTAAATCGAAAACTCGTGCTTAAATTTATGTAAAGCATTTGTTGGACTTATTTCAATTAGAATTTTAATGACCTTTAAATATAGGAATTAAACACAAACGTTTAAATTTATTTTACATAATTTATTTTATAAATGTAGGAACTAAACAAAAACGTTGTTTAAATTATGTAAAATATTACAAAAGTTTTAGTTTAAGCAGTCGGGTTTTTATAATAAAATATTTTTATGATAAACATATATAACTAATACATATTTTTCTGATTTCCCATTCACTACCTTACATTTAATTGCCATGTTGTTAAGATTAGAAAAAAACATCTCTTTTCGATCTTTCTTCCTGTTTCCGGGTGCATTTTTTATAAATTAAGCAATCTACAGCCGGGCCGGGGTTAGTCGATTCCAATTTCAAGCTGTTTGGGTCGTAGTGCATACCAAAAAAATGGACATACATTCACACATATATACATACAAACATATAGACACTCGAAAAACATTACCATAACACGCAGATGGTTCTCGTCAATCTATTATTATTGTCCCAGTGCTGGGCACGGATCTTCTCTCGGAATGAGAGTATTAGGCCATAGTCCACCGCGCTAGCCAAGTGCGAAGTGGTGGACTTCACACATCTCCGCACACTTTTTTTTAAGTACTCTCGGGTGTGTAGGTTTTCTCACGTTATTTTCCTTCACCGAAAAGCAGTGATAATTAATTTCTAATACGCACATAAATCAGTGGTGCGTGCCTGGGTTTGGAATTCGGATCTCCCTATTGAGAGGGCAAGTAATAATTAAATTCAACATTTTAATGTACTTGACAACCCAGTAATCTATACTTATAATAAAGTTGTAGAGAGGTCAATTCTGTACATGAAATATTTTTCCAAAATAACTATCAGGGCGTGATTAGGGATCGATACTGATGCCAAAAATGCAATCAGTAAAATTTTTGTCTGTCTGTCTGTCTGTCTGTCTGTCTGTCTGTCTGTCTGTCTGTCTGTCTGTCTGTCTGTATAACCGTTATAGAAACAAAAACTACTCAGTGGATTTTAACGAAACTTGGTACGATTATTCTTTATACTCCTGGGCTGGTTATAGTATACTTTTCATCCCGCTACAATCAATAGGAGCAGAGCAGTAAAGGGAAATATTGGGAAAACGGGAGAAGTTACTTTTTTAAGCTTCTGTCGCGTGTGCAACCTTAATGGTTAAAGCTACACAGAAATCATGTATGAGGGAAATATTTTCCTTAAAATTATCTAAAAAATATCCTACGACAGCATATGTCTATCTTTTATGGTTGACTCACAATAACACGTGTAACTCCCGATAGCTTAGCAGTTCAAAGCTTTCTGATTATATTTGTCTACTCTTACGTTTATAACTCAGTCATCTATCTGTACAAAAATGAACATGAAAATGAAAAATGAAAAATGAAAAATGAAAAATGAAAAATGAAAAATGAAAATGAAAAATGAAAAATGAAAAATGAAAAATGAAAAATGAAAAATGAAAAATGAAAAATGAAAAATGAAAAATGAAAAATGAAAAATGAAAAATGAAAAATGAAAAATGAAAAATGAAAAATGAAAAATGAAAAATGAAAAATGAAAAATGAAAAATGAAAAATGAAAAATGAAAAATCAAAAATCAAAAATCAAAAATGAAAATTGAAAAATTAAATATGAAAATTGAAATTTTTAAAAATGAAAAATGAAAAATGAAAAATGAAAAACGAAAAATGAAAAACGAAAAATAAAAATGAAAAATGAAAAATGAAAAATGAAAAATGAAAAAGAAAATGAAAAATGAAAAATGAAAAATGAACAGTGAACAGTGAACAGCAATCGGTGCATTTAACTATAAACATGCGAGTGAGAACTGGAGATAACCCGGATGATCGTCAATTTTCTGATACACTGTTAAAGATTGGCGAAGGTACCTATCCACAACTACACCAAGGAAAAGTTATTCTGACGCCCGAGTTATGTTGTATAGTGCAATCCCAACTACATCTTATATCGTCGGTTTACGGTGACGTAACAAATATATTAAATAGGGACAACTCTTGGCTATGCGAAAGACCCATCTTAACTCCTCGCAATGACCAGGCATTTGAGATTAATAATAAAATACTGTCGAATATACAAGGGGAAAGCAAAGTTTATAGTTCAATAAATAGAATGGTCGATGAACAAGATGCCACTAACTACCCGATAGAATTTTTAAATTCTTTAAATATGCCCGGACTTCCTTCTCATGAAATTTGTTTAAAAATTGGCATTCCGATTATTCTGCTCCGAAATTTAAGACCACCACAACTTTGCAATGGAACTCGGCTAAAAGTAACCCGGTTGTAACAAAATATAATCGTGGCTCAAATTTTAACAGGTTGCGGTGCAGGAGAAACCGTCTTTATTCCCAGAATTCCCTTAGTACCTAATAATTTTCCATTCCAATTTAAAATAACGCAATTCCTAGTATCGGTGTGTTATGCAATGACAATTAATAAGGCTCAAGGGCAGACTTTTCGTGTTGCTGGAGTAGATCTCGGTGTCAGTTGTTTCTCGCATGGTCAGTTGTACGTCGCTCTTTCCCGGGTCAGTAGTTCCAAAAATCTTTACGTTCACGTGCCGGATGGATCAACATTCAACATAGTTTACCCGGAAGCTTTGCATTGAAGTATTTTCGTTATATAAGTACTTAAGCCTTCGGCAGAATCAGAATAGGGCTACGGTATCCCTGCCAGTCGTAAGAGGCGACTAAAAGGGGCTTCCGGGGTTGCGGGCGGCTAGAGTGGGAGCTTGAACCGTCCAGCCAGGCGATACCGGGAAGGTGGCGATATGTGTGGTCGCATACCAGCGTAAAGACTAGATTGGGTGGTGGGCCCATCCGCCCATCTGGGAGGAGCCCGAGTCCTCTTTATAGCACCGAAGACGGCCACCGGGGGGGTTTTAGTGCGGTAAAAATTCCACATAACTCTGCGTCGCTCCCACGGCGTCGGGTACCTTTTGAAGGTTTCCCCCTCGAAAACAAAAATAAAAAAGGTTCTTAAGCCTCATGTGAACGTGATCTAAACAATATTACCAATACATTAACTCAATAACACACAAGGAGTTACTCGCTGGCGGAGTCGCGGGCAAAGCTATTAACAATAATATTGTGCGGTTCCGTATTGCGATATTTTTCAACAGTTTTGTAGATATGACATATTATATTTCCCTACTAAAATACGAAAGTTAATCTGTCTGTTACATCAAAACCACTGAACCGTGAGGAAGGACATAGGCTACTTTTTTTTACGAAAAACAACGGAAACGCGGACGAAGTCGCGGGCAACAGCTAGTATTATAATATAATTAATTTTTGTCATGTAAATACTATATAGATATGACTATTATTGCATTTTATGTTGAATTATTTAATTAAATAATTAATGTAGGTACCTATTAGCGATACATAATTATAATACAAACTGTTCAATTCTATTGTATTGTTAATGTATTTGGATAACTTTTAATATTTATTTTTTTCCTCTAACTTTGCGACGCCCTACCAGTGCCTCACATATTTCTTGTAAAGTTATGTGTGTATTATGCAATAAATAACTAAATAATCCAAGTTTCAACCACTTTATCACTTTAAAAATCACTTTAAAAACACACTTATCGTTAAACATTAATAAATATTTGCTTAGAAAAATCTCAATTGATAAATAAGATGGTTCAGGAATCAAAACATAAGTCGATCGAGTTCTAGGGTAAAACCTTCGTTGCATATTAAAAAAGTGTAAGTATCAATATTTAATTTAAGGAGTTTCATACATTTCATTAAATAAGTGTTAATAATTTTAAATTATCCGCTATAAAAATACTTACGAATGCAAAATGTAATATTAAGGATAAATTATTAGTCTTTAAGACACAGTTGATTAAAAAAAAATTTAAGCTTCATTTTGCCTAAGATCTAGTTAAAATTAAATCTTACTGTCCCTTTGTGTGACTAATATCGTCAGCTTCTAACCGAGATAATTCCACTCCTACAAGGTTATCCCTACAGTATGAACATGCGGCGTTGAATATTTCAACGCTACAACCACATGGCACAAATAGCCATCCATTGGCATGTTCTGTGTGAATATCTAGTAAATGGGTCATCTGCA
Organism: Spicauda simplicius; assembly: GCA_949699795.1. NCBI lineage: Eukaryota > Metazoa > Arthropoda > Insecta > Lepidoptera > Hesperiidae > Spicauda > Spicauda simplicius. The sequence continues at coordinate 3,914,722 of OX453080.1, forward strand.
CCAAATTAAAACGAACTACAGTACCTACTTACAAATCTGTTAGCGAGTACGAGTAATATATCTGTTGTTTTTTCTTGTATTAAGAGCAGTGATAACCTAACGGTTGAAACTTGCCCTCTCAAACGGGAGGTCCGAGGTTCAAACCCAGGCACGCACCACTGATTTACGTGCGTATAAGAAATTAATTATCACTGCTTTTCGGCGAAGGAAAACATCGCGAGGAAACCTATACACCCTCGAGTTCTTAAAAAAAAAGTTCTTGGAGGTGTGTGAGGTCCACCAATTCGCACTTGGCCAGCGCGGTGGACTATGGTCTAAACTCTCTCATTCTGAGAGAAGACCCGTGCCCAGCAGTGGGCCAATAATGGGTTGATGAGATATTACTTTATTGTTTTTTTTTATCTGATAGAGGTAGCAAACGAGCACGCAATCTACCTTATGGTAATTGGTCGCTGCCGCCCTTCTAAGCAACTTCGTATGGAACTTGAGTTCACTGGTTATTCACAGATGCGTCTAAGTTGGACGCCTCATATAAAAGTGTGCCGGTAACCACACTCTTCCAACGAAACGCTCCACTTATAAAAGCAAACGTTTCTGAATATGTATGTTTGTTTGTTACATTTAACGCAAAAAATACTGATCGAATTTCGCTGAAATTTGGCACACAGATAGTTTATGGGCCGGACATGGGATCATTACCATGGCACACGTGGTCAAAGCAAGCGAAACCGTGAGAATAAGCCAATATTATATTATTTCATCAAGAAATGTTTGGAAAACCACAAAAATGTTTTCCCTGGTCCTTTCTTGTAGGAGATTCAATTTTGATTTATAACATAGGTACTGGTTGACCCGAACTTCGTTGCGCCTAAAAGTCAAAAATCTATAATTATCAGTGTTTCTCTACTATATTATACATGTATTATACATAACAACCTTTCTCTTAAATCACTCTATTTATTTAAAAAAACTGCATTAAAATCCGTAGCGTAGTTTTAAAAATCTAAAAATACATAGGGACAAACAGCGAGAAGCGACTTTGTTTTTAACCGACTTCTATACTATGTAATGCTAGCTCAATAACTTTAAAATTAGTACCTAATATCGAAATGATTTTTCAACTAAAAACGAGCATACAGTCTACGTAATGGTAAGTGCTTTACCGTCCATGGAGATAACCAAGTGTAACCAGCCATATAGAACTAGAAATTGTTTACATACATTCATGGGCAGCAGCGACCACTTACCAGGCGGACTGCAAGCATATGTACTGTTTCAATCAGATAAAAAGAAAACTTTTACTTTACTGGTGCAATTATGTGTGCACTCACTCACTCACTTATCACGAAATTTCAAAAACTACAAGTGCTAGGGGTTTGTTTAATAAAGGATTTTATGAAATTCAACCCCTAAGGGGGTGAAATGGGAAAAACATTGTGATACATTAATTTGAACGCGGGAGGAGCCGCGGGTACAGCTAGTTATAATATAATTGTTAAACATTACAATCAGTGCTGGCCTAGAATACTACCCAAAAGAGGTCATGCAGCCGTCTATTTCAGATACGGTTTATAAATAAAACAGACTATCAACCGCATGTGCAAATTAAAACACATTTTGAACATATTTTTTACTGTTTAGTAAGGCGAATGGGTTGTCCCTGTAGTCTCGGGATCAGAATAGGGCTACGGCATCCCCTGCCTGTCGTAAGAGGCAACTAAAAAGGGGCTTTCGGGGTTGCGGGCGGCTAGAGCGGGAGCTCGAACCGTCCAGCCAAGCGACCCCGGGAAGGGCGGTGGCATGTGTGGTCGCACGCCGCCGTAAATCACAGAAGGTGCAGTGAGCGTACTCGCTCACCAGGGACGAGCCTGAAATAGACACGGTGCTCGAAGTACTCCGGTTGTGTTCCGTTGGAGATCCCGGAGTCCCCCACGCAATGCTGTGGACGGCCACCGGGGGATTTTAGTGCAGTATAAATCCCACATAACCCGCGTCGCTCCCACGACGTCGGGTACCTTTAGAAGGTTTCCCTTTCGTCCAAAAAAAAAGGCGGGAGAAAGGGTATTGTTAGACCAAAAAGGTACAATGGCCACACACATTTCAACTTGAAGCGGTTCTTGTGTACTGATGAAGGGTGTGAGTACCGGTTGACTTGGATCTGAGCCGGTCATCTTAGCCCTCGCGAGTACCAACGAATCTGTGATTGACTTCAAATAGAACCCCTGTTCTGTATGAGGTTGCTTTCTGATGACCATGGGCAGTTGTTAGCACTTACAATCAGGTGGAAAACATGCTCGTTTGCCATTTCAACCCCCTTATGATTGTAACTTAAGACTATAAAGAAAATAAAGATTATTATTATTATTTCAATCTTACATAAAAATGGACACATTTTTTTTCCAAATTGCGTCAGACTAAGGATAATTCCCGAATCCTCTTATCACATTTTTTTCAGTAATTGATTTTTTAATCCGCTTTATCGTGCGTCCAAAACCATACGAATTAATATCTAATTATTAACATAGTACTTATACTTAAAATATCGAGAATCTATAATCATTATATTAATACGTGAAGCAAAAATTTGTGACGGATTTTTAAGTAATATGCCGCGGACGGATTAGTATGAAATTTTGCACGGTTATAGTGGACGTAGAGAAGGAGTGCAGAATGTTAATATTTTTTTCAAATAATGCATTTTTCATACATAAAATCAACTAAAAACACATTACACACACTGCCTTGCATTTGTCACAAACACATATGTACTTAGTAAATGAAATAGAACATTCAATGTCTTACTATGAAAAGACACAACGTCAAGAATGTCAGATGACATTTGATTTTTAATTTAAATTACGGTCGAATTTCGGCCGATGCTACGGGTGACTAGTATTAATTAATACGTGAAGCAAAAACTTGTGGTGCATTTTTAATTAATATGCCGCGGACGAATTAGTATGAAATTTTGCACGGTTATAGTGGACGTAGAGAAGGAGTGCAGAATGTTATATTTTTTTTTTCAAATATTGCATATATCGTACATAAAATCAACTAAAACCACATTACACACATTACCTTGCATTTGACACAAACATAATAAACGAAATAGAACAATGTCTTACTATGAAAACACAATGTCAAAAATGACAGATGTCTTTGTCAAAATACCGCTATTGCTTTCAAATGCGGCCCAGCTAAATAAACCTCTTTTTCTATTTAACGAGCGCGTTCAAAATTACTCGAAAATTATTACATTTTATTTAAATTCGACAAATGTTCGTACTACTTTGGACAATATGAAGTTTAGTTTTTTAATTTAAATTACGGTCGAATTTCAACCGATGCGACGGGTGACTAGTTCTAAATTAAAATGTCTACGTATGGTGTTATAGAATCACTAGATTTTGTGTAATTTTTGTAGGTGGTAGAACCAGTGTAGTTCGACCGGGCAAGTACCACCGCTACACCTAATTCTAGCGTGAAGCATTTCTTGCGTTTCGATGGAAGGGTGTGGTTGCCGGCACACTTTTATATGAGGGGACCATCATAGTCCTCGGGAGTAGCAACGCATCTGTGATTGACTTCAGGTAAAACGTATGTTCTATATGAAGTTGCTCACATATGTCCTTGGGCGGCAGTGACCACTTACCATCAGGTGGATTGCATGCTCGTTTGCTACTTCAATCTTATAAAAAAAAATCCAACCATAGTTTCTTCACCTCATGTACCAACACATAATTATGTCTCTAACGTCTGCGATACTTAAAAAAGTACTTTTATACCATTAAGAGTCCATGTGGGCGTGTGAACACTTAACACGTGTACCGTCGTTTTAATAATACGACTGAATTAGCAATGTATGCAGACCACCTAATTAGGGTTGCCACCCGTACTTTGTTATAAAGTATTGTACTTTATTCGGGGCAATTGTACTTTATACTTTATGAGGAAAATAAAGTACGTGAAAATACTTTATTTTGTATATCTGGGATTTAAAAGTTTGATTATAATCAGTTTTGTATAAAACTAAAATTCCTTTAATCACAAGGTTTCCGTAGCTACCTTATTTAGAAAGTAGCATAACATTTACGTTTGGTGACCTTTTTTAAGAAATATGGGCGTCAAATTATTATCTACATTTATTTTGCTCACCATCACCACGCACAGTTCTAAAAGTATCCTAGAGCCAAAAGTTAAGTAATAATATAAATAGTACTTTATTTTGAAGCTACGTACTTTTTTCTTTAAACCTTTTTAAGCCAATGTACTTTAATCTTTGAAAAAAAGGTGGCAACCCTACACCTGATGGTAAGTTACACTGCCGCCATCTGTAAGCAACTGCATAGAACTGAGGTACTGAAGTCGTCACAGATGCGTTGCTACTCTCGAGGAAATTGTCGCGTCATATGAAAGTGTTTGTTAGTTTTAGAGTGTTTGTTCTAATATTAATATTAAATATCCATTATACAGCAACAAATCACTACATAGTATAAAACAAAGTCTCTTCTCGCTGTCTGTCCCTATGTATGCTTAGATCTTTAAAACTACGCTACGGATTTTCATGCATTTTTATTTAATAGATAGAGCGAGCGGCGAGAGAGGAAGGTTTTTTATATATAATTCATGTATTATATAGTGGAGAAAAACTGATAATTTTAGATTTTTGACTTTCAGGTGGAAGGAAGTTCGCCTGGTCAGCTAGTAGACATAAACTAATCTTATGAGGATACAATTTTATCATAAGAGGAAATCCTATGAAATGTTCGTTCATTAGCGAGATAAACTATCAACGGTAAGCGAAAACATACATTGTCGCGATAAAGAACGGAAAATTCTGCTACACCGCTCCCTTCAAGAAAATAATTTATACCTATGTAAAATTAAAAATAAAACAGCTAACTAAACCCACACTCCAAATTCCACTTACCGAAGCATATTCTTTTCCTATCCATCGTCGATTAAATCCAGTCAAGGAAAACTGCCAAGAAAAACGCCAAAATACAAACAAGACAAAACTATTCTAGTTTGCACACACTGTACACATAAGAAATTTCCAGCAACTGTGTAAATATACACGTTTATATTACAAACTACAATGTTTTTATACACGACACTCTTCTATATTCAAATCATACACTTTTTAAAATAATTTATCAAAAGAATATTAATTCGAAATTCGAACACAATGCGCGACGCTAGTGACGTGCGTAACCGAATCGATGATAGTTGATATAAAAAATTAAACGTAAATAAATTATGCGACAAAAACCGGTAGAGTATACACCGACTCGAGTACTCGACCCGAACTGCGCGCCAAAGCCGAACGCGCGATTATATTATCAAAATGAACACTTCACTGTGTATTTATTCAATTTGTGTACGAACACTCCTTTGTTCTTTTATTTTTGGAGCGATGACATTTGACATTGTCACCCAAGAAACGGGGTGTGACATATTCAGTGACTGAACGGTGAATATTTTAAAATAATTAAATAAAATAAGGGTTAATTGAATACAAATGAATTGAGGTTACGGCTCTATGGCGCGCCGTTGATCGCCTCTCTAATAAGATAAGTGCCCTTAGAACGAGTTATTACGTTTCGCCAGAACGATTACCGTTTACGTATCATATACATTGTGTAAGTATTTGAACTGGGGCCAATTCGTTCACTTTAAATATGGTATAGTAATTGCAATAGTTTTAAAAATGTGGTCGCTTAAAATCTAAAAATAAGCACCCGAATATTACATGGATCTTAAAATTAGATACATTGCTATCCCTTTTCTAGTAGTATATACTTATACTACTACTTATTGTGAGATACATACAAAACGCGTATTATATTTTTTCGTAGCATAACAACTTTATCGTCAAACCGGTTACCTTTGTCATTTAAACAGGTTTTTTTATAATGTACAAGCGAATGAGCATGCAATCCTTCTCATCGTAAGTAGCAATTGTCGCTGATAGACATCTAAAATCAACCGCAAATATAATAAGATAACGAGCCCTGGGTTCAGGGCCGGCTACAGCGCGTTTTAGAGGAGGCCTACATCCAGCCGTGAACTTCAAAAGGCTGATGGATAGAAAGAGTAGTGATGTTGATATACGTTGCCAATCCTAAGAACTAAGTTCGAATGCTTTGTCTAAATGACTCCTTATCACCGTATCACCCTTACAACTAAAACACAACAGGGGATAAATAGTAACATGGTGGTCCTTTTTTTTTTTGTTCTCGAGGGTGAAACCTTCAAAAGGTACCCGAGGCCGTGGGAGCGACGCAGGGTTATGTGGGATTTTTACCGCACTAAAACCCTCCCGGTGGCCGTCCTCGGCGCTATAAAGAGGACTCCGGGAACTCGGTCCGACCGCAACCAGAATCCTCTGAGCGCGTTGCCCCATCGGGCTCCTCCCAGATGGGCGGCTGGGCCCACCGCCCCGTCTAGTCTTTACGACGGTATGTGACCACATATACCGCCGTCCTTCTCGCGATCGTCTGACCGAACGGTTCGAGCTCCCACTCTAGCCGCCTGCAACCCCGGAAGCCCCTTTTAGTCGCCTCTTACGACAGGCAGGGGATACCGTAGCCCTATTCTGATCCCGTAACTACAGGGTGGTCCTGGTGTCGAGCCATCAAAGAATCTACTACCTTCTCGCACTTCGGTCTCTGACGGTAAAAAAGTGAACGAGTATAGCATGTTTACATTCGGTCATTCATCGAATCTCCCTATTCAGCGGTTCCCGAACATCAAGGAAACAGTTATGAGCGATTTGGGCCAAGCGTTTGAAATGAAATGTCTTTATTTTGCATAGGCCTACGGGGCACAAATTGTCAGTTACATTTTTTTCTTACACTACCACCGGATCGGAACACTCCCATTCTAGGTTCAAATAATTCACGTTCCTAATTTAATATTACGTGGTTCACCGAAATCGGGATCCATTTGAATACGGCTACATAATTGCCACATTGCTCGGTTACCGAAGATCATGGCAGTTTAGCAAAGGGAGATCTCCCGCCAGGCTAGGAGATCATGCCTGGGGAGCGGCCGTGCTCCAACAGTCGTTGTTCGGAACTTTTATATATGCGGGGTATTGAGAATATTTCGATAGTGTGTTTCAGAATACTAATACTAATAATCTCGTATATTGCCTTAAAAAATAGTAATGACAACAGGTAAAACAAAAAACATAAAGGAATTGCAATATAAATACATAACAATAATTTCAAATTTAAATGTATATTAGATAAGGCAAAAGGAAATGACTCAGCTTATGCTGCTATAAGATTTCTATCTCATAGAGCGCTGTTTTTCAGTCATTCCCTTCTCCCTGAGTTCTTGTGCGGGAGAAATGAGACTAGTGGGCTCCCCAATCACCAAGCGAAAAACAGCAAAAACTACATACAAACAAGCAAAAGAGAACAAGAGAACAAAAAGGGTAATCACACAAAACATATTTATGATTACACTTATAATAAATTATAAATTATATGTATATAAAAAAAATACAATAAAAAAAATATATATATAAAAAAATGTAACTTAAATGCAACTCTTCAAATACGCGCGTGTATATATGTATGTGTGTAAGGAAGAATGTGTATGTGTGTGTGAGTGTATGTATGTGTATATATGTGTTTAAATACCTATTCCGATGTCTGATTAGGATTAAAAAAAATCCTTTATGTGCAGCAGTTTCCAGTATGTGTGTTTTAAATTTACAGCAGCAAGTTGCCTCCTTAGCAGAGCAGCCCTATATTTTGTTTTAAAACATTGTGTACTCATTTTGTCCCTCAGCTGCTACTTGCTGCTGTAAACTTGAAACTCCTTCTGTACCTAATAGTCTTCTGCATGGGCACTTTAAGAAGATTTTGCGACTGCGAGCGCAAGTTTCTATTATCGGAATCTTTAGCCCAACGGAGTTTATCGTATAGATATTCCGGTTTTTTATTCCATATAACTCTGTGAACGATGCAAGCGTATTGTAGATCTCTTTGCGATTTCATGTTTAGAATACCCAGCTTGTTTAAGTATGGAGTAATGTATTCTTTTCTTGGCACATTAAAGCTAAATCGAATGCAGGCATTTTGAACCCGCTGGATTGCTCTCTCCAAATTTGTATTAAGTCCTGGACCGAAGGTGGAGCTGCAATAGTTAAAATGTGACAGCACTAACGTGTTGCATAAAAGTAGACGCAACTCTTCCTTGATATATGGCCTAACTTTATATAATGTTTTTAATTTAAAAAATGCTGTTCTGATTTTTCCATTTACATGTTCTATAAACTTTTGTTGCCCGTCAATTATGACACCTAGGTTGCGCGCAGAGTTTACTTGCTCAAGTACAACATCATTGATTTTTATTTTACCGTCGTATGCTAAGACATTTTGCGTATGCTAAGACATTATGCTAGACAATACTAGTAGCGCCATCTCTTGATGAGTTGCGGGAGGTCGCCACAGCAAACAAATACACGCCCAATTGATCTAATTTAAACCTTATTCTTGAAATATGAAAGTAGCAAACAAGCATACATTCCACTTGATGGTAAATTACCACAGTCGCCCATGTACATCTGTATTCAACCCGGGTGGTAGAACCAGTGTAGTTCCATCGGGGAGGTACCACCACCACACCTATTTCTAGCGTGAAACATTTCTTGCGTTTCGATGGAAGGGTGTGGTTGCACACGTTTATATGAGGTGACCATCATAGTCCTTGGGAGTAGCAACGCATCTGTGATTGACTTCAATGAGATATAAAAAACCGCGGAAGTGAATGACGTGAGGATTAAATATAGTACTCAAGTTGCAACATTGTAGCTTTTGCAATTCAATTCATTTACAGATAAAGACAAGTATGCATCTATACGTTCTATAAATGTACACAAATACCTATATACAGTAACCACATAACACTTATTACTTAAGCCTCTTCAACACTCACTGGACAATCTTTTTAATTACTCTGTCGATTAACTCAGACCAAAAAGAAAAGACAACGCCACGTCACGGAACATTGCAATTAAACATAACTTCACATGGAACTATTTTGTGAATAAACGCCTTTGTACTTTTCTTGAATGTTGTGAACCTAATTTTATTATTTGAGTTCAATATTTTGACTCACTAAAGTACACATTATTATCATATCAAACATTTTATCATAATATAACGGGCCGATTCACAGAAAGCAGTTAGCACGATTTACTATGTTGCTTTCTCATGGTACCCCTGAAACATATAAAAACATTGTGCAACCTGCCAAATGTCCGTTGTTTCTTATATTTTATGTTATAACTAGCAGACCCGGCCACGCGTTGCTGTGGTTAAAGAAATGTTACATAAACAAATTTTAAATTGTATTATTTCGTATTTGTAAGAAATTAATATACTACAACGTTGTTAGTAGGCAACATGTAACATATAAACTTATAAATAAGGTAAGAAGGGCAGATGGTATTAAATTTTCAACAATGACATTTATAATTTTTTATTAAAAAAATTGACATTCAATATAATTCAGCACTTCTCGGTGTACAATATTTTTAGTTAACCTGTCTTTATTTATTTAAATTAAAGTGTCGAACAATGAAGCACTATTAATTAAAAAGCAGGAATAGTTTTATTGTTCACTATACTGACTTAATTATTGTTCACTATACTATACTTCAGTTTAAGTAACACGTAGCCGTCTATGCTATCTCCAAAAATTGAAAAACCAAGAATGTTGAGATTTAACTGTATTGCGATAACCACAACATAAAAACCACGTTAGTTTGTCTTCCCTACAATATGTACATCGACAAACAAAAACAAAATAGGTTAGGTAACGCCACCTAACGGTCACATCAGTACGAATTTAAATGTAATTTGCGTTTCCAAAATACTTCATCAAAAGAAATGTTTTCTTTATGTAAAGAAAAATTGTTTGCAGTAAACTATGAATAAAAAATAACTTTATGTACCTAATATTGAGTCAACTGTTCGATTGATATAATTTTACACTTTGTTTTTAGGGAAATGTATGTCAGGTGAACGTATCAATATTATTTTAGTCTTAAAACATGCATTGTTGCCAGTAATAAATTAAAATTGTATGGGTAGGTTTATTTATTAATAAAATATTTTTCCTTTATCTCTTAAATTGCTTTCAAAATTATTTGTCAATTTTAGTTTAAGGAAATACGAAATTAATATAAAAAAGCTGACTAACTGAAACGGTATTGATTTATCGATGCATTCGGTTCATGTAGATGACCGTAACGTAAACAGCGCCATCTAATATCTCAGACATATTACTATTTCGATTTGGCGGTAAGGTGGCGTATCATCGCAGAATATACTGAGATAGCTTTGTATTACTTTAGTAACTTATAAGGATATATTTATATCTAGTTATATTATTAAATTGTCGCTTAAATGAAACGTTTGCTCATATGAAATTTTAACAAAGCGCCATCAATACATTCGGTTCATGTAGATGACTATATCGTAAAGAGCGCCATCTAATATCTCATTTACATTTGGCGGTAAGGTTGCGTATCAACGCAGAATATACTGAGATGGCTATGTAATAGGTACTTTAGTAACCTTTGATCACCAATATTACTGATCGAAGTTAGTAACTTAAACTTATCTTTGGTCATGATATTAAATTGTAGCTTATGTGAAACGGTTGTAATTTTAACAAAGCGCCATTACTTACTTAATCAAGTTAACTGATAACATTACACCGCCATTGTTATTAGGATTATATGAAGCTAACAGCTGAAGCTAAAAAAAATATTTGCAATTAAACCTATAAATTAAGATATAAACTATCCTATCTTTCAAGTTGGATCAAAATGCACACGTTGTGTAAATTTGATTATAATTGGTTCAGAGGTTTAAGAGTCCATTGCGGACAAATAAAGTGACACGTAATTTATATATATTAAGATTAGAAAATATTCAGATTAAGATAAGATATCGATTAAAATTATTATTTTTTACTTGAAACAGACCTTTCCCAACGCTCTGTCTGTGTACACTTAGATAGTTAAAACTACGCTACGGATTTTAATGCATTTTTTTAATAGATAGAGTGATTCAAGAGGAACGTTTTTTATGTATAATACTTGCATAATATAGTGGAGGAATACTGATAATTTTAGATTTTTGTCTTTTGGGCGAAACGAAGTTCGCCGGGTCAGCTTGTTAAAAATAATAACGATAATTATTCATTTGAAAGGTAGTACATAATGTGTAGTAGTAGTGTGTGTAGAGCAGTGATATCCTAATGGTTGAAACTTGCCCTCTCAATCGGGAGGTCCGAGGTTCAAACCCAGGCACGCACCACTGATTTATGTGCGTATTATACATTAATTATCACTGCTTTTCGGTGAAGGAAAAAATTGTGAGGAAACCTACACACCCGAGAGTTCTTTATAAAAAAAAAGTTCTCGGAGGTGTGTGAAGTCCACCAATTCGCACTTGGCCAGCGCGGTGGACTAAGGCCTAAACTCTCTCATTCTGAGAGAAGACCCGTGCCCAGCAGTGGGACAATAATGGGTTGACGACGACGACGACATAATGTGTTAGTAATACAGCAGACTTACAAATATGTTAGTAAAATAAAATATGAGAGTCCTGACATACAAAAGAACAACATATAATTTCATACATAATTTTTTGTTTGACATTCTTACAGAAATGAAATGAAATGTCTTTATTTTGTATAGGCCTACGGGGGCACTTACAAATTGTCAATTACATTTTTTTTCTTACACTACCACCGGATCGGATTGACATTGACAATGGACTCGTTGCACAGAAGTGATGTGCAACGAGTTCCAATGACATATTATAGAGCTGTTTATCTTAGCACTAATGTTGCACTAATTATATTGTCCACCAATTCGCACTTGGCCAGCGCGGTGGACTATGGCCTAAACTCTCTCATTCTGGGAGAAGACCCGTGCCCAGCAGTGGGCCAATAATGGGTTGATGCGAATTATATTGAACAAATCAGAATAATTTGGTCGCTTAAGTCCTAACACCGCAGATCGCAAAATTAGCAACTTTTCAGGAGAGCAAATAAACTGTCACAAATAGTTATTTTTAATTCCACAACTACCAAATAAATATTATGCGTTTAAAATATTAATATACTCATATTAAATAATATTTTTTTATGAAACAGTAAAATGTTCCTGTATTATTTTGAGATACCCTTATTTAATTAACTCAAAATGGGCATTTTTTTAATTACACGGTGTTAGAACTTAAGTGACTATTTGTTGTGCTTTTGAACTGCAGTGCAGTTGGAATGAAGAAGTCTATCTATTTATTAGTCTAGGAGCTACGAAACAATGCGCGAACAGCACTCGAGTTGAGACAACGATGTCATATAAATTGCAGTTCCGTAGTTTGGAAGCCGTCCAAATTGTGGATGGTTTTTTGAGGAGATTGTCCGAGATCCGACCGTTTAATTGCTATTTCTATCTGTTTTAATCAAAATACATTTTACTCGGCTGCATCAGAAGGAGAAATAAAGTTTTTCGAGCATATGTACGTACATATCTTTAATAGAGCAGTGGTAGCCTAATGGTTGAAACTTGGTTCAGTTCAAATCCAGGCACGCACCATTGATTTATGTGCGTATTCGGAATTAATTATCACTGCTTTTCGGTGAAGGAAAACATCGTGAGGAAACCTACACACCCGAGAGTTGTTTAAATAAAAAGTTCTCGGAGGTGTGTAAAGTCCACTAATTCGCACTTCGCCAGCGCGGTGGACTATGGCCCAAAACTCTCATTCTGAGAGAAGACCCGTGTCCAGCAGTGGAACAATAATGGGTTGTACCCACCTCATCTTTTATAGTATATACCTAATTATGTCTATTTTTTCGTTCGGACTGTAGTCCGAACGACTTAACGAATTGTAACATATGATATATCATTGAAATTGAATCAGTTTGCAGCGACATTGGCTATTGTATAATTTATAAATATAGCGCCCGCGATCAATACTAACTAGATCAATCCAACGTAGCATCGCGCATAGAATGTCTGTCTGTAGACACCCTGTCTTGACGACCCGCCTGGCAGAGCGGTTACCGTACCGATCGGACGGGCAATGGGTTCCGGGTTCGATTCCCGGCCAGACAGGTATCTGAATGATGAGTTTAGATTCCTGTTCTGGGTCTGGGTGTTTGTGTATTTGTCTTGTGTGTGTCCATGGTACCCAAGACACAGGAGAAAATCCTAGTGTGGAGCTATGAGTGTTGAGCGTCTCCCCCTCTCTCTCTCTCTGTGAGTGTGATCAATATATTCAACCGGAACTGGAATGCCTCAGATGACACAAACAGCGCTTTACCTTCAAAACTAACCACTGCAAATTAGAAATCTTAAAACACATTTATTTTTTAGTCACAGCAAACGGTAAATTTTCTCGAAAACATATAGATTTAATCAAGAATATCTATAGAGGTATAAAAGCATAGGGTATCTCCGAATCTGTGTACACTACCATAACTAATGTATATCCTATCTCACAATCTGTATACACTATCATATCTCCCATCTGTAACAGTATATGCGACACTGACATCATATAAATTGATTACGAGCTGAACAATGCACATACATAATACATACTTGAAACAATGCCAAATTGTTGCAAATTATTTTAGTGAAAATTATTGTAAATTAAAAATGTACTTTATAATCAGTAAGTAACAAAGATGTTTTCATATTTGTGACTATTTTTATGAGTGTATATATGTATTTAATTGTCACAGTATAGTGCGCGCACTTCTTACCTTGTGTTAACCTATATCCAGCCTCAGGTCTGCTGGAAGAGATTTCATTAGAAATAAGCAGTACCTTTGCACTTAATGTTAATTTTAAGATCTCGTTGTATTTGAAACAAATAAATAAATAAAGATTTAGATAAATAAAAAGCAAATCGATATTCTATGTTACTATAGCTTTAACTTAATCAATTAATACCTGGTATAACATCAATCAAACAGATCTTATTTATTGGATAAGAATTTATTTATTGACGTCATTCTAAATTAAGATGGCTACCGCTCCAAGATGGCGGACCTGTTAAAGTATGTTACTCATTATATCACTACCCCTGTGGGACAAGGGCACGAGTGCATGTTTTACAAATTTTCACTACAAGAATTTTACGATGTTGCACCAATTTGACAAAAAACGGACGAATTGGACAAAAGCACTATCGAATTCTGTCGAAATGAGATGGAACTGAATGGTTGACTTTGTTCTACCAGACAGTAGAATGATTTTGCATTTTTAAGTCTATTTCGTAATTTCCCCCCTGCCAAAGGTGCGATGTTATATGTTAAGTACCTATATAAAAATATGTTTTTCTAGGTTAAATACAAAAGTGACGCTACTAAGAGCTTGTTTTTATACACTTTTTGACGTACAGTTTATTTTTATTGTACAATTCAAATAACGAGTCATGTACCTTGAACCACGTCAAGCGTATAACATGTTAAATTATACCATGCAGCCTACCATACCCGCTTTCCGTACCATTGAAACTAAATACGGAATATTTAAAATACCTAAACATAATCATATAAAAAATAGATGTAATGGAATGGAAACATAATAAATATGGCAGAACGAGTATGGCTGAACCGAAGAGATGTCAGCGCCACACCAAGCAGCAAGTCTAACAACAAGTCTATGGCCAATCTTAGAACTATAATATTATATCGTGTTAATATAGGACATTACATACATTTACAAGTGGTAGAACCAGTGTAGTTCGACCGAGGAAGTACCACCGCCACAGTTCTTGCATTTCAGTGGGTGTAATACCTCATTTTCATATGAGACAAACATCTTAGTTTTCGAGAGTAGCAACCCATCTGTGATTGAACTCTTGTTCTGTATGTAATTGCTGTGGATAAATGCTTGTTTGCAACTTCAAACTTATAAAAATACAATGACATGTACTCATGTACCTTTTTTTATATCGGGGGGGGAAACCTTCAAAAGGTACACGACGCCATGGGAGTAACGCCTGGTTATCTGAGATTTTTAATGACATGGGTACCTAAATAATGTGTTATTTTACTAATAGTGTTTCGTTTACTTAAGATACACTGAAGTTCAAAGGTCAATCACAATGATAGACCTTGAATTGACAATTTATCCTTAAATCGTCACTAAACATGCTAAGAATGAATATTAAATGGAAAATTAACACAAACAAATGATAATGATGACCTGCGCTTTGCAGCCCACTACCGGTTTGAGACACAACTGCTTCCGGGTTCAATCCCCAGTCGTGCAATATCTAAATGATATGTAATATTAAATTTTTAAATCTTCATTCTGAGTACATGTGTTTATGCTTATTTGATGTGCTATTGAATTATCACACGGTCTTACTTGCATCTTACCACCGCCACACCTATTTCTAACGTGAAGCATTTATTGCATTTCTATGGAAAGGTGACTACACCCACATGAGGCGACCATCATAGCCCTCGGGAGCAGCACCGCATCTGTGACTGACTTCAGATGGAACCCATGTGCTGTATGAAGTTTATTACGGATGTCCATGGGAGACAATGGTCACTTACCATCAGGTGGACTGCATGTTCGTTTGCTACTTGAGTCAGAAAAAAAATAGACCAGAACACCGTAACGCATAACACTACTGTAATTAGACAGAAATAGGTGTGGCGATGGTGCTTCCACAGTCAAACCACAAAGTTCTACCACCTTTAGATCATACTTCATACTAATATTATAAAGGCGAAAGTTTGTGAGTGTGTATGTTTGTTACTTCTTCACATCTAAACGACTGGAGCTATTTTCATAAAATTTGGTAGGGAGTTAGCTCACACTTTGGTTTAACATATAGGCTACTTTTTATCTTGAGAAAATATCTTATTCCCACGGGACAATCGGTACATCTATTTTTTTTACGCAGGCGGAACTGTGGGGTTCAGCTAGTATTTCATAATCATCGTCAACCCATTACTGTCCCACTGCTGGGCACGGGTCTTCTCTCAGAATGAGAGAGTTTAGGCCATAGTCCACTGCGCTGGCCAAGTGCGAATTGGTGGACGTATTTCATAAACGTAACGGTATATTACACAATAGCAATTTTCCCGTATTAACCAAGCAAACGAGTGACCTTATAACTTCCTTTACCCGAAGCCCTTCAGTTACGCAACCGGTAAACCGTTGTAAGTACACGACTTACACTGCGATGTTAAAACTAGTATAACGCTGTGAAATAAGACACCAGAAAAATACTTTTATCCAACATTTTATTCTCAATTCTTTTTCAATAATGACAGCTCTGCCACGTCAATCATCGCACCTCTCCTCTCCGCACCTCACCCCCTCGCCTCACCGCACCTCCTTCGTCACCACACCGCACCTCCTTTGTCATCGCACCACGCCGCATTAAAGCATCTCATCACTGCTGCGTTACACTAGGTAACGTTCTAGAAGAATTCTCTATCGCCCTCGTATTAATAAAGCAAAAGTCGTTTTGCGAAATTGAGTTTTCATCAATCAATTCAGCATCAATCGCGTCAGAGGTATGTTTATTTATTTAATTCACCAACGATTATAACATTTAAAATGGTCATTTTTTTTTTATTTGACTGAAGTAGCAAACGAGCATGCAGTCCACCTGATGGTAAGTGGTCACTGCCGCCCTGCGACATCTGTGATCAACTCCAAACAGAACATGGGTTTTATCTGAAGACAATCACAGATGCGTTGCTACTTCCGAGGACTATGATGGTCGCCTCATATAAAAGTGTGCCGGCAACCACACCCTTCCAACGAAACGCAAGAAATACTTTACGCCAGTAATACGTGTAACATTTGATGTGATCACTTACCGTCAGATAAAAACATACTAACTGTGGGAGTGTAAATGGTTAGAGATGACCTAAGATTGTAGTTACCTTTACATTATCTCATTATTGAAGCCATTTCATGCGTTACATAACTTAAAACTTACATAACACCTTCCAAGTTATAACCCCTTAACATTAGATCGATAACCGAATCCGTTGACTGAATTTGCTTGTTTACGTTAGGTGGGTGACCGAATTCGTCGAACGTCAAGGGTGAAGCTTCCCTTAATTTTATCAATATCCTTGCAAATTTCTGTAGGGTTGGGAACAATTTTAGCTTGTTAGAAATAATACATAACTTAAGAGCAAGCGTATAAACTTTTATATTACGTCGGAAACCACATATGGGCTGGAACCGAATTTTAAGGAGGAGGGGGGTTGTTATTTGACCGCTACGCACTCCACGTCACACTTATCTGCATTTCATAATAATGGTATTTTGATAAATGTGTTGTTGAACTGGAATCCAAAGGGTTCAATGATAATGCAGGTATTCTAATACTATATAAGAAGATTGGGCAGTTACTAATTACCCTGCTTTTATAAGGCAGATCTACTTAAAACATCAGTACCATGCTTACCTATTTATACTACACCTCTCTAAAATTTATGTCCACCCAAAGGCTGGCAGAGAATGCTTAATGTTTTCGTTCAAAGTTTAATTCTTTATACAATGCCGATCGACATTGCCTTAAAGAAAACATCGCCACGTAATCGATTCGCCTAATGAATTAAATATTCTGTTATCGATTTTCAATCGAGTGCATTATGCGTCAAGGCCAGTTATGACGCTCTTAACCTTTGCACGTTCTGCGTTTACAATAATGATTTTTTCACATGAGAAAATCTATCACCTGTCTACAGATAATAAAATATAGTCAATTTAAAAACAAAAATAACTGAACTTATTAGGAGACGATTTTGTATTTGTATAGATAGTAGGACGGGTTGAACAGGGGAACTACCTAACAAATAAGTTTCTAGTGTGAAGCACTTCTTGCATTTCAGTGGAAAGATGTGATTGTAGGCTTTTCAGGAGGGACTGGACTTTTGCAAAAAAAGGTCACAAAATCTATACAAATTTAAGTCGATCTGCAATTTGTGGACCAAAAAAAGGTCGCAAAATCTAGATCCTCCGGCCCCCTACACCACATTTTGGAGAAAACTAAATTTTTGCCTTACGTCGCCTCTGCTGCTCGCTTTTGACTATGAAATCTTGCTTTTGTCACTCAAAAAGTTTAATGATCCCCACTTATAAAAAAATCTGGCAACGATGGTTAGAATATAGAGATATTCTTTCCATATATTAAATTGTACGAGCCTTTTTTTTGGTCTCGAGGGGGAATCCTCCAAAAGGTAACCGACGCCATGGGAGCGACGCAGGGTTATGTGGGATTTTTACCGCACTAAAACCCCTCCGGTGTCCGTCCTCGGCGCTACAAAGAGAACCCCGGGATCTCCAAAGGAACGTAACCAGAATTCTCTTAGCGCGTTGCCCCATCGGGCTCCTCCCAGATGGGCGGCTGGGCCCACCGCTCCGTCTGTTCTTTACGACGGTATGCGACCACACATACCGCCGTACCTCCCGTGATCTGGCTGGATGGTTTAAGCTCCCGCTCTAGCTGCCCGCAACCCCGGAAGCCCCTTTTAGTCGCCACTTACGACAGGCAGAGGATACCGTAGACCTATTCTGATCCCGGAACTACAGGGACGAAATTGTATGAGCCTAGTATAGAAATACATAAAAATTGAAGAGTCAAGCCTGTGATTTTATGGTAATCATTGCACCTTGACCTTGGTTGACTAAGATTGTATTCAGATATTAAGATCAAATCTACCAGCTCTTGGTCATACTTAATTGTACATAATCTCCGAGATTTCCCAACATAAAAATCAAAATAGCCGGATTCTGCAGGATTAAAATAAAGTTTCTCATCATAAACGGGTTCAAAGATCAGCACCTTTAATTATGAGTATCACAAAAAGTAATAACTTCATCATTAAGGCATTCATTACTTCAAGTTAATTCTATATCCTTTTAACTGTTTTCAGTCCACTACTATACTTCTAGTCTTGTAGATATAGAATTTTCGATTGGGTGGGACTTCACCCGACATAAATTTGATGCGGCAAAAAGTATTCCGATTAGGCCTGGTTTTTTTTTAAACACGCTTTCTACACTCATAGCCCCACAGTAGGATTTTCTCCTGTGTCGTAGGTACCATCGACACACACAAAGACTAATACACAACCACCCAGAATCACAACAGAAATCTAAACTCGTCTAGCCGGGAATCGAACCCGGAACTCATTGCACGTCAGACCGGTATGGTAATCGCTTGACCAAGCGGGTTTTAGCTTTTAGGTTCATCTGTTTTTGAAACACGTAACACACGAACCTATTTGATTCAACTTATTTGGACTCGATTTGATTAATCTGAGTAATGGTCTATATTTGTATTTTTTTATAACTACATATTACATGTTCATGCATTATGTGATCACCTGTAATTGTAGGAACAATTAAACAGTATCATCTAAGTTTCATATTATTTTTGATTGCTAAGCTAATGAAATGAAATGAAATGTCTTTATTTTGCATAGGCCTTCGGGGGCGCTTACAAATTGTCAGTTACATTTATATATATTTTTTTACACTACCACCGGATCGGAACACGACCTCAACTGAGAAGATCCGGCAAGAAACTCAGTGGGTTTGTCTTTTTTCTTTGTATATGTATAGCTGTATCCTATGTCAGTGGTCCAATTAAATAAATAAATAAATACACCTAAGTACTTGCATCTGGATTTGGAGGGAGCTGGAATCCTTAGCCCCACCCTACATACACGAGGTATACGTCTGTGACTCGTATACCTCGTCCATTAGAAATATCCTTGCACATAATATACCATATGTAATATTATGTACAAGGATATCGTCAACATTTCAGTGGAAATGCAAGATTTTCGTTTTATAATGTAACATTGTAGAATAAATATTATGTTTCATAGTGATACTTTTTTTTTTTTTTGTTTTCGAGGGGGAAACCTTCCAAAGGTACCCGACGCCGTGGGAGCGACGCAGGGTTATGTGGGATTTTTACCGCACTAAAACCCCCCCGGTGGCCGTCCTCGGCGCTGAAAAGGAGGAATCTGGGATCTCGAAACGACTTCAACCGGAATCCTCCGAGCGCGCTGCCCCATCGGGCTCCTCCCAGATGGGCGGCTGGGCCCACCGCTCCGTCTAGTCTTTACGACGGTATGCGACCACACATACCGCCGTCCTTCCCGGGATTGCCTGACCGAACGGTTCGAGCTCCCACTCTAGCCGCCTGCAACCCCGGAAGCCCCTTTTAGTCGCCTCTTACGACAGGCAGGGGATACCGTAGCCCTATTCTGACCCCGAGGCTACAGGGACGTTCATAGTGATACTAGCAGTGGGACTCAGGTATGTATCATTACAATCAGCGTTTCCAGAATTCCCGATTTTTACCCCCTCCCCCCCCCCCATCCCCCTCGTCAGTAAAAGTAAGCAAAACTCTAACCCCTCCCTGCATGCTTACTGAACATTTTTCAATTAAAAATGTATTTTTTGTACAATATTGTAAAATAGTAAATAACCAGCAATGACGTAATCATCATCTAGACCCTACCCACCATGTCATCCAAAATAAGCAAAACAAAGATCCCCACCACCCAATAGTGCTTAGGTAATACTTGAACGGTCCTCTACGTTTAAATTCTTATACTTAATTTATTTTACTTAATTTAGCGTTAAAAGCTCTTAGGCACATGGGTTTCCTCTTAATGTCTTCCTTCACCGTGAAAACAAATAATAATTAAATTATTAACCTGCACATATCTAAAAAATGAGGTGCGTGTATAGGTAATATAGGAATTGAACCGGCTCATATATTACAGACTAGCTTATTGCCGCGACTCTGGCCGCTTCAGTAACGTTTACCACGGTAATGAGTATGTCATCCCGATAGGTATATCTATGTATGTACCAAATTTCAGTGCAATCCGAATAACAGTTTCGCATTTATAATATTAAAAAAAGAAATAGGATAAAGAGCGAGAAGTAAATAGACACCGCCATTTTGCATTATCGTAATTACTCAACCGAATGATACCCATTAAGTTTTTTGCATTATCATAATTACTCAACCGAATGATACCCATTAAGTAATACGAAAACACTAAAAACGTGTGAAACGGTAACACAAATGACTATTTTCGTAAGTATGCTTGCACTGAACGCACTTTAAACCGTCGAGGAAATACCCCAGATTGTAGAGTACAAACGAACTTAACTCAAAATATGTCACTAATGTGCGGTTTTGTTTGTTTTTCTACAATTTTTGCAAGGTATATGAACTATAAGCATATGTAAAGGTGAGCATTCACGTTACAACGGTCGCACAGACTGTCGAACGGTCTATCGCAACGACAGTTCGAGTTGAATACTTCAACGGACCTGCGACATGACCTTGGTCGTACAGTCCGTCTTAGGACCAAGCCATTCACGATCGAACTTGTCGCATACGACCGTAGTTCGTGCGACAGTCCGTGCGACCGTCCTAACGTGAATACTCACGTTAATGTACGGTATATAAGGTATATGTAATGTACGTGTATGATTCGACCGGAGAGGTACCACCGCCACACCTATTTCTAACGTGAAGCAATTCTTGCGTTTCGGTTGAAGGGCGTGAGTGTTGGGTCACTTTTATATGAGGCGCCCATTTTAACCCTCTGAAGCAGCAACGCTTCTGTGATTGACTTCAGGTCGAACCCATGTTGCGTGCAGATGACCATTAAGTGTATTGGATGCTCGTTTGCTACTTCAATCTTATAACAAAAAATAACAATATAAAAGTAGCGAACAAGCCACATGATGACTTTTCTTCGCCACAGGTTATCGATGCATTGAGTTATGTGGCCGGTCCTTTGCCATTCCAGGTTGTTAACTTTGAGAGCTACGTCGGTAAGCGTTGTTTGTCTTCGAATTTCTTCGTTGTCATTCGTATCTCATAGCGAAAATCCAAGCATAACCCTCTCCATAGAACGCTGAGCGACTCTGAGCCTTCGAATGAAGTCTAAAGTAAAAGACCACGTTTCGGTGCCTTAGAAAGCTGGCAACACACCTTGCTCTAATAATTTCGACTTCAGACACCCACAAATTTCCGACCAGACAGATACTGACACAAGACACTGTGTATGATATAATTATAACTATATTTTCTTGTGTACATGGTTTTATTTCTCATAAACGCAGGTTTTATAGACCTTCTCTGCTCATAATTCTCGCTGCAACATTAAATTGTGTTTAACAATACAACAGAGTAATAAATTACTGTCGATGCTTACGTGCACTTTGAGTGCATGTGCACCGAATGCACCGCGAACGAACGCTGTCGCTGCAGCATTGGAAACATGTTTCATTACGAAAATATTTACAATTCTAGTAGGTGTGCACTCCGTGTTTTAAGTACGATCGAAGTGCACATTTCGCTCATTTATACAACATCGATGTAAATGCGTTAACATCTTGATTAAATATAAAGGCGAAAGTTTGTGGGGATGTATGTGTGTTTGTCATTTTTTCGCGATAAAATAATTCATACACAAAAGTCTGATTTCGCTGAATCGGGAGCGACGAAGGGTCATGTGGGATTTTTACCGCACTAAAAACCTCCCGGTGGCAGTCCTCAGCGCTACGTGGAGGATTCCGAGATCTCCAACGGAACACAACCGGAGTCCTCCTTTTTTTTTTCGAGGGGAAACCTTCCAAAGGTTCCCGGCGCCGTGGGAGCGACGCAGGGTTATGTGGGATTTTTACCGCACTAAAACCCCTCCAGTGGCCGTCCTCGGCGCTGAAAAGGAGGACTCTCGAAACGACTTCAACCGAAAAACCGGAGTCCTCCTAGCGCAATGCCCCTTTCGGGACCTTTCCCGGTGACCAATTAACGCTCACCGTGCCTCTCGGTGTTTACGACAGCATGCGGACACACATGCCATCGCCCTTCCCGGGGTCACTTGGCTGGACGTTCCGCGCTCCCACTCTAGTCGCCCGTAACCCAGGAAGCTCCTTTTGGTCGCGTCTTACGACAGGCAGGGGATGCCGTAGCTCTATTCACCACCATCTACCATTACCATTATAAACGTAACGTGAAGTATAACAAGTCTCTTCCAGTCAAATTTAGTTTGTGTCCCTGTAGTTCCGGGACCAGAATAGGACTACGGTACCCTCTGCCTGTTGTAAGAGGCGACTAAAAGAGGCTTCCGGGGTTGCGGGCGCAAAGAGTGGGAGCTCGAACCGTCCGGTCAAGTGACCCCGGGAAGGACGGCGGCATGTGTGATTGCATGTTGCCGTAAAAACCAGAAGGTGCGATGAGCAGTTCACGCCCACCAGAGAAGAGCCCGATGGGCCACACGCTAAGGGCACCGGCGGCGGTCAATTGGAGTTCCCGGAGTCCTCTTCGCAGCGTCGAGGTCGGCCACCGGGGGAGTTTTAGTGCGGTAAGAATCCCATATAACCCGCGTCGCTCCCACGACGTCGGGTACTTGCTGAAAGTTTCCCCCTCGAACACAAAAAAAAAAGTCGTATTTACTTTGTGTAGAAGCTTGTGGAAGTAAGTTTGTACTTCTCTACTTAGCCTTTTACTTGTTTTTCCCACAGCTCCACCCGAGTGGGTCATATTACCACGATCAAACACAATACGTATGCAAACAAGTCATAAATTGTGTGCCAGATCCGACCAGTAGTTTTTGCATTAAACGTAAATTATTATAGAGCAGAAATAGGTACAAGATACCTACAAATCGATATAGGTTTTCGCCTATGTACCGTTCGAATACATACGCGCAATTATAGGCATACCTACAGTTTGTACTAGAAATAGCAAACAGTGTAATTACGGCACGCTCGTTTCACTTTTTTAACGATGCGAACATCAATTTACTATGACTCATAAACGGATATTCAGATTAATAAGTACTGGAAAAAAATGGTTTCCCTGGCTGTTTACCAATGACCCTTTGTTTGACGTCGGTCTTGTCTCAGATGAGTTTTTTGATTTTTTGCAGGTGGTAGAACCAGTGTAGTTCGACCGGGGAAGTACCACCGCCACACCTATTTCTAGGGTGAAGCATTTTTTGCGTTTCGATGTTAGGGTGTGGTTGCCGGCACACTTTTATAAGAGGCGACCATCATAGTCCTCGAGAGTGGCAACGCACCTGTGATTGACTTCAGAAGGAACCCATGGCGGCAGTGACCAGTTACCATCAGATGGACTGCAAGCTCGTTTCCTACTTCAGTCAGATAAAAAAAAATAGTATTCGGTATTCGGTTACTCGGTGAAACCACTATTCGGCGCATCTCTACTTATTACTGTGGTAGACGTGACCTAACCGGGAGAAGCCACGGGAAAAGCGTTGTAAACGATAAATACTATATAACATAATTATAAAGACGCTTTCTACACTCACAGCCCCACAGTAGGATGTTCTCCTGTGTCGTGGGTTCCATGGACACACACAAAGACGAATACACAAACACCGAGACCCAGAACAAGAATCTAAACTCATCATTCAGATACCTGTCTGGCCGGGGATAGAACCCGGAACCCACTGCGTGTCAAACCGGTATGTTAACCGCTGCGCCACGCGGGTCGTCAATTATGCATCGAGTACTTTAATTATTTATACAAATCAACTTTATTGCTTTTATAATTTCACTTAAACAAATATAAAATGGTACATTGTCCTCTTATCAGGTATTTTATGTTTTACAACTTGTTTGTAATAAAATGGAGTTCAATACGCTTCCAATAATACAATAATATTATGATTAATGCTATTTCTAGAATATAGTAATACAATATTTTTACATACAACTAGCTGACCCAGCAAAGGTTAATTTGCCATGTAAAAATTCAAAAATACAAAAAAATGTTAAGGGTGGACAACCCTTATCACTAAGGGTATGAAAAATAGATGGCCGATTTTCAGACCTACTCAATATGCCCACAAAATTTCATGAGAATCGGTCCAGCCGTTTCGGAGGAGTACGGGAACGAACATTGTGACACGAGAATTTTATATATTACAAGATATTAACATATCGCTTATTTGCATAAATAACTGCAATTCAAAATTCATCAATTCTAAGTTAAAGATACAGTTTCATCAAAAAAAAACCTAATCTTGGATTCTTACTGCTCTAAGTACACTGCGGTTAATGGCCTTATAACTTATAACATAAACTTATACATATAACTTATAACATATTTTCATTATTTTAACTTCATTCATTATATAAACATAGAAACAAAAAGCATTCTTCAATTTTAACTTGGCTCTTGTGTTACATTAACGTTTTTGGGTGAAATTATTTATATTGTAAAGTTGTTTATATGTGTAATTCAACATTAGGTAACTGAATCTCAGATCAGTTGATGTAACAAAACAAGTATAATAAATCCAAATAAATAAAAATATTTAAATCTGAAATACACACAGTGAATCCACACTAAGACCAATAAGTCAACCTATTATTTTCCCACTGTTGGGTATGGGTCTTCTCTCAGAATGTGAGAGTTTAGGCCATAGTCCACCACGCTGGCCAAGTGCGAATTGGTGGACAAAAACAAATTGGTGTCACAATAAGATGAACACACAAAAATACAGACAAGAATATGAATGACTACTAAAAACGACTCAATCTTTCATTCAACTAACCATCTTCCCAGGTACCTTTAGATTTCAGGCAAGATTGAGTGATCAAACCACAAATTAAAAAGAAGAATAAAAATGAGAAACTATACTTCTGACAATCTGCATGTCGTTGGACGACTGTATGAGTTCATACAAAGTGAGTTCCACATTCAAACTTAGGTCATACAGAACCTATGTACGTTTTTTCTGTTCTGGGTCTGGGTGTGCATTGGTAGCAAAGGACATTGGTAGCATTGGAGGACCTTGGTAGCAAAGTGAATTTGTCTTTGCGCTCATGGCACCAACAATACAAAAAAACTTTAATATTGTACTATGAGTGTAGAAAGCATTATTTTTATCATATTCAGTATTACATAAACATGACGTTGCTTTTACGTTTCAGCTCTATATAGAACCTATATTCTATATTATCAGCGTTCTGTCGTCTGCATCAACAAACAGGATTATCAGAGGTGCAATAAAACCAATAATTCCACAATCTTATCATTTAAACCTAATCAGTACTGCAAGATAAATTGGCAAAGCATTACAATCAAGTTTAAACAAATATGATTTATAAATAGTTTGTATAGAGAGGGGCAATAAATTTTGAGATATAAGATATTTGTAGTATCTATTGAGTGGTGCTTATCAGATTGCTACCAATGCCCTTAGACTAAATTTGTTATGTTTCCTTCAAAATTATCATTAGTCACCTGTCGCAACGGTGTTTGTGACAAATGCATGGTAGTGTGTAATGTCTTTTTAGTTGATTTTATGCATGTTATATGCATTATTTGAAATAAATAATTAACATACTGCACTCCTTCTCTACATCTACTATAACCGTGAAAAATTTCATACTAATCCGTCCTCGCCATATTACTTAAAAATACTTCACAAGTTTTTGCTTCACGTATTAATACATATATTAATGATTTTGGCCATACATTTCAAAGTAAACGTAAATTATGTAATGATGGGCGAAAACATAATTGATGATTGTTTTAAGGATATGTCGTAGACTTATAATATTGATACAGTTCTAATAAAGACATATAATGCCATATTGATCTTAATTGTTTTTTTTTATTTATTGTTTTATTAAATTGTAGCATTTGAGCATGCAGTCCAACTAGTGATCACTGCTGCCCATGGACATCTGTAACTAAAACCATATACTACCTAAATATATGTATGTACATGTGTTGCCACTCCTCTCAAGGCATCTTAACTAGTTCAACTAAGATCACCTCATATGATAGGTCTGCCAACGTCCACAGCTGTCTTGCGATACCAAATAACTGCTTCACGGTACAAATAGATGTGACGGTGACCTCTCTAGTTTCTACCACGCACTTTTATATGAGGCGACCATCATAGTCCTCGGGAGTAGCAACATCTTTGATTAAGTTCAGATAGAACCCAAGTTCTGTATGAAGTTGATTACAGGAGTCCATGAGTGGCAGTGACTACTTACAATCAGGTGGACTGCATCGTTTGCTACTTCAGTAAGATAAAAAAAAAAAATACCAGGTAGGTCACTATCCACCATGCCCATAGTACCACCAAGCATAACTGGTATACAAATTTGTAATTGTTGTCAATAACAACATATTGTTCATTCATACATGAGCCATGTTATAATAAAAGCACTTAATATACTTGAAGATCAGCCTATTTATGGGGAAACTAAATATAAATCGTGGTCTTTCACTGTAGGCCTCATTAGAACGCTCAGGGTCGCTCAGCGTGCTATGGAGAGGGTTATGCTTCGAATTTGCTACGAGACGTGATTCACAACGATGTAATCCGTAGACGAACGAAGCATACCGACATAGCTCTCAAAAATTAGCAGGCTGAAGTGGCAATGGGCCGGCCACATCATTCGTAGGACCGATAACCGATGGGGAAGAAAGGCTCCTCCTCCTCGAGAGTTTAGGCTAAAGGAGTACAGGTCGCCCCCCACCAGGTGGAGCGATAACCTGACAGTGGGACCTGACAGCGACAACCATTGGATTCAGAGGGCACAGGACCGGTTGGAGTGGCGCCATCTATAAGGGAGGCCTATGTTCGGCAGTGGACATCAAAAGGCTGATGGATGGAAATATCAATTAGCAGGATGTTTGCTTTATCCTCGATAATCCACTATCAGTGCTTAACAATCATAAATCATCCTTACTCCGTTACAAAAAATATAAAAAGCAATTTTCATTACTGACGCTACTCCTAAATGATACTTAAAGTTTGAATTGTGTGTTTAAACTATTTTTCAAGTTTAATAGTTTAACAGATAATAACATTCTGGTAAATAGTAATAAAAGGCCTTCAAACTATGAACCAACAAAAACATTTCATACAGTATAAGCTTCAGGATCTAAAAAAATATACAAAAAATGTGTTATAAAAAACAAAGTACACAAAATCTACTTATCATTGAGTATATCTCATTATCATATCATTTATCATTACGTAAAGCACCCACAAATGCTGTATGTATAAAGGTGAGTATAGACTACGACCATGTACTTGTAACAAAATGAGAAACGATTTCTACACTCGTAGCCCCACAGTAGGATTTTCTCCTGTGTCGTGGCTGCCATGGACACAAACAAAGACGAATACACAAACACCCAGACCCAGAACAAGAATCTAAACTCATCATTCACATACCTGTCTGGCCGGGAATCAAACCCGGGACCCACTGCGTGTCAGACCGGTATGGTAATCGCTACGCCACGCGGGTCGCCACAAACAACTGACAAACTGAAATACAGTACCATCTTTCATAAACATAACTCTTGATGATTCTTCACTACATAGTACAAACACAGTCGCTTTGCGTTGTCTGTCCCTATGTATGCATAGATCTTTGAAACTACACTACGGCTTTAATGCAGTTTTTAACCGACTTCAAAAAGGAGAAGGTTCTCAGTTCGGCCGGTATATTTTTTTTTTGTATGTACAAGGATTACTCCGCCGTTAGAGGACCGATTTTATTTTTAATAGATGGGATGATTCAAGAGGAAGGTTTTTATGTACAATACATACAGTATATAGTAGATTGTTTACTTTTAGGCCGAATGAAGTAGTAGTAGTAGTCAAGTAGTATGTCCAAACCACAAGATCCCACCAAAAATAAATGTGACATGATTTTTGTTCTGTAAAAAAAGACTTCAAACCTCACTAACCAAAAATGCTACTTCGGCACTTTAGCATTATTTCCTTTCCACTGACAATATGTAGGTATATTTTGGTCCATATTAGCATATACATTTTTCCTTATGAATAAATGTGTATCAAGGATTATATTATTACTAATTCATATAAGTTTGCCATAATGTGTGTTTGTTAGTCTTTTATACATAAACTACCAGTCAGATTGGGATGAAAATTTGCACAAACAAAGTATATGACCCAGATTAACAAATATCACCTCTTTACTACAACAACGTTTAAGGAATCTTATTTTGTGTATCTCAACAATTAGCCTCAAACAAAGACCATAGTTTTTAAGATAAGACATTGTTCTTGAAAAGAAGTCTTTTTACCATCCTAGATGTGATCAAATCAGATGAAGCTGCAGAATTAACCTAATTAAAATTAGCAAATTTAAAAGTCTAAGGTAATTTATATATTGTATTATGTGGTCTATGATAAGAACAGGCATGTCAAATATTTTCAAAGGTAAATGTAACTCACTCATATTTTATTCAATTCAACCCGATAAAACCATGGGGCATAACTAGTCATAATTAAAAGCTATGTGCTGTCGTATTGCAAAACCTACTACAACCAAATAATTGTTCCACATTTGAGCAAAACAATCTTTATTCACGAATACAAAAGGATAGAAATCCGTAAACAAGATTTCATGAATACAATGACTAAGAATGAGGTATGTAGCGATAAATAGAACCTTATAATGTTACAATATGGTAGCATTTCAATTGTATTTCAGTCAAATAGGTGCGCTTGCACTAAGATTGTACCGACGGTTTTAGGGTCATTACAATACGTAAAACTGAGAAATGTTATTCAAATTTTTATTCTGTTTGAATTGTTTATAATATTTCCATACATTGAGATCAATTGAATCTTCAGACGTTTATATTGACGTGTATGGACAATTATTTACAGATTAAATGAGTAGTGATTATGTAGTACTTAGATGAAGTATGTCATTAGGATGGTAATGGATTTAATAACACCTATATATATTTATTATTATGCACTATGTATATATTAATAGCAGTATTATATACGGTATTTATTCCTCTTTGAACTAAGCAGATTCTAATTATTAAGGTAATAAATATTTAGATATTTATTTCACAGAATATTTGTATAACTATGACTCACGATTTAATTACATTGAAATTCATGTAAAAGGTTTAGAGGGTGGTTGAGTGAGAAATAATCTTGATATAAATTGCAAATAATATAAGTGTATCACACTTTTGGATTATAAAATATCGAAACCTAAACGAATTTGTTCATTATCTTATCAAATTAGAGATATTATAATGCAAAGGAAAATTGGAAAGGAGACGAAGATACGATCTTTTGGCAAAGACAAAGAAACATGAAACAGAACTTACATGATCAATACTTTAGAAATCCTTACAGGAATTTTTAATAAACGGACATTTATGACTATAAATAATAAACAATAACAATTTACTCACCAAGTTGAATAAATCGTGAACGCTTACGCCACCGTTTCATCAAATACCACTGCACTTGCTTGAACTACTCACAACACGGTTTAGACTTCACAGACCTATTTCCGAACAGTAATTTTAACTTCGAACGATAGAAATCGAATAGAATTCGACGGAATTCACTTCATGCACCTTCGCACTAGTTATAAATTTATTCAGCATAAATTAACAAAAACAGAAAGCACAGACATTCAGACAGAAATAAATCATATTTATAATTTTGACACTTAGCAGACAGCGGACTTCAGAACAATGAATACAGATAATACATACATTTAGCTGTTATTAAATTCATACTAGAAATTTAAATTGCAACAAAAAAAACTATTTCATAATAATATTTACAAGAAACGTGTACGATAAAAACTATTGTTTTGTTATTTTTTAGAAAATATTTTTTCAAACAGGAAACACGATCCTAAAATCCTAGACTGCACTGAAAGGTTAACGATAATCGATAAGTGATGTGAAATAATCGGAAAACTGAAGAACGGCAATAAACTAAACACACATTACAAAATAAAAACAATAAGAAAAATGTAGTATTATTTTCCTATATGGAATCTAAGTGATTCCGTTGATCATAATAATAATTTAATTTATTATGTTTATTTTCATTCTCAAACAAAAGACTTTACTAAGCATGCGCATGAAACGTCTGCACTGTGAAACGTGGTATTACAACGGATATTGATTTTTCCAATTGAATTGTTTGTAGACAAAGGCTTCCTTGATAAAAATGCATAAGGCACCATTTATTATGCTTGTTAGTGTTTTAAGCTTTTGCGAGAGTGATCAAAATGCTGTAACATTTACATTCAAAGAATATCAATACAAAGATTCTCCCAAAAATGTAAGATGTTAAGGCTTAACAAGTTCGTTTAGTCAGTCATAACAACGTTTTATAAATTATTTACATATAAACATATTGAAATTAAAGTTTTCCGTGTTTTATTTACAGGAGATGACATTTCGAGAATTTGAATCAGCTTGTGAACAAAGTAGCGCTTGCAGCCACATGAACAATCTGGCACGTACTCGCTGCATCCGCGAGTGCGTCTCACCATCTTGCTATAGAGAACTCTATTTAAATGATCCGGTAAATATACAATTTTCTTTCTTTCCGATACTTAGAAGGTAATTATAAATATATATGATAAACACATTATGAGGTCGGTTATGTTACATCTTAATTCCGTAATCGATCTAGCAACTCTTTGTAAACACATAAATAATTATGCTATAATTAATAATTTTAAATAAATCTTTTATCATTACAGCTTGAAGAAGGTGAAATTGATGTTCGCTTAAATTCTTTCAAAGGATGCTTTGTTCAAAGAAGCGGTAGAACGAGAAACTGATTTCGTTCTAGTATTATTTCATCTTTTTTCTTATGTGTCAATAAAATTAATAAGATACACAAGAAAATTCAATTTACAATATTAGTAAGTATTTATTGCAATACTGAGCGAATGTGCCAGGTAATTTAAACTGAAAATAATGTAAATTTTAATTTTTTTACAGGTGATAACAACGATTATCTATCAGAGAAACACACTCATTACTAACGTTTTAAAAAGGTAATATCGTAAACGTGGTTTGCCAATTTCTATACCCGCAAAAAAAATAATTCCTCCTGACAGGAACATTCACCAGTAATGCAACACTCTAACATTACATTTTGAAAATTACGTTAAAATACTGCCTCTGAATGTTCTCGACAAGGGAGAAGTGTAATTTATACATAAATGTATTTAGTATTTAACTGTACATAGCAGTATTGCAAATCAATTTTAGACTAAGGTGGTAAAAAACATACATAACTCACGGTACTGTCTAAAATTTATAAAAAAGCTTTTCAGAAGTTTAACTCTTTACTTTTTGAATATTGTAACAGAAGGTAAAGGCAGTAAGCAAATGTAATGTTAATAAGCAAAATATCATCCAGGATCACATCATTGGATTGTATATGTGTCTACTTCAATACGTTACTGACTATTTAATGTTCAGCAACTCATTTAACAAATTTTTAGCAACTATTTAAATGTTATATATATACAATTTATCATTTTGTAAATCATCGTTAACCCATTATTGTCGAACTTTAGGCCATAGTCCAACGCGCGCGTGCCGTGCAATTGGTGGATTTCACACACCTTCTAAAACCTTTTTTTTTAAGACATCTCTCGGATGTATAGGTTTCCTCACGATGTTTTCCTTCACCGAAAATCAGTAATAATTAATTTCCAATACGTACATAAGTCAGTGGTGCGTGCCTGGGTTTGAACCTCGGACCTCCCGATTGAGAGGGCAAGTTTCAGCCATTAGGCTGCTGTAAAAACTGCTGTGTAAATTCATTTTGTAAATACTTAAATTTTAATCCTTACTTCTTCCTTATCATACTTATTATTAACGTCACACAGTCTCTCTATTAAAAATAATAATAAATAAATAACAGACTATTACATCCATTTTTTCTTTATCAATAATCTCCTTCACAATTCAACATGCCTTGACATCTATTTATTTTATATCGAATGGTTTAAAATTCTACTACATGCCTCTATATTAATAATATTAATATGATAACATTATTATTATTATTATATGTTAATTAACAATAATAATATATTAATTCATACGATAATATGTTAACAACATGTTATTTGATTTAAAAATCTCTTTATCAAACAGTGAATGAATAAATTGATTTTATCTAAACTTGATTGTTTTCTTTCTATAAATATTATAGCTGTAGTAAAATGATCACGTCATGCGATCACAGTGACATCTACTCTGTTATTTTTATAAAGAAACTAAGATAAAAATAAAGCTGGACGGTCTGTTTTAGCGAAGCTCCGGGGCCAGTGCTCATTGGGTATTTACACTTGACAATTTGATCAATTAGGTCAATCATCAGTTATGTTTAAATTGACCGTATTTTATGCCCATATCCGTTTAATTTTATTGACAAACTGGTCAAATTATCCGTGAAATTTCATTGATAGGCACACATTACTCTGGCAACCCTAAGAAGAGCCTAGTGATGTGCCTTGCAAGTTTCTAATAATTCGTTGTCTGTGTCACATTGATTCGATAAATACCGATTAATCAGAGAACAATTTAGGACATCCCTTTTTGTCGAAAAATCAAATTGTGCCACTTGCTATCGTGAGAAGCGGTCTAGTGAGAAACAAGTGAAATGGCTTCCTTATGTAGACAAATTGTCCGCACAAATGCTTTCAAATGCCTTCTTTGGTCTACCGCCCGAAGGGGATATGCTGATACAAGTAAGAATAAATTCATAATATCTGCAACAATTTTTGGTTTTATCTGTCAGAATTTTGTTACGTAATTCTTACAATTTTCCGCTAAATTCACCATTGTATTAGAGTTTTTCGATATTATTATGGCCCTAAAAGGCAGCCTTTTAAATATTGCACGATTTGAAACGCTAGTTATGTTGAAAATCTTCATGTTGGCCGTAAGGTCATATTTTCTGTCAATGTTATGCACATTTTATTGATTTTATTGCAATTTTCAAAATCTGGTGTAACTTTACCTTGAAACTGAACTGTTTAATAATATAATACAAATATTAAAAATATCTAACATTTTAAATCTACTTGGGGCCATTATTGATTAGAAATCAAATAGCTATATTATAGGTTATATCTTATCAAGTCTTAGCATTCATTTTCTTATCAGTACATACACTGTGAATGAGTATGCCAGGTGAAAATGTATAAGCATAGAAAAAGGGCCTTTTTTACAAAATCCTGAAAACTTGAAAAAATCTTTAACACTTAATTCATGACAAAATATCTGTTTGAGTCATATTATGCTTATACTAAGTGTAATGCACATAACATTTACAGACAATAAGTTAAATTATGGTTATTTTAAATATATTTTTCTTTTTTATTTACTAATAATAAGATAATAAGATAAAATCACAGTTACTTTAAATATATTTTTAATCCATATATAATGATGTTTAAAAACATGAATAAATGTTTTCTGTGTAAGAACTGTGTAATAAATATTAATGTTTTTTTATTTGCTTCAATCATTTCTTAAACAATCCTTACCTGAATCAACACTTACCTTTACTGTGCAATTTTTACATAATCTCCATGATGTAAATATAAACATAGCTCACTTTAGTGTCTGATCTGATTTGTGTTATGTAAGACTATTTTTATAAATAAACATGAACTAGCCTCTTCCAGCGGCATTGCCCGCTACAGTTGTATTTACCAAAGTTATGAATATCCCGTTTTAATCCAGGTTGTTGACTATGTGTGCCAAACTTTCAATAAAATAAGACTAGTCACACCCATTCTTACATCCTCACTCACTTTTTTTAAAATTAGATTGTAGTTGATAGAAGGGTGTGGTTGCCGGCACATGCTGACTTCAGATGGAACCCATGTTCTGTATGTAGTTGATTGTCAGATGTCCATGGACGGCAGTTACAATCAGGTGGACTGCATGTTTGTTTGCTACATCAGTCAGATAAAAAAAAAGTTGCAAATGAGCATACACTTAATTCATGAGCATACAGTCCACCTGATGGAAAGTAGTTATTGCTCATAGACATATCTAAGCAACTTCATACAAACAAGGTTTCTAGCTGAAGTCAATCACAGATGCATTGCAACTTCTAGGCCTAAGATTGTCGCCAGAGAAAAGTGTGCTAGCAATATACCTTCTAGCACCATACCTTCCATGAAAATTCAAGGACTGCTTCACGCCAGAAATAACTCTGGCTCTGGTACCTCTCCAATCTCATCAATGCAATAAATCTTGTGCAATGTTCATGTCAATGTGTGTACCTGTTTTCTTATATTACAGTTAACCCTCCTTTTGATCCGGATTCCACTTCCTATAATCCTGAAGCCTCTCTTGTTCCTGTTGCTCTC
Source organism: Spicauda simplicius (assembly GCA_949699795.1). NCBI lineage: Eukaryota > Metazoa > Arthropoda > Insecta > Lepidoptera > Hesperiidae > Spicauda > Spicauda simplicius. The sequence continues at coordinate 3,950,009 of OX453080.1, forward strand.
CCTGGTCCGGACACTTCCCATGGTTACCATGCCTAATTAAATGTACCCTGCATTATTTATTAATGTAGTAGTATATATTATGTATTGTAGACCTTAATATCCTTTAATAGTATGAGACTAGATTCACAACAAAGAAATCCATAGATGAACAAAACCATATTGATATTTGCAACATGTAAGGACTAACTAATGTATCCCTGGTTTTGAAGAGCCAGATGTGTCCTGACAATTCAGGACAACCTTCAACCATTGTCTTAGAAGAGTATATATTGTATCACCATATTTATGTAACAACTTACCATTAACTTTGATCAGGATCATAACAAATCAAATTTCATTGACAAATATTTAAATAATGAGTACAATGATTTAATTTATAGAAATGCATTAGTAAGTAAAATAGAGATTTAAAGTTTGACATAATATAGTCATTTTTATTGTCATAACTGTATAATAATTTTACAGTAGATTTAGTATATTATCTCAATTATGTTATAATGATTTACTTAGAAGATGATTGAATATTATCGTAGGCCTAGATATACAGTCTGTCGTGTATTATAAGAGAATATGTAATAGGCTATTTGACAATGCGAAAAATTATGTGTCAATTACTGTTATCAGTTTATATAATGAGTTTAAGAATGGTTATTTATTAACATAAGTTGAAAATAATAATTGAATTTATTTAAAAATCGTTAAATAAAAATGCATTTGTCACGTGACACAAAATGCTCCTGATTGGGCGGGTTTATGTTGACGTCACTTGCTTGTAAACTTTCGTTTTTTGTTTACGACAAATGTATGTGGATGATATGAGCCACATATGACAATACAGGCAAGTGACGTCACCAACCCGCCATATTGTCAAAGTAGCGTTTTTGCGCGCTATTTAAATATTGAATTTTTAATTTGATATTTTTCAGCAAATATGTACCAAAATTTAAAACAACAACTTTTACTGGGTTCCTTAACCTCTGATAGATAATATAAAATGGATTTTAAAAACCTGTCAAATAGCCTATTACAATAGTCATTAAATTTTAAATCCTTCTTTCATCACATTTAAGCACCAAATGAGCGTGCCATCCACCTGATGTTAAGTGATAACTGCTGTCAGCTGTAAGCAGCTGCAAAACAAACATTCTACTTAAGTTACTCACAAATGTGTTAATACTCCCGAGGACTAAGATGATCGCTTCATATAAAACTGCCAGCAATCACACCCTTCAACCGAAATGCAGGAACCATGAAGCATCAAGGTATGTGATGGTACCTGCCTGGTCATACCATACACATTCTGTCCCCTTGCATACATGATAAAATTACGTATCCTCCTATTGACATTATATTCTTATGTTCCAGTGATGCCCGACCCCATGGAACACGCGACGGGCCTGGAGAAGAAGGAGCTGCAGGCGCTGCAGTCCGGCAACGACGACCCCTTCAACATGAAGGTCCTAAAGAAGGCCGCCGGCACCAGGGACAGCCCCACGCTGGTCCCCTCCTGTTTTGACGCCCGTATTGTTGGTTGCGTATGTAAGTAGATTTTTAAAATGATGTTCCATTGGGTGCATAGTAAAGGGAAAGAATTATTTGGCATGTTACTTTGCAGTAATAGTGCTTAGATTTTAATGTTTTAATAATTAACGCTATACGTACATACTACATATCATTGTACGTCCCTGTAGTTTCGGGATCAGAATAGGCCTACGGCATCCCCTGCTGTCGTAAGAGGCGACTAAACGGGGCTTCTTTTTTTTGCGGCGGGCATATGTAAGCAACTTCAAATAGAACATGGGTTCGATATGAAGTCAATCACAGATGTGTTGCTGCTCCCGAAGATTATTATGGTCGCTACATATAAAAGTGTGCCGGCAACTGCACCCTTCCATCGAAACGCAGGAACAGCTTTACGCTAGAAATAGGTGTGTCGTTGGTACTTCCGTAGTCAAACTACACTGGTGCTACCATCTGTAAAGGCGGTTTAGGATTAACCTACTTTTCTTTATTTTTTGGTTTCGAGGGAGAAACCTTCAAAAGGTATCCGAAGCCGCGGGAGCGACGCGGGGTTATGTGGAATTTTTTCCGCACTAAATTGGAACAACATAGGAGGTGATTTCCTGAAAACAGTAAAATAAGCGTCTCGTTATTCTTAACATGAAAGCCAAACACTTTTTTAAAAGTGTTAACTACAAAATGTATAAGAAAATAGTGTAGGAAACTTAGACGATAATGTCACAAAAAAGCGAACTCTCCAACTTCCATGTTCCTTTCAGTCATTTCGGCTCTGAAGAATTGTCAGAAGACAAATCTTTTTATTAATATAGTTATATAATATGCAATAAATTATGGTTACAATTCTTGCCAAGAACATATAATAGGTATTCTGTATTGTTTATAGTTCACATCTCACAAGCCATGACATAATGGTGATAATTAGATGTGACTGAAACATATATGTCTTCCTATACATTTTGTAATGTAGCTTGTACCTACACTTTTGTTTTGTTTGACGACCCGCGTGGCGGAGCGGTTACCATACCGATCTGACGCGCAGTGGGTTCTGGGTTCGATTCCCGGCTAGACAGGTATCTGAATGATGAGTTTAGATTCATGTTCTGGGTCTGGGTGTTAGTGTATTCGTCTTGTGTGTGTCCATGATCCCCACGACACAGGAGAAAATACACTAGTGTGGGGCTATGAGTGAAAAAAGCGTTTATGAAACTTGTGGAAACAATTCTGTGTATTTATTCTACCAAACTGTATGGATGCAGGGTTGATTAATTGGTTTTCATTGTTTTTAATAAGACCTATCTGGAAGTGATCAGCGGTCACTGTATAGGCCTGACCAAGGATTTCGAGGATCTCCATGGATATCAAAAAATTAAGCTCCTTCTGACACGCAGTCGGGTACCGTTTGTTATACATATATAACATTACATATATAACAATTATGTTTATGTATTCTTTATATATTTTCAGGCGAAGAACACTCCACATCCATCAACTGGCTCTGGGTACATAAGGTAGAGTTGCTAATTGTTATTTAATCTATTTTATTATAAAATATAATAAATAAGGAATGCTCCTTCCGGCTGGAGTTACGCCACTAGGTTCACGTCAAAAATAGATGTGGCGTTAGTACCGTTCGGCTCATACAACCCGCGTGGAGGAGAGGTCACCATATCGGTCTGATACGCTGCTGTTACCGGGTTCGATCCCCGGCCAGACAGATACCTGTATGATAAATTAAGAGGTCTGGGTCTGGGTCTGGCTATGCAACATTATTATACTAATTCTACTTCGTTTTCAATCAATTTATCCACTCGTTCATAATACTTCGAAATATGTAATTTACATTGGGGGGGGCCGTTCAAGTATTGTGTAAGAACCATAGAGGTAGGAAAGAGGTGCTTTACCTTGCTTATTTTTGATGACTAGGATTCGCGGAGGAAGGTCTAGATCGTGATTACGTAAGCAATAGTTATTAACATTTTATATACAGGCGACACACATTAAGAAACTTTGCCTTTTTTTTAAATTGACGACCAAAACAATAGGTCGCCTAATATCCGAGGGCCCGTGCCATCGATACTGCTGATGAGGTGGGTAGGCCCCTGATTTGTGCATTACACAGTTTACGTAAGCTCTGCTTACGTTTGGTGACAAGGGATAAATAATTGTAATAAATCTGCTTGTATAATACGTTAACGCCCCTAAGTAGCTCTAAGTTGTATTAGTCTCAGTACTATGTCAATGCCAGGGAAGAAATTTACCTTTTTTTACATTACAGGACCACCCCCGCCGTTGCGAGTGCGGACACTGGTACAAATTGATCGAGAAGACGCCCCTCTAAGCCGTTTCTATTAGTATAAAATTAGTAGTGAATGTAATGTTAACTGCAAGATCGCATCTAGCCTCGCACAGCGTTTTGTTTGGCTAAGTGGCAAGTTTGATGCGTCCGAACAACCCACGTTAATACAATATTAAATAATTGTAAGCATTATCAGTGTTTCATTGTTACCCAGTGCTGTTGTTTTGTTTGTACAAATGATTGTGTAGATATTAAAGACGTCGAAATCGTATGGGATTTCATTGTAGTTAAAGCCCCACACCTGTAGTAGTCATAGGTTAAAAATCGCAAGAAATCTTGCGTGAAAGAGAAAAAACACATACATCCTCAATAACTTTAGAGCTCTTTCACATTAGGTCGCATGTAGCGCGAGACTGCAGAGAATGCGTTCTTATTATTGAAATAGTAATTCAATATTTATTTTTTATTATTATTTCTATTATAAAAGTACAGCGCATCACCCTAATCAAAAGTCCCGCGAATATGGTCGTAAAATAAAAGCTGCCGCATTACTTGTGACCAAATGTGAAAGCGCTCTTAGTGTCCGACCGAAGCTTCGGCTTTGGTCAAAATAGGCCGAAGTTTTGGCCGAAACTGAAGGTTTTTTTAAATTAAACTGGAACGATTGCACGACACCTTGATGGAAATGGTGAAGCAAACCGGGTAAGCCCACACTCAGTGATGGGCTTGCTTTGCCAACTGTGTTTGAATTTCACGTTTTGTGATTTTTGGGAAGTTGCAAAGTAATAGTAATCAACTCTAAAAGATTTAAATACAATACTATGAATCGCTTGAGATTTGGGCACGGATTGTTTCTCTCACATTAAAAAAAATAAAATTACAAACTACTGAATGTTGTAAATATTGTGATGATATTACGAGTGATTTGCAGCATCTTATTTTAAATTGTCCAGCCTTCTCTATAGCCAGAATTTTAATGATAGATACTAGCAGCAGCAGTAGTAGCAACGGTTAAAAAAATACCCGTGTTACTACTGGTACTACTAAGATTGCTAGTAACACGGGTAATAAACCAGTTTAATGAACATTTATAAAACCGAAGACATTCCTCGCCTTTTACTATTTATCTTTTTAAATAAAGAATCTTGCGAATATATTTATGAATACATTAAAATTACAATCGAAGCATTATAAATTTAAAAGAGATATGATTAGTCCGTTCTTGCAATTAAAGACTTATTCATAAAAATTACTAAATCTAGCACAAAATTTAATAAAGTTAGGCTGAAAGGTACGAAGCCAAGGCCGTTAAAACATTTAAAAAAATGACATTTACATTGTCAGTATTTTTGAATAGATATCGAATTGTCAAAATAATTACAAAATTATAGGATTACTGAAAAAAGTTTACAGTCTACATATTTATTATGAAATATTTTCATTTATTACGATAAGGACAACAATTGTAATTAACAGATACATTAGAGACCTTTTGTTGAGAAGCAATATTATGTAAATTCAAAGCAAAAGTGATTCGAAAACGAACATTTTCGTGAACGAGTTCGATAATGCCGCGTAAGTACAAAAAATGTTATTACAATAAACATGAACCCTAATTCAAGCTAAAAAAGAAGGGCAAGTAAGCCATAGTTCTTTTTTGTAAAATTGTGAGAACAAACGTGCTACTGTACCTTTATTACGATTTTACAATGTTTCTTTATAACAAACATAGTGTTTATTTTCGCTCATCATTTTTAAGTACATTGCAAGACATGACTGAAAAAGAAAAGCTGAGCGTGCAAAGTATTATTGGATGAGAGAAAAGAAGAAAATAGCTTGTTTTGAGGAAACAAAAATTCGCACGAAAAGTTCTGATCGGGTGTCACGATCGCTCATAAAACACGCTTTCAACACTCATAGCTCTACACTAGGTTTTCTCCTGTGTCCTCCACACACGAACACCCAGACCATGAATCTAAAATCATCATTCAGATGCCTGTCTGGCCGTGAATCAAATCCGGAACCCATTGAGCGTCAGACCCGTATGATATCCGCTCTGCCACGCGGGTCCCAAATTTAATTATCTAAGAAGAGAAAAACATGTAGATACTACCATTGCGTTACAGTAGACAAACACCAAATTTAAAGTAGTGAAAGGCAAATAAAATAACAAAAATTTATATTGTTTATTCACCCCAGTGTAAAAAGAGGGAACATATCAGTACTCTTTTGTTTAGTTAAGGTTCTTTTGCGAATGGAGATCCCTCGCCAGGCTAGGTGATTATGCCTGGGGAGTGGCCATTCTTTGGTAGTGTCTTCCGAGCTTGTATATTTGCAGAATGTTAAGAAAACTGGTAGTGTGTTTCACAATACTAGTAACGCCATCTCTTGATGAGTTGCTGAAGGTTGCCACAATAAATATACTAATTCATATGAAATTGATCTATTGTTAACTTTTCAATAATTTCACCTACTCCTTTGTCTGAATTTGAATGTTTTTATTTATTTACCGTGTTTTAATAAAAAAAACCTACTTCGATTATAAATATTTTGTCTGTCAATTTTTTTAATTCTCTATTAATTAAAGCTATTACTAATAAATGCACTATTTAAAAATGTGCTAGAAATGTTTAATATATGTATTCCATAATATTGTTTTATTTCAACTGTTAATATCAGTATAAATGTTTTCTGATTGTCTGCTTTTTTGAATCTAGCTGGTAATTTCAAGGGTGTTTGCCTTTTGATCCTAGTATTTCATTTGTCTCATGACCTAGTGTGGTTTTCAGGCACGGGGACTTTTATCCACCAGGTGCACATCGCGGACGGGTTCGCGGACGACTGCGATGAGCTGGTGCACAGATGTATGAAGGTGGAAAATCTCAACTATCAAGTGTTCTGTTCAATTTGGAAGCAGATGAACATGGGCTGCCTTTATGAGTAAGTTTAAATGTAATCAATAATTAAAAGTGGGAGGACTCTTTGTGGGTTCCTTTTGGAGACTCCATAACTTTTGTGCTTGGTAATAAAAGAGGTAAGTGTTGCTGTATTCTAGTTTAAAGGAAGCGATTAAGAGGACATAGTCATATAAGGAGTTTCTACTGTTAGCAAAACTTCGATAGCGGGATTCAGAATACAAGTGGCGCCATCTCTTGATGAGTCGCGGGTTGTTGCTACACATATCCTATTTATGACTTATTTACTTTTGTAAGTTTTATTATATGTAGCACTTACCCGCGGCTTCGTCCGCATGGTTAAAGGGAAATAACAATGAGTTCAATAACATACATGGCACATTTCTGATGGATAAATAATTGACGGTTCCGCAACTTTTCCAACACCATCTATTAACAACATCTGGAACTACTAAATATCTATCAACTGTCAAAACATCGATATTCTTATGGGAGAGAGCACGGTAAAAAGTAGCCTACGTCACTCTCCAGCGTCTTAAGAATCTCCCAACATATAAACCATATCATATAATGGCTATGTGTGTGAAAGAGGAACAAAGAAACACACTTACACATTTATAATATTCGTATGGATAACAAATTAGAAGGTATATGGAATGTATTTTACTCTCTCAGGGGAAGAATATTAGGTGCAGAGATAGCTGAACTCTCCGAAGAAGTGATACACATAGCAAAGCATTATATGCTAAAGAACACCGAAAATTTTGAGGTAAGCATTATGTTTCACCTAAATGTAGGTTTTTTTTGGTCATACTTTGTTTTTTTTACTCAATATTTTAGTAGTTTAGAGAATATTTTAAAGTACTTCTATGTAAAGGGGAATTCATTATTTTTGGGAAGCATAACATTTGACCTACGAATTTTAAGGGTTGAAAGTCAAATGTCATCCGACATAGAGGAGGGAGTGTGTTTCCTGTAAGAAAATGTGTAAAATTATGAGAAATTAATGGTCGTTGGTGCACCAATTCGCACTTGGCCAGCGCGGTGGGCTATGGCCTAAACTATCTCATTCTGAGAGAAGACCTGTGCCCAGCAGTGGGCCAATAATGGGCTGATGAGATTGAGAGGCGTAAAAACAGTTTCTTCCTTAATTTTGAATAGTCACGTATGTTTAATGGGTGGGTAATCTTACTACATCTTACCAGGGGCGGGCGAAGAGAAATTCTAAAAAAGGATACGTGATTAAATAAAAACATGTATCTCTCCTAATTTTGCGCTGACGTGAAATTAGGTTAGGTCGTAACAAATTACCACTTCATTTCACCAAGAGTGGAGGGGGTATCGAAAAATCTAAATTACCTAAACCCCCTCCCCATCCCTGTAACAATATTTTTTCTCATCAGGAATCTGTAGCCGGTCTATTCATAGTGTACGCGCTGCTGAACCTCCAACCCTACCCGGGTTTCGCGCACCTGCGCATAGTCCCCGCGGACGTGCCGGCCATCGACCGGCTGGAGCTGGTCGCGCGGCGCGAGAAGCGGCACGACGTGCTGTACGCGCTCGGCGCGGTGCTCGTGCGCGGGGCGGTGCAGTACCACGTCGCGGAGCGCGAGCACGGCATGGATCTGGCCATACGGAAGTATCTTGAGGGTGAGTGGGATTCACTATATGGGAGGAGGGATAAGTTGGCTAGCTATTGCGCGTCCGTGTTCCCGCCATACGGTGCGAGGAGAAAACACAGTGGGAGTGTAGCCGGTAAGAGTCCGGCATAACCAAGCTGCTGCCCCGGGCGGTTGGGTATCCATGAGGATTACCCACTTAAAAAAAAGGTATTGGATGTCGCCATAGGGAAGTATCTCGAAGGGTGTGTCTAACTATCGAAGAAGTTTGCTTGATACTTGAACTCGCCATACGGAAGTAACTTAAGGGTGGGGTAATTCAATATGGGGGCAGTTTAGCTTCGTACCACATCGCGGAACGCGAGCACGGCTCTGGCTCTAATTATCTAAAGGAAGTATCTTGAGGGTGAGTGTATTTCACTATATGGGAGGAGGGATAAGTAGGCTAGATACTTGAAGTCGCCATACGGCAGTATCTCGAAGGGTGTGTCTGACTATTGAAGAAGTTTGCTTGATGAAGTATCTTAAGGGTGGGGTAATTAAATATGGGGGGGGGGGGGGCAGTTAGCTTAGTACCACATCGTGGATTGCGAGCACGGCATGGAACATGGGTTCTATCTATCTTTTACACTTGTATATAAAATTATAATGTTTTTATTAACATTTTAATATTATATATAAATGTTAAAGATCCGGGAGGTATTCCACTTCCTAGAGAATTACCCGGGTAAAGAGGGTACCCCTCGAGACCCGAAATTCCCTACCCACTGCCCTTATGTTGACATTGCCTTAGCATATGAGAGTCCCGCAGGGTAAGACGTCCCCTATACGTACACGGGTTCTATCTGAAGTCAATCACAGGTGCTTTGCTACTTCAGTCAGATGAAAAAAAAAATCACCTTAGCCATATTTTATGAACCGAAAGAAACAACCATAATTGTGGTGTAATTTGAAAGAATTTTCGGCTCACCAATAATAATTTTCAATTTATTTTCTTTCAGGATACACTTCTATCGACCGACTAGGCGTTCGTCCCAAGGGCGTATTTTACAGGCAAAACGAGGAATTGGATATAATAAGGGAACTGAATTCAATAACTGAAAGATATACATTGGCCAAAATGGCTATCTCGGGTTAGTGTTGCTTAAAATTACGTTAAGTTGTTACTCATTTTTATTGTGTTATCTACTTATTGATTATATTATTTCCTCGTTATTATTATATTAGTAGCTTATTCCTCCTGTCATGTTACCTCCAATGAGCATGGGGTAAAATCCATTATTATTCTCCCACTGCTGGGCACGGGTCTTCTCTCAGAATGAGACAGTTTAGGTTATTGTTCACCGCGCTGGCCAAGTGCGGATTCGTGAACTTCACACACCTCCTAGAAGTTTTTTTTTTTAATTTCGGGGTTCCTCACGATGTTACTCCTTCACCGAAAAGCAGTGATAATTATTTTCTAATACGCACATAATTTTAGAAAAATCATGGTGTCCTGGCTTTAAACCCCGGACCTCCCGATCGACAGGGCAAGTTTCAACCATTAGGCTATCACTGCTCTCTTATTAATCACTTGCTACAGAGAATTATATTATTGTGATGCAACATGTTGATAATATTTCAGAGACGGTGGAATTTAACCGGAATCTCAAATATATAAATGAAAACTTGTCAAGCGAGTTGCAAGGTTCCCTTAAGAAGATCATCAGCGGAATATACGAAGAACACACTGGTAAGAATTATCACAAATACATGGTAAACCCTCCATGGTTCGAATCCGGAGGCAGCTGTTTCAATCTAGTATTACGTAAGGCAATTAAAAACAAAATGTTTTATTGATATAAACACAATTCACATATAAAAGTCGCAAGGGCCCTGTACTAGGTTCTAGACCTGGTACAGGTACCCCGCTCATCCACCGAGACAAAACACAGCTTACATCAACAAAATTTAATATTCATTTTACATTACATAATTTTATATATACATAGATGTGTGTGTGTTTGTGTGTGTGTGTGTGTGTGCGCGGGTATGTATGTGACTGTACTTATATAGAAGACACCTGTAGAGATCGCTCTGTTTCTTCAAAATTTGAGCGTTCTGAAATGCCTCGTATGTAATAACAAAAGTACATACATAGTGAAACTTTCGCCTTTATAATTTAAGATTATGATATTAAAACATATTTTAACGTTACAGTTAATCTCGATAAAAATAATGATGTTAGTGAAGACAAGATTCTTAAATCTCGTCAGGCGATTAAGAATAAGGCCATGAAGCGAGACGTGGACCCAGTAAAGCATCTCATGAACGCCGAGGAAAGGTAATTATATAGGCTACTGTCCCGACAAACGTTGTTTTGCCATATAAAAAATTTAAAAAAATGTTAAGGGTGGACAACCCTTAAGGGGTACGAAAAATAGATGTAGGCCGATTCTCAGACCTACTGAATACGCATATAAAATTTGGTAAAAATCGGTCAAGTCGTTTCGGAGGAGCTTGGCAACAAAAACTGTGACACGAGAATTTTATATATTAGATAAGTTTTAACACCATGAAATCTATTGAAATGAAATGAAATGTCTTTATTTTGCATAGGCCTAAGGAGGCACTTACAAATTGTCAGTTACATATTTTTTTTTCACACTACCACCGGATCGGAACACAACCTTAACTGAGAAGATCCGGCAAGAAACTCAGTAGGTTTGTCGTTTTTCTTTGTATATCTTTTTTATTGCCGTATTGTTTTCATATTGATTATAAAAGTTAGCTCCAGTATCTTGCCTTATATTTGACTGTACAAGAAGCATATTATATACTAGCTGTGCCCGCGACTTCGTCCGCGTGAAATAGTTATTTTGGGCATAATTTATTTTTGCAAACAACCTCCTCAGCTTTATAAATTATAGCTGTTACCCACGACTTTGTCCGTTTCATTTTCTATTATTATTTTAGACAATTTAGTTTTGAAAAGAACATAGCTAGCTCATATAGCTCATATATAAAAAAAATAATTATGAAATTATTATACTGTCGCGGACATTTTTTTAGATCATTTCAAGAATAATTCTTTCATACATATATTTTTGGTATCTTGTACCGTTTTCGCAGCGCACGCAACGGAAGCCCTCAAGGATGAATAATTTTCCCCGTTTTTTTCACATTTTCCATTATTTCTTTGCTCCTAATAGTTGCAGCGTGATGTTATATAGCCTAAAGCCTTCCTCGATAAATGGTCTATTCAATACAAAAAGAATTTTTAAATTCGAACCAGTAGTTCCTGAACTTAGCGCGTTCAAACAAACAAACAAACTCTTCAGTTTTATATATTAGTATAGAGTATAGATTGATGGGGTACTAGGGAGGAGGGTTTGTTTCTTTTGTTTATATTTCGAGACTTAGCATCACACCACCGTTTACCAAGCACCATGTATTTATTTGTATTTGTAAATAAAATAATATTTTAAGAGGAAATCAGTTCTTGTGTTTTGGGGAATACGTTTAACTTTAGATATAACCCCTGCTTTAAATGAAGTTGTTTACAGGCGTCCATGGACGGCTATGGATGTCCATGAGCGGAGGTGACCACTTACCATCAGGTGGACTGCATGCTCGTTTACTACCTTAGTCAGATAAAAAAAAACCACTAATAAATAGGAAAGGTACAAGAGGCCATACTTAGATATCTATTCTATTACACGTTTCTATTTGTTTTAGAAAAAAAATGGCTGCTAAGAAAGGTAAATCGAGACGAGCCGCTAAAGCTAAAGCGAGTGAAAACAGTGCAACAAAAATACAACCGAAACAAGAACCTCTTAATCGGATTACAGACCTTGAGAAGAAAAGAAGGATTCCCATCAGCCCACGAGCGATTAAACGGTGTCGTAATGCCGAGGCGTCAAAGGAGTCTACTTCGGAAAGCGAGACATCTGAAGAAGACGAAGAAGTTGATGAAGATAGTGATAGTGACGAAGATAGTGGTAGTAGTGATAGTGAAAATGATGAAAAAGATAATGATAAAGAAGATGATGATAATAATATCGATAGTAAACCCGTTGTTCCATTAGAAAAACCGAAAACAGCTACTAATAATGAAGCGACAGTTAATATAGAGGAAGATAAAACTCAACAAGTAGAAACTGAAATAATTGGTAAAGAAAACGAACAAGAATTGGACATCGAAATAGATACATTGCCAGTATTTATCAGGACGGAGGACCAAGGAAAATTGTATGAAATTGAAATTATCGACTCGATGAAGGACAGACAGAAGGAAGTAAGGCCAGAACCTGTGCAACACGTGAGGACGCCTGCAAAGGAACTAAATGCTCTAAAGAAAATCAGCTTAATGCCCGGCTTGTCAATAATGAAGATTGATGCATCGAAACAAGTAGATGAACCAAGTAATACCGATGCCGTTGCCAATGAAGGCACCACGATTGACGATTTGGCCAATATCACAGAGATTAATAAGGAAAGTCCTACAAAGGACGATGTGTTCAAGAAGCCAGAATGGCCAGGAATACCGCGAGTGGAGAAAAGGAACATGAAACGGGTGCATCTACAGTCTAAGTTCAAGAAACTGGGAATGCTGCCTGTTGCTAATTTTGAACCCACGGACCAAGTGGAAGAAGATGAACAGGATGCAGAGCCAATGGCGTCAGTGAGCAATCGTGACCTTGATGTGATAGAAGACTAAGGAATGTAAGATGAAACTAATAATCATGGTTTTATGTCATAGTTAGGGATTGCAATCCGGAAAACCGGATCCGGTAATCCGGCGGATCCGGCACAAATTTACACAAACCGGATCCGGTACCAATTCACCACCGAATCCGGACCTCCGCCGGATCCGGTGATTGTATATTTTGACAAAGATTTCACATTACAAAAATAATTACCGTTAGAAATCGATCCTTTATTTAACACTGTTTTAAGCGTTCGATTAATCTGGCCGGATTGAGAAAAAAACGGCCGTATCCGGCCGGATTGAAAATGAGGCCGGATTGCAATCGCTAGTCATAGTATGGCTGATTCGTGAAACAAACTATTGATATAATTAAGCGAAAAATAATAATCAGTGAAATTCATCCGCTAAAGAATGGTTCTCCTCCCATAATCTTTATTTCTACGGTTTAAACAACGGGTCTATTTTGCGACCATTAAGCGACACCTGGATAAAGAACGAAAAAACAGGATGGACACGTACAAAATGGGACTAATTACACAAGATGGGACATTAGACAAGATGAAAATAAATATTAAGTTCGTATTTTTTTCATATTATGGACCTTCACAAAATAAATAAGACGTACGATAAATATGATGTAGAACATTTTATTTATAATTGATTATTGACCCATGAACAATTATGCTCGTCGTCGACCCCTTAATGTCCCACTGCTGGGCACGGGTCTTCTCTCAGCACGAGAGTTACGGGCCATAGTCCGCTGTGCTTGCTAAGTACGATTTGGTGAACCACGTGTTCTTAGTTAAGCCAGTCGTCAAAATGTTTTAATTTGGCATCCATTCTGATGCAGATCCTTGAAGTCTGATTAACTCTCAAGAATGCTTAAAATCAGACAATTTTTTCCTGAAATATTAGCTATGGTAAGAATTAAGTTAAGTAATTAAGTGAAGGATAAATATATGTAAAATATGCAGTTTAACCAGTACCTTCACAGACAGATTGTTGGCATGTATCTGTGTTTGTGTGTAAGAAATAATAAATATCGACGAATTGGCAATAACTCCTGACTCAAAAAACAGTTTATAGGTGAAAAAAAAGTTTTACTAAATTTCACGTGTACTTTTCAAACACAGATCAGGAAACCATTAAACATCACACCACAATAAAAATAATTTGACATGATAAAAATAATCATATATACTGAAGATATCCCGGACGTCAGCCTGTACAAGATCCGATTGGCCCACAAACAGTTTAAAAACAACAGCACCCAGTGAAGACGGAATCACAACTGAATTGCTAAAAGCAGTTTAGAGGCCTATTTGAAAGGCGCGGCAAGTTGTTCGATTTTGTCATAAGCCAGAGTATAGCACCAGAGGCGTGGAACAAAAGGGTGGTGATTCTGTTCTTCAGAAAAAGGCGATAGGTCTTTGTTGACGTTCCAGTAGTTCCGGGATTAGAATAGGGCTACAGTATCCCCTACCTGTCTTAGGAACGGCTTCCGGGGTTGCGGCCGGCTAGAGTGGGAGCTAGAATCGTTCGGTTAAGCGGCCCCAGGAAGTAAGGCAGTATGTGTGGTCGCATACCGTCGTATAGACTAGACGGAGCGGTGGGCCCAGCCGGACGTCTGGGAGGAGCCTGATGTAGCAATGCGCTCAGAAGATTCCGGTTGCGTTCCTTTAGAGATCCCGGAGTCCTCTTTGTAGCGCTGAGGACGGCCACCGGGGGGTATAAGTGTAAAAATCCCACATAACCATGCGTCGCCCCCACGGTGTTGGATGCCTTTTGAAGGTTCCCTCTCGATTTTTTTTCCAAAAAGACAGAAGGTATTGCGAAACTTTAATATTTTACTCACTTTTGAATCTAAGGACCTTTTTTTTGTTTTCGAGGGGAAACTTTCAAAAAGTACCCGACGTCGTGGGAGCGACGCGGGTTATGTGGAATTCTTACCGCACTAAAATCCCCCGGTGGCAGACCTCGGCACTGCGAAGAGGACTCCGGGTACTCCACCGGACCGCCGCCGGTGTCCTCTCAGCGTGTTGCCCCATCGGGCTCTTCCCTGGTGGGCGTGCGCCGCTCACGCACCTTCTGGTCTTTACGACAGCATGCAATGACACATGCCGCCGTCCTTCCCAGGGTCGCTTGGCCGGACGGTTCGAGCTCCCACTTTTCCCGCCCGCAACCCCAGAAGCCCCTTTTAGTCGCCTCTTACGACGGGCAGAGGGTACCGTAGCCCTATTCTGGTCCCGGAACTACAGGGACATGAATCTAAGGACCTGGTGTCACAATTATACACACAATATTCTTTGATCCTTTATTTTGTAATAATGTACAATATGTTTAAGAACTGCTGAAACTATTATTGGATTTATAGCAAAATAATCTACTTGCGTTTGGAACTGTAAAAATATATGCAATGTATTATTCTCACGTTAAATTTTACATAATTATACTGTTCAGGGCATGTACAACAATAATTATTAATAAATGTATATTAATGAACTCTTAGTCATTATTACTTTTACTTAAGTCTTTGGCAGCGGGAGATGATGCCAGGCTAGGTAATCATGCCTGGGGAGCGGCCGTGCTCCGACAGTTGTTGTTCGAAACTTGTATATACGCAGGGTATTGAAAATACTTCGATAGCATGCTTCAGAATACGTAGCGCCATCTCTTGACGAGTCGCGGGAGGTCGCCACAAGTCATATTCCAATCTACTAGAACCATAGAAAAATACTTCAAAAACAACTATCACAATTTACAACAAAAGTTAATAACTTCATTGTTCACGTTAATGATGATGAATCGACGATGATAATGATCTAGATTATTCGAAATCGATATTATGCTACATTTCCGCTAATCGATAAAAGATGGCGCCACACGTATCAGGAATCACGCTATCAAAGTATTCTTAGTATCGTATTTCTTTTTGAATGCAGTAAACAAGCACACAGTCCGTCTGATAATAAATCACTTGAGTTCATGGGATATTCAACATTGTCCCAGTGCAGGACTTTTTTCTACATAAGATGCACCCAACATTGCTGATTGTGCCTACTTCATACTAGGTATGAATATACTGAGGCCGCTATCACTAACATAATGTAAGTGTCATACAAATGCGGATGAATTTTAATCACAGACAAGAACTCAAAGGATTTTACACAATTTAATACAATATTGCAAAAAACTAACATTAGGTAGATATTAAATGAAATGAACAGACTGTTTTTAAGAGCCATTTATTATTCTGTGTTATTAAAGTATATACATGTGTTTAGTTTCAACTGTTAGCTAACCTATCTATATTTAGGCCAAACATTTTTTGTACACTACCTTTCAACCATTTCATAACACCATATAGCTATTGGTCTAAATGACAAAATATATAGCTAATGTTATTTAGGAATGAGATAAATAATGCTATACATATAACATACATTTGTAAATACATTCGCTTCAGAGAATTATTCTAATCATCATACAAATAAACTATCGGTATTTATTAAATTATACATAATTATATTAATCATTAATTTATCAGCTATTATACAAGTCCGTGATTTAATAAGTCATTCCCTGTAAAACATTTTGATTAAATGAAACTAACCTTTTGTTTTATTTTGAATTATAATATAGTTTGTCATATATCTCTGTAAAAGAGCTCGTAAAAGGCCAATTTTGAGATCTTTGAGGGCTAGATTTTACAATTCCTAGCTGTCTTATATCCGTCGAGTTTGCAATGCAGTCAATCTGATGGTCAGTGGCGTAGCGTAGATCAAGTAGGCGTGGGGAAAGTCGTCTTAGCGAGGCCTCTTTGCATGATTCGATTGGATGGTGCCCTTGAAAATGCCTCCACCACCTCCTTCAGAGGCCTCGCGAGGCCCCTTTAAGTTTGAGGCCCTGTCGATGACCCACTGCGCCCACGCCTAGCTACGCCACTGATGGTAAGTGGCCACTGCCGCCCATGGACATCTGTAACTAACTTCAAATAGAACATTTTAATTAGCATCATCATCTCAATTTGTTGGTAGTCTATATGACTAAGATGGTCGCCGCAAATGAGAAAGACGCAACAACTACACCCTTCCACCGAAATGAAGGAAAAGTTTCATGCTAGAATCAACGCCTGAATCTTTAAATTCAATGCCGAGTTTTACAAAAAGTAGTATCTGTTTAACACAAGTATTAGAGTCGACTTTTTTTATCAATACTGCTGTGTCAACATAAATAACAGTATTTCACTGTAACTAAACACATTGCAGCAAAAGGTACTATTTTTTTAGTTCTGAGCTACATTTATATAGCCCATTTACGAGACCTATAAATTTTTTTCACAATACGATAAGTCAACTTTAGCTACTTGACAAAAGATGGCGCCACAAGAAATCAACGAGACTATCTCATTTTTTCAATGTGTTTCTAGGCAATGAAACTAGAATTAAGAGATATTACAACAGTACAACTCGGATATTTTTTCGGTCTCTAAAGTTTAAAAGGTGGTAAAATAACTATTGCGTATTTTAATGAATACCACTACCACCTTTTTTTGCCTTAAAGCAAAATATATTATTAAGACCAAGTTTTCTACCATATTCAGTCTACACTACAACATTCAAGTCTACCTACACACTTAGGTATTTTGTACGAATTTATTTCAATCATTTAATATAGACGAAAGATTTTGCGCGAAAACAAAAAATAAACTCAAATTTGAAAAACATGTAGATTTACATACAAACCTACAAGCCTAAAGCTATATTTTATACTTCAAATTATCTAATTCCCGCGATATACCTGTAATTATTTTGCACTTTGTATTGTTTCAACCTCTACAGAGTAAAAATTATTTTGTTCTAATCATCTAATGAGATTTATTATAGATCTGCCACAAAAAAATGTATTACATAATAATTATTCTAACTTTTTATCTCGCAAAAAACGTCCTTGCTACATAGTGTTTATTATTATTATTATTATTATTTTAAATGATAACAGAGCGAATTTAAAATGGCGGCCACGAATAATGAAATATACATAATTTAAATAAAACCCATGCATTACCAGCCAGGTTCAGGTAACATTTGTGGCTAGCACATCAAAAATGCAAGTAAACGACTGAACCATACCGAAAATAAATTCCCAGTGACTACTGTTTGACATTTTGTTACTTGATGACGAAAAATAAGCCAGCCCCAAAAAATATGCCGCCATTTTGCTTTACTTTTATTAGCGTGGATGTTTGAAAATTTAAAAATGGAATGTCATTTTAACATTTGGCTCAAATCTTATTTACTTTTAATTAAAAGCGGCGGAATAAAAAAAATGCTTCATAACTGCTTGTTTTCTAACTTGGAAGGAATTACTTAGGCTTTATTATGATATTACATATTTTATCGTAATAATAGTTTATGATTACTTGGAGTAAGTCTGCCTTATTTAAATTTTAATTAGATGTTGACAAAGTAGACTAGTATAGGCCTAATAAGATCGTATATCTGATCTTTTTACTGAAAAACGTCAATTTTTCAATAAAAGATTTGTGATGACATGACATTTGATTACAACAGGCATTTGCAAAAATATTTGCGGCAAAGTAACTACGATTTTCACGGTGACATCAACGGAAAAGGTATTAACAATTCTCATTTCGTTCGACTATCGCCAATTCGTCGTCTTCGCCTGACGTGTTCGTTTTTGTTTCGAAGTGAGCTAGATTCGCTTCCGACGAGCCGTTACTAGACTCGTGAGATCGGGGGCTCACGCTTGTCTTTCTTACGTACAATACATTCGAATCCAACCTAGTGTTGTGGTCATTTGTGAAAGGACCGTACGCACTGCCGTCCGATATTCTATTCAGTTTATGTATTTGCTCTCTTAGCTCGCAAACTTGGCTGTAGAGTTTCTTATTCTCTCTCAGAATGGCTATGTTTTCTGTTTCTAGCAGCTCACGCTTACTCCACTGTATCGTGTTCTCAGATTTGAGCTTTTCCACTTCCATTTTCAATTCAGCTATCTTCTCTTCGAGGACTTGCTTAGCTGCTATCTCGTCTTGCAACTCATTCTGCAGTCTTTCCACCTCGCTATGACTAGAATCTGTGGATCCCATAGTTCGATCGCTGTGGGTGCGCTCCATCTTCGTATTGTGGAGCTCAGCCGTCAACGTTTCTATTTTCGTGAGCAAAAACGCCTTCTGATCCTTCTCGCTTTGCAAACTTTTACACGTTTCGTCCAATCGGAGCCTCAATTCGCTTAATTTATTCGCTAAAACGTTGTCGACGTTTGAGAACTTGTGGGAGTCTAATGACGCTCGTTGTCTGATCGACGGCTGATCGTTCGGTGAGACGTAGCCAACATTCTTGCGTCTCAATTCGACACCATCTTCCGTCGTGAGATCGGCGGAGACTATCCTGCTTTCGCCAATAGTTAACAGCTTCTCATTATCTCGTTTGACGTCAGCTACCTGCTGTTCTAGATCCACCTTTTCTGTCTTGATGGCAGCTAACTCTTTTGCTAGGGCGTCTACTTTGCTCTTTAGTTGTTTGGCTTCTTCCCTGGCTTTGTTCCGCTCGTTCCGCACCTTACTCCACTTCTCCCTCCAGTTAGCAGTGCAGTCTGACCACCATCGCATGGTCTTCTCCATCTGCGTGGCGCGGGCGCGTGCCTCGTCCAGCTCCCGCTGGTAGAGCGCCTCCTTGCCCTCCCAATCCGTGTTGGTGTATCGCATGCCGCCCCCATCGTGTTCGCGGCTCCGTCTGTGGCTCCCGCCGTGCGAACTTTGAGCCATATTTCATTTGTGTGACTGGAAAATTAATTATGATTGGTTACTTTTTACTAAAATTAGAAGATTTGTGCAAATTATCATTTAAAAGTAAATCTTTGTGTATCTCTGATGGGCTGAGTTTTCCCCTATATCTGCCCTATTACAACATTACTAAGCATTTTTTGTCTGTCATTGTTTCATAGTGCGGTAAATACTTGCAGGTTCTAGATTAAGGTATTTTACAAATTATAATACAGGGTTGATTACAGATATCCATAGGCAATGACTCCATTCCGTCAGGCCTATCATAATTATTCTCTGATTGATGTAATATAAAATGTGATTTCTAGAATGAGTTGCCCACCAAGGACCCCGGACCCCTGTGCGCAAGTGTGCCCCCCTCCACCGCCGCCGCCTCCCTGCCGTAACAAGCCCATCATGCGAGGTCTCCACTGGGCCCAAACTAAGAGAAATATTGCAACCGCATTACTGCTAAGCACTATTGGAGGCAGTTGTGTGTACTTCTTTATTGGAGTACCTCGTAAAAATAAATACAGGGAGTATTATGCGTAAGTTTTAATGACTGTTCTTATGCCACACCTTTCTCATGACCTAAGGTATTAGTTTAAGCGGCCTGAACCAAATGGCATTTTCAAAAAATTTTACAATGAATAGACTGGTTTTTCAGAAAAGAGGATGTTTAAATTTAGATTTCATGTGGAAATAGTAACCCTAATGGATCTATTATGGACACCTCTAACTGGCATTTAAATGTAGTGAGGGTCATAGGTCCTATGTTGTAAGTGATATTTTAACCCAATATATTAAAAAATGAGGGAACAATATAGTACATGTTTAGTACATATATTTCAGATTTTTCTGACCTTTTGGCTTTAGAAAAACACTGCTCAATGGAGTGAAAGTCACACCTGTATTATAGATAAAATATAGTATCTATCAATATCTATTAAGTTGTATAGTATAATATAGTACACTGGTCCATACTGTACAGCTGACTATTTCTTCAAATGTTTTATTTATTTATACTAGACTTTATTTTTCAACTGGACTTTTGACGACCCGCATGGCGGAGTGGTTACCATTCCATTCTAACTTGCACTAGGTTCCGGGGTTCCTGCCAGACAGGTATCTGATTGATGAGTTCAGATTCATGTTCTGGGTCTGAGTGTTTATGTATTCGTCTTGTGTGTGTCCATGGTACCCACGACACGAGAAAATCCTAGTGTGGGGCTATGAGTGTAGAATGCGTAAAGCATTTTTTACTCTATTTATTTAGACTATAGTATTGTAATGGTGGTCTGCAATATTTTAAGGGTGATATATTCTGTGAAGCGTTCAAAGAGCCCTCAACAGTACAATACCATGCATCTGTTGGGCTCTATTCTCTGAGGTTTATTATTATGTACACCAGTGGCTACCTACCATCAGGTGGACTGCACACCCATTAGTCCTATTTCATAAAAATCCTTAGCAACTTAATTTTAATGACTGATTATATTACTTAGATGCTAAATATTGAATCCTTAAAAAGTTTCATAAAACATATTTAAAAATGCTTCTTTAGTATATATATATAAAACACTAAAAGGAAATCATGCTCAAGATTACATTTCGAAAAAAAGAGGTAAAACATGTAAAAGTTACGTTACTTTAGCGTACAATCAACTTACATACACTTCAGCTGACATTTTGAACTCGGAACACCATCAGCTTAAATTTACATGAATTCTAAATTTAAACGCTTTGTTTACAAGACATACATTATTAACAAGACCAACATCTATGCTAGTGACACGAACGATTGTGATTTAATCAAAGGAACATACCTGGTTTGGCGAAAGGAACTAAAACATAGTATTTTCTATATTTTTATCGTCACCCAAATGCAATTTTGTATCGGCTTTGTTAAAGTCAACTTTCGCTTAATTTTTTTGATGACAGAAGTGAATTAATAATTAAATTCTGCAATACAAAGCAGGCAATACAAGCCGATATTACTTCATGTATCGATGTGATGTACACAGATAGAAATAATCGATGTTTTACACATCGAGTATTTAATCCACTCAACATTATTTTTGGCTTTGAAACACATCAAATTGGATAACACATCTGTTGGATATGAAAAAACAAGAAGAGTAATTATGATACTGCGATAACATATTGCGATAGTACTATGGTATTTTTAATTTTCATTCGTAATCAATAATTATATTTCGAATTAACTAGTTAGAGTTGTGTACATAGGATCCGATAACATTAATAATTAACTTTTCCTACGCAATTACTATAAAAAAATATCTATTTTAATGACATTACAAACAACTCATTACGAACGAAAAAAAAAACAAAATTAAAACAGTAAAAAAAGGATTATTATTATATTTACTTACGCATCACACTAGCAGTAGTCGGTACCAGTTAATCTGACTAGGCAGTAATCCAGTATTCGATTTTTTAAATCGATTATGATCCTAGTATCACTAACTTTTTTTGCTATGAATAAAGTTTTACTCCATATTATTCGTTGTTAATTTTAAATGCGCGAATGGAGTTTATTAAATAATTCCATTAGTTTTCATTTGTTGCTAAAAATTCCGAGAGCGTAACTCTGTTATTTGGGAGAGTATTGACAACAATTTCTTATTATGATATATTCTACCCATTGTCCCATTAATATTTTTTTTGCCTTTCTTAGTTTCTTAAAATCATAAACAGAGGAACTTAGACTTAACACACACATGTAAGAACTTTAACAACCATGCTAATATTATATCGCTATTAATTAATTTCCTACAAATTGATTACCTTATTTTATTTATAGGCGGGGTGAATTCGAAGATTGGGCTGATGAAATGGCCAGAAAAGGATTATTTCAATCGGTGCCTGTTGATGTATTACCAGATAACCAACACATGAATAAATAAAACTACGGAACTATGAAATATATTATTTCTAAACATAATTTCCTTTATAAAATTTCCTAGTACTATATGTAATAAATTAAAAAAAAACATTTCTATTATTTGATTGCCTAAAATTGTAGAGATGTAAATTAAATAAGTTTTAGCATTGTGTACGTTGCATTAGTATTTCTGATCCACTTTATTGTTTACGTGTACGACAGTTGTATATCTGGAGTGACCTTTATGTACGTTATTATAAATAATTTTAACTATTGTTTCTCTTCATAAATAAAATTAAATGTTCTTTATTAAGAAATGTATGTTTACTGTTACGTGAGGTCATAATTTTTTTTTCTTTTGGTAATTTAAAACAAATATTTACTAAAAAAACAAATGTGATCACATTTTTAGAATTTGGAGTTGGCGAATCAATCTATAAATTTATTTTTTTTAATTTAGATAGACAAATTATGAAGAAACCTTGGAAAACTTTGAAATTATTTTCTGTACTTTTTATTCTAACGACATATTTTGGTATATTTGATTTTTAGTTACATTTTATAACAGGAAGTGATTCGTGTCCTCACGTTTCGTGGCGGCAGCCAATAAGAATGACGTATGTTAATACAAAAACATGGAGATTACGTTGTCGACCAATCAATGAAAGCCTTCATTGGAGCATGAAAGTTGAAACTTGTAACTTTGCATTGCCGACTTTACGAATCTTTAAGGATGTTATAAAAGTTTATCACTGATCTGGGAATGAATATATTTATATTTACAGTAATAAATATTCAATTTTATTATAAGAAAAATGACAAAGTTTTTTTATAACATGATTTAAATGAAATGATTTTAGTCAATTCGGACTACGCTCAAAAGATATGTCACGTATGTTTGTCTACTTCGAGTCAATGCGCATGTCAAGTTGAAAATTGCAAATGGCGTCCGTTGTTATTGTTCGTACCGAATAACTATTTGTAAAATATATACCAATCTTTTTAGCGATTTTTCTACTGGACTGATATATTGATGCGATGCTTTAACTTCTTATGATTCGGCGCGACACGTTTTATGTACGTTTTTATGTGTTTTGAGTGCTTTTTTTTCGATTCTATGTGTGTCATGCAAATGGGGTAAGCTGGAATTATCGGATGTCGCTTAGGTTGTTTTGGATAGTTTCAATAGGAAAATGGAGTGAAGTTCTGTGACCTAAAGTGTGAAAATGGATCCTGTGTAAAGTTTATTTAGTAACCAGCTGCGGTTTATGTGTAGCGAGAGACGAGAACGGCTTTAATTTCCGAATGTTCCATGCCGTGACTGCACTCCCCGTACATTTCAAAATGGCTGCTGCTCTTCACGATATATGAGCTTTGCGTCACTGGAACATAAATCAGTGGATTCGATTCGTGTGGGAAATCGCATATTTCTAGTCTAGTGATCGAATGTGAAAAATCAAAAATAAGTGTCGGACAGTGCCCCGGACGGGCCTGGGGCGAAACAATAGTGGCGTATCATATGTTTTGGGAGTGAGCGAGTGACCATAGGACCGATATTGCCTTGCGTCCGAGCCGGATTGTAATGTTGCGTTTGATTTTCCAGGATGATTTGGAACACGAGACAGTAGAACTTGTGTCGTATTGAGCGGAATGTGACATTGTATGATAGGTGAGTATTTTTTTTTAGTTTATTTACTTTTGGTGGGGTGTACAACCGCGGTGTGTTGTGAACAAGATGGTTTCGTCGGTGGTCGCCAGCAGGTCGGCCGGCGGCCGCCGACGTGCCCCGCTCGGCGTACGGCCACACAGACCCATTACATTACACATTTACGCTGAAAATAGTCAACTTTGGAGCGAGAAAGATTGTGTAACGCGCGACAATGTTTTGACCGACCTTGCCGCCGATGTAGGAAACGTTGTTAGTTAGAAACGTCGTGAATCCTTACGTAGTCGTTCCAACCCCATATTAATTGCTATATACACTAAATATGACCTTCTCTCGTCTTATTAGCGTAGTGCGTTATTTGTCAATACTGAAACATAGAGCTGTCAGAAGTAAATAAAGTTAGGTTAGGGTTATTGTAATGTTTTACAATACACTTCTACAGTTTCTCAATGTTCCTCACCTTATGAAGAACAAATTAACACCAACTGAGTTAAATTTTCGTAATTTTTAACATTACCAAGTTGTGACTTTATATAAACCTTGATTTATATAAATTATCAGTAACTTTTCGTTAATAGGTACTACTATAGTATCCAATTATTGGTTAGTGAAAATGATTACATGATTATTAATTAATAATAATGTAATCATAGTAGTTACAAAGTATTATTATGTACTACAATAACACTATTGCTAGATAGGAGCAAAGTTACCTAAGGATTATGATTTCTTAAATACATATAACTGTTTTTTTGATTGTGGCAGGTACTTTAAATTAGCCTTTTATGTGTTCAGTGCACACACTAAAATTGGTTATTCCCTATATTGTATGATAAACGTGTCAAATGTAATCATAAAAAAATTATCAATATGTACACCGTTTAGCAGTTTAGGTTATTTTTAGCTGTAAATCAGGTTGCAGCATTTACACATATATTTGGAACATAGTTTTGTTTTACATTAAATTTATTTTTGTTTAATCAGCCTGTTTAGTAAATGAGGTTATGTAACACAAATATTACTAGTGTACATATTTAATTAAAGTTATTCCATAATTAAATTATTGGTAAGCAATACTATTTCTCTCTATAGATATTAATAGATTACTACATTAGAATGAAAAAAAATTGAAGAGAAATATTGTATCTAAGGCAAATTGAAAGTTGTGATTGAATATTCTAAATATGTAGATGAATAAACTTATTAGTTGTATTTGAAAAGATATTCAAGAAAATAAGAATTTCATTGTCCTGTAAATACTGCGACAGCTATAAAAATACCTCAGTCGTCACCACTGCAAATTCACTTTATATTAACATTATTATTATGTCTATTATTATTATTATATTTGCAAGAAAGAACACAGTAATTGCAATGATATTATATACATTTTATAGCTCAGTGTGTCCTACCATACTACACATTTTGCTATTAAATAAGGTACAATGCATAATTATCAAATGCCAATTTATTTATGATAAAATTTTTGGTACACATATTGGTCAAACATGGTGTCTTTTTTTATTTATAGACACAACAATTTGATATGGATAGATATCAAATTGTGTTGCTTGCCTTATTTCTGTTGAATGTTCACTTCTACGCATGTAGGGGTTAATTGTTACATAGTTCTATGTAATCATTATAAAATTAAGACAGTAAATAAAATATAAAAAGACGCTTAGTTACTAATACACACACATTACACTTTCTACACTCACAGCCTCACAGTATGATTTTTTCTGTGTCTATACAAAATGATAATGCAGTACTTTTATATCTAATAGCAAAATTAGATTTTTTATTACATTACATGTTAAGAAATTAAAGAATAATATAGTTTTTCTTTTACCAAAAGAGAAAATTTTAAACTACCTATTTTACTTCATCTCATCAACATATAGTATTATTTTTCCATGGCTTCTCCCGTTCAGATACAATATATAATTCTATAACTAATCACTCCATCACAGCACAATCTAATCAGTGTAACTGATATTTTATTACCTTCATTATTATTTTCCTAGTTTATAGTTGGGCCTAATTTTATTAATTTACCAATTACAGTTTTAGATTTACTTTATCCATGATTCTTTTTTCATGACTGGGATACCTGGATCCTTTTTTTTATTTACAATTTTGTGTGTGAAACTATAATTGAGATTTGTGATTCCCTAATGCATCTTCATTAAACTTTATGGAATACATAGTATACACGGACTTATATTAAAATTTTGATAATTACAAATAAAAAAAATAAACTTTAGTTAACTCACTAGAAATAATTAGTTAACTCACCTTTAATATGTCTGTATGTCTGTATAATATATTTTGTGGCAAGTGGAACAAAGTTTGAACTTTTTTAAGTAATTAAGTTGCAAAACTTTTCCCTTCTTATTTAACTTTAAAGGTTCTTTAGGCTTGTTAGTAAAGAAACTTTTTACTTATAAAGCCTGTTATTAAAAGCTATGCTAAGGAAATATATTTGTGTATATGTACATATATATTTTTGTGTTTTGGCTATTTGTTAAATTATTGTTTGTCAAAATTGCTCTTGTATGACAAAATATTATTCAGAGCCATTTTTTTTTGGGGAATCATATGACTATTGCACTTATATTTTAATGACAGAATAACATCAAATAACAGCTCTGAATCGAAATTTCAGTATCAACAAACATGTTATCAAGTCTTAAAGTTCTTTCATTTGCCTAAGTACCTAGTTCTAAATTCAATGTGCAGCATATTATTAAGTAACTAAGTTAATAAGAATAAAAAGAACTAAGACTAAGTATTAGGCTTGGCAGATTTTTTTACACACTAGGTTATTTTATTTGATAGAAGATACTTTTTTTCATTTACTTGAAATTTTTTATGTGTGCCTGCAGAAAAAAAATGACCCAGTGTGAGATAAATGGACATATTTTCGTTATTTGTTATTATTATTATTACTTAATCGTAAAAACGTCAATACTGATATTTGTATTACGATAGCGCAAAAAAACACGTGTCTTTTATAAAAACTTTTTTTTCTTTAATTAACATGTTCAGTTCTATATGAAGTTAATTTTTATGTGTAATCCAAAAAAAGTGTATGTTTACTTTGAACGTCTATCATGCGTGTAAGATTTGTGTTTTTCGATTTCCATACTTAAATCCTTACCAATTTTCCTATCGATCAAGTACCATGATGTCGCGAAAGTTCATTGAACCCACCGCCAAAATGTTTCATTGACTTGCATTGTGCACTTGTTTATAATAATCGCGGTAGTACGTTGACGGCGAACAGCTGTTGCGAGGGGGACGCCGGTATCGCGCCCTCTCGCTCGATCTCACGTGCGTGGATAGGGTTGTCACTGTTGAGTGTGCGTGCACCTGATATGCTCTCGACTTATCTTTTGTTAGCTGGGAATATTGAAACACCTTACGGATTAAATTTCTGGATTCAATACAGAGATCCTCTAGGGTTATCACTATTCTATTGCTTGTTTGATGATAACTGTGTACACATAGTATTAGTTTTCATTGGTATTTTTATTTAATTGTGTTAGAGTTAGACGGTTATTGTGGGTTATCGCTACGGTTATCGTGTATTATATATCGTCTATCTGAAATTTGGAAATCGTGTTTTGACAATACTTTAGATGTCGTTAGGTTTATTATAATTACTTTTTTCCCAGTGAATCCGCCCGCGTGTTCGCGTTTCCAATCACAAAACCGCGACGCATGGATTTAAACCATTATTTTTCGGGATAAAAAATAATATATATTTACGTCAAAATTGCCGTTATTATAAAACTATAAAAACTATTTTAAACTGCTCCATAACGAATTTGTAGATCTGACGTTCTATGGCGGTGTAAATATACGTTGCAGCGATGATTTGCATACATATCGTGCAAATTATCGCTTTATTTTTTTATATACAGTACACGTAAAGTAAATAACATACAGCCAAAGCATACAACGGACAGTGAATCGCGTCATTCTATCGTGGAATCACTCCGGCCATCACTTTCTTCGCCATATAAGTGACGTCACTCGCGTCACTCAAAAGCGACGTTACGTTAGCATCGTGGTGGCGGGAAGTTCAATTTGTTTGAAAACATATAAGCCTTGCATGTTTCGAAATATGAGTTAACCGTGTTATTTTATCGGGGTATCACTCCGGCCATCACTTTCCTCGCCATATAAGTGACGTCACTCGCGTCACTCAAAAGCGACGTAAAGTTAGCATCGTGGTGCCGGGATGTTCCATTCGTGGGAAAACATATAAGCCTGGCTTGTTTTGAAACACGAGTGATTCACGTCATTCTATCGGAGGATCAATCCGGCCATCACTTTCCTCGTCAGATGAGTGACATCACTCGCGTCACTCACAAGCGACGTAAAGTTAGCATCGTGGTGCCGGGATGTTCCATTCGTGGGAAAACATATAAGCCTGGCTTGTTTTGAAACACGAGTGATTCACGTCATTCTATCGGAGGATCAATCCGGCCATCACTTTCCTCGTCAGATGAGTGACATCACTCGCGTCACTCACAAGCGACGTAACGTTAGCATCGTGGTGGCGGGAAGTTCGATTTGTTTGAAAACAGAGAAGCTTTTCTTGTCTCGGACTAAGAC
This sequence comes from Spicauda simplicius, assembly GCA_949699795.1. NCBI lineage: Eukaryota > Metazoa > Arthropoda > Insecta > Lepidoptera > Hesperiidae > Spicauda > Spicauda simplicius. Next base: position 3,979,034 of record OX453080.1, read on the forward strand.
TGATTCGCGTCATTCAATCGGGGGATCACTCCGGCCACTACCTTCCTCGCCAGATGAGTGACATCACTCGCGTCATTCAAAAGCAATGTATTGTAGCAACTTAGTGGCGGAAGTTCCATTTGTTGGAAAACATAAGCCTTGCTCGTTTCGAGCTAAAATGAATCGCATCATTCTATCGGGGGATCACTCTGGCCACCACTTTCCTCGCCAGATAAGTGACGTCACTCGCATCATTCAAAGCGACGTAACGTTAGCACCGTTGTGGCGGGAAGTTCCATTTGTTGGAAAACAGATAAGCCTAGCCTATATCGAGACAATAATCGCAGATAAATGTGTTCCGTAGTTGGAAAAGTCCTTCGCATTTTCCGTAAACGCAATAGCATTATTTTTAAGAAGTATACAAATAAATAAACAATGTTTTAACATACGATTTGGCAGTTATTGCCAATTTACTACACTCATTATGTCTTTCTTCTTAGATGCATTCTCATATTTTAAGTTTTTTTTCGACATGTCTTATTAAAAATAAATATTTTGTAGACAATTTGAATTTGCTACCGAGACAATATTTTGGAGTTTCTCCCCAAGAAGAAAGAAGTTCATATATCTAGGTGCAATTACTAAAAATGTTTGATAAAAACTTGTATAAACTTGCGTTGATAGCATCAGCTATGTATATTTAATAAAGTGCTATTATAATAATTAAAGGTTACAAAATGTGTGCAGGTTTCAAAACGGAATGTATTTAGTATTTTAGGCAATTAATATGTAAATTAATGAAATATTTTAGAATTGTGAGCACATTGAGAGATTTCATATTGCCTTATCTGATTTATGTGCCTAAATTACATACTTTCTATACTAACTGAAAGGTTAGAAAGTTAAGAAAACTCATTCTAATTAAACATTATTATCTCTGCTACTTGTGAATATGGTTATGTGATTTTTTAGGATTCCATTCCCAAAAAAGTAAAGATCCTATTACTAAGCATCCAGAATCCTAATAGATAGACATTTTTTATGAAGAGTATATACTTAAATATGATTGTTACAAAATATAAATATTAAGTTGGAAAAATAAATAAAGACACCAATTTTGGTAGGGACCTACCCCATATACTTAAGACACTGGTATTTTTTTAGCATTTTATGGTTTATCCATAGAACCGTATTAGTGAATTTTCTGAATGAATTTTCTTTGTACTTTAAAATTATGAGTGTAGACAAGAATAATGCTTTTACAACAAAGCAAAATAAACTTCTACTTGGTGTAAAGAGTTACTCTTTAAACAGAGAGTAACCCTTTAAACATTGTAGCAACAGCACGGAGAATTAATTAAAAATAGTGGCGCTCATTGATGTTCTTGATTTAGTGTAATTTTATGAATACGGCAATGATAAATATGATATTTTTGTTTTATTGCTATCATTACCACAAATCCTTAGACAATCATCCATAAATACGCGACATAAATGTCAATTTTATCTATAGATGCCCATAAATAAGGAATGGTGCACATAGAGTAGGTAAGACGCGCGTTTATTTCCTGGTGTTTTCATATATATGGTAAATTTGCTGCTGGATTGTTGTGACTTTTTCATCGGCTGTGGAAAAGTCACAGCGAACCATTGTCATGTATTTTTAGACCGAATATTGACATAAGCACATAAATAAATTAAATGGTGTAGGATTTTTGAGGATTGCTTGCTGTTTATGATTATTGTAATTGCAAAATGGAGTGTTACGATTTTCGAAATTGTATTTAGGTAAAATATGAATAATCACGTATGTTGTACTGTTGTTATGTTTACTGTACGTACCTACTGTTTATTGTCATGATTTCATCTAATATATAAAATTCTCGTGTCACAGTTTTTGTTGCCAAACTCCTCCGAAACGGCTTGCCCGATTTTTACCAAAATTTATATGCTTATTCAGTAGGTCTGAGAATCGGCCAACATCTATTTTTCATACCCCTTAAGGGTTGTCCACCCTTAACATTTTTTTTTATTTTTTATATGGCAAAACAACGTTTGTCGGGATAGCTAGGTATTACTGTTATTTCAAAATGTCTGTATGAGAATATGGTAATTAAAATCCAACTCCTTATTAAATGTAAATTTAAAGTATGTATGTATATATATTGTATGTAGTGTATATTCTTTATTGAAATTTAATATAAGAAGTATATAGGCGCTTGATTTTTTTCCACCATTAAACGTATTTTAAAATACACAAGTAGGCATTAATTTACACTTTGAACTATGTAAATAATGTGTTATAGTTATTTATTATTCTAAAACTGGATTGAGCTCACAATGAACATTAAAATTATGAGTCGTAATATTTTTGAAAGGTTAAGTCTATTAGAAGGTATGTAAATTACACTAAAAATATCTTTAGAATTGAGCGGGATACTCGGACGGTAAAATTTTTTGATAGGCGTAAAATCTTTGATGGCAAATTTTATACGTCAGTCGGTTATTTAGTTGTACTTTTATGTAGAATTGATATCGTGGATATTAGCTGTATCGTAAAAAAAAAATGTATTCAATTAAGGCTAAGAACTCATGGAGCGGTGCTTAGGCGCCTCCGCGCGCGGTTAGACCGCATTCAGTGGGATTACATAGCCACTCTCAAAGTTGGACTACCGCCCGTAATGTCCAGCGGAACATGAACAAAAAATTTATTTTAAGGATTATTTAGGTACTTAAATTTGTAAAACATGTACAGCATTCTTGACGGGAGCGATGTGCGCTGTTTTACAAATTACTCGACGGTGTAGCAATAGACGCGCAGCCGCGCACGCAGTGGTCATAATTCGCGCCATTGAACTCTTAAATATTTTTCACTAGTTGAATCCCGTAGCCTCGCCCGCGTTAAAAAATCGATTATCCTGTGGGAATTAGATATTTAGATAAAAAGTAGCCTATATGTCAATCCAAAGTATCAGGTAACTTCCTAAGAAATTTTATGAAAATCGCTCCAACGTAAAGAAGTAACAAACATACACACTCACAAACTTTCGCCTTTGAAAAAATGAAAAATGAAAAAATGAAAAATATTTTATTCATAAACAAGAGATAAATTCATACATAAGTTTTGTTGTTGGGACATCCTTTTAGGTAAACATATACCTGTGCTAGGATGCCCCGCTCTTCCAAATAACATGGGATCTCTTTTTATAGTTACTAAAATACATATAATTTAATTCTAGAAATATTTTTAATAAATCATTACTTGTGTATAGTATGTTTATGTGGGTATGTGTGTGTGTATTGTGTGAGTGCGTGCGTGTGTATGTGTGTGTGTGCGTGTGTGTGCGCGTGTTTGTGCGTGTGTGTGTTAGTAATGTGTAGATTATTGTAGTTGCTTTTATTTCATGACGTTAAAGAAAGCCTCTATTTCTTCATAATTTAATTTTGAAAGCAGGTCAGTTACAGATTTTTTAAGGTCATAATTATTAAGTGAGTGTATTTTTATTATATTATTCACCTTCTTGTATATATCAGCTGATTGCTTAGTATATTGATGCCTAGCAAATTCAGTATTTATAGAATCTGTTGCTATTGTAATCTGTTCTCTTCTTTTTAGTCTCGTGTTTGTATTTATGGTTACTGTGTGTATGGTTACGGTATGTCTTTTTACTATTAGTTGTTGAATATATAGTTTTCTCACACTTAATAAGCCATTTATGGCGTATAATTCTTTTGTGGGGAATCGAAAAGGTTTATGATAAATAACTTTTAATAAGGCACGTTGACTTCGTTCTAATTCAAGGAATTTAGTTTTAGATGCTCCACCCCACACTGGAATGCAGTAAGACAGTAATGATTCTGCAAGAGCTGTATAAACTTGTATAAGTAATTTATTAGTGGCAATGTCTCTCAGAATTTTAAGTCCAAATAAATTTCCTGATTCTGGCACTGAGTAGTTCTAAATGGGAATGCCAAGATAATTTTTGATCAATAATTACGCCTAAATATTTTGCTGAATCTATTTTATCAATGGTAGGACACCTACACATGTCATTCTCACCATTACAGTGATGTATTTGTAAGTTTGATGTAGGGGGTTGTCCTTTTTTATTTATTGAGAAACATATATAATTCGTTTTAGATGTATTAAGTGTCAGAAAGTTAGATTTAAGCCAAATAGATATATTTTTTAATCCCTTTTCAGCATTTTTATGTACTTCTTCCCAGGTTTTGCCATGAAAAACTATAGCAGTGTCATCTGCATATGAGAAGATATGTCCATTGCTTATTTTATAGCTACACAAATCGTTTATGTATATTAAAAACAAGGTAGGTCCTAAGACACTACCTTGCGGTACACCGAAGGTCATTTCAAGGTCGTCACTAGTGTAGTTTCCGACTTTTGTGCACTGAGTTCGATTATTCAGATAGTCCTTCATTAACTGTAGTTGATTACCTCTAATACCAATATTTTCTAGCTTTTTTATAATATTTATTATATAGCCTTTATAATATTAGTATGAAGTATGACATTTATAGTACTACTACTGCTACTATTAAGTACTATCGCTACTACTCGAGGCGTTTTGTTCCGCGGTCGCCTGCGACTAAAAACCGCTACGTGAAATCTTAGCCTAATTCATTACGCTACTGCTAATTTAATACGTCATAGTTAGTGCGATTGTTTCGTATTATGTATGCATGTTGTAGTACTAACGCATTTATTGAACATTTTATGCGCACAATAAAGTGCATTTTTTTAATATAATGAAATAGCAAACGAGCATGCAGTCCACCTGATGGTAAGTGGTCACTGTCGCCCATGGACATCTGTAAGCAATTTCACATAGAACATAGGTTCTTCTAAAGTCAATCACAGATGCGTTGCTACTCCCGAAGACTAGGATGGTCGCCTCATATAAAAGTGTGCCGGCAACCACACCCTTCCATCAAAACGCAAAGTATGCTTCACGTTTGAAATAAGTGTGGCGGTGGTACCTCCCCGGTCGAACTACAGTGTTCTACCACCTTTAATTATACATTTCTATCATTATTACAATTCCGCGTAAACCAATCTGTCAAAAATAAACCTATCATGAGGCCTGCGCCTAAAATAGATAATTAGATAACACTCAGGTCTTCAGCTATGTGTCATCATTCATTGTTATCTATAATTTATATCATATCCTATTCTGACGTTACTCAATCTTTTAGAGATTATAATCTTTTTTTAAAACACATAATTTGATTAACAAACGTTAGCTTAAAAAATATTAAGTCCAATTAAACTTTTATTAGAAAATGCAACTTTAAAATATTATTTTAAAGATGAGTTTAATAAATGTAGTGTAAGCTGCACCTAAAATAGATAATTTTGATAAGCAGCTCAGGCGGTGATATGTCAAAACAAATTATTTATCAATGATATCAGCCCTACCCTTGTGTTATATTCACCCTTTTATAAGTAGGCCAAAGGGGAAACACTGACTTGTGTTTGTTTTGCAATTTATTTATGATTACAATTTTTTTGTTAATAAAACATTACACTTGTTGGTATTGACTATTTGCTGATAAGATATGTTTTTGGTGAATTATGAGTTGAAATGGATGGTAACAAGTTTTAACATGATTGATTTGGTTTTCGTTGCAATGTAAAAAAACATGATTAAAAAAAATGTGATAATACAGCGTAACAAAAAAGACAAATCCGCTGAGTTTCTTGCCAAATCTTCTCAGTTGAGGTCGTGTTCTGATCTAGTGGTAGTGTAAAAAAAAAATGTGTAACTGACGATTTGTAAACGCCTCTGTAGGCCTATACAAAATAAAGACATTTAATTTTATTTAAGCATTTGGAGTATATCCCAGTTGTGATCTCATTTCCAACAGTAAAACATAAAAACAGTTTCGGATAGATTTTAAACATAGGTCATTGTTGTTTTATTCAGCGTGCTACAAAATTGATTAAATTAAATTAACCTACTGTTATTTTTTAATATATTTTTAATTTTTTTAAAACACAACCGGAGTTCTTCGAACGCGATGCCCCCTTTGGGCTCTTCCCAGTGAGCATTGTAGTCATTGCGCCTCCAAGTATTTACGACAGCATGTGGCGATACATGCCGCCGTCCGGGGCAGGGCTCGCTTTTCTGGACGGTTCGAGCTTCCGCTCTTACCGCTCGCGACCCCGGAAGCCCCTTTAGTCGCCTCTTACGACAGGCAGGGGATATTGTAGCCCTATTCTGATCCCGGAACTACAGGGATAACCTACCTACTACCTACCTGAGGTTATAAAAATATATGTTGATCTCCTTTACCACTGTAGAAAGGTAGACAACAATAAGCCACGTCACAGGTCAATCAGATCAGTTTGACTGTGGAGATATGATCGCCACAGTTATTACGAGCATTAAGCACTTCCGTCGTTTCTGTGGTTGGATGTTCTATCAGGGAGTTATACGTTCTTAGTCCTCAGGAGTGGCAGCGTCTCTGTAGGTGACTTGTGGCCTCTGGTGGAGATGGTCACGAATGTCCATGGATGACAACGACCACTTACCGGTGGATTTTACGCTCAATTGCTACGTCAATTTCTCGACACGACTACGACTCATGAAGTTCATTAATTTTGATATGGATAGACATAAAAAGCATCATTAATACTTTTCGCAGATTTCCTTAAAGATTTTTCCTCGTGTACATATTTTTAGAATGCTTTAGGGTTAGAATTAGCAATGTCATGAATTTTTACAAAGAGTCTAGTAGTTACTGAAATGTTGACATCAAGATAACTCTTTGACACTGGCTTCAAAGCCAAGTTCAGATTGTCACTAATTTTAAAGTAGTACGAAGTATAATATCGTACGATTCAGGAAGCACCATCGTCACACCAATTTCTTCCTCATAACAGAAGTGTTATTTGCTGCTCTGGCTTGAGTGGTGTAGTAAGGGATTCAAACTTAACTAACTTGGATCTTAGGGTAGCAACGCATCTGCGGATATAATCAGGATTGAGATCTTGTGTGGAGTTGATTAACGGCAGTGGCCACTTACCATGTGGCCTGCATGTTACTTTGCAATTTCCATGCTATAAAATAAAGGCAAGTTCACATCGTGTCGATAACGTAGTATGACGAGTGATGTAACGCATATTCCCATGTTTTTACATATTCGAATCCGCAAGGATTGTCATTTTGTGAATATTTAACTGCAGTAAAAACAATATGACAATAAAAATGATATACAAAGAAAAAAGACAAACCCACTGAGTTTCTTGCCGGATCTTATCAGTTGAGGTCGTGTTCCGATCCGGTGGTAGTGTAAAAAAAAATTTAACTGACAATTTGTAAGTGCCTCCGTAGGCCTATACAAAATAATGATATCTCAAACAAAAAAGGTCGCTAAATTTAAACAAATTTAATACGAATTGTAGTTTGGTCCCGTAATCTACATTTTACAACCCCCTACACTACTTCTATATCTTGTACTGATTATAAATGTTCATAGTATATGTAGGTGCAGATCCACCTACCTGAAAATTAACCTAACGGCGCACACGTTGGCGTCTAATTTACAAAAAGTACTGAGTTCGCATTTGAGAATGACGGTAGAGGGGATATTCGCATTTGCGAATGTTGAAATAGGAACATTCGTTTCACATTACTAGTATAGATACACATATAATTTACCTTTTTTATCGCGGGGGAAACATTCTAAAGATACCCGACGCAGTGGGAGCGACGCAAGGTTATGTGGGATTTGTACCGCACTAAAACGGCCCCGGTGACCGTCCGCGGCGCTACAAAGAGGATCTCCTAAGGAATGCAACCGTAGTCCTCTGAGCGCGTTGCCCCATCGGGCTCCTCACAGATGGGCGGTTGGGTCCACCGTTTCGTTGGTCTTTACGACGGCATGCGACCACACATACCGCCGTCCTTGGCGGGGTCGCCTGACCGAACGGTTCGAGCTCCCACTCTAGCCGCTCGCAACCCCGGACGCCCCTTTTAGTCGCCTCTTACGACAGACAGACGTAGCCCTATTCTCATCCCGGAACTACAGGGTCGACATATAATATACCTAGCTTTAAAGTTTATTTTAAACTTATTCTCAAAGTTAACCAAATATAACTTTTTATTGAATGTTTCTTTTAGATGACAACAGTATTTTAATCTAAATTTAACTTACAAAGTCCGATTACCGATACTTTTATCCAGAATTCAAGTAAATCGGCGACTTTTGGAATTTTACACAATTTTTTTTTGTCGCGAACTTCAAAGTTGATTATTTTATGCCAACATTACACTATTATACATTTGGAAGGTAGGATTTGGTGGTTCCATTTCAGAACCACGGCCACACCTATTTCTATGGTGATTGCGGAGTCAACCCTAATAGCTCTAATTAATTGGGTATTTTAATTCACACATGATTACCATACATTTAAACGTACGTACCACTGTAACTTAGTTTTTACTAGACCATTCTCGGGGTTCTTCCTACTTTGATCACATTTGCCTTGGTAATGAGTGTATAATTTAAATTTAATAAAATTTATAATTTTAATTGATTTATATATTTTTTTATAATTTTATTTCATTTTGTATTTTAATTCATAAACTGTGTGTCAAATATCAGTGAAATTCAATCGTTAGTTTTAAAAGAGTAAAGAGTAACAAACACACATACAACCTTACAAAACCTTCGCATATATAAAATTAACTAGGTAGTTGACGCGGTGAACTTCTTTCCGCCTAAAAGTCAAAAATCTAAAATTATCAGTGTTTCACCACTACCTATATTATACATGTGTTATACATACAAACCTTCCTTTTGAATCACTCTATCTATTAAAAATACTGCATTCACATCTGTAGCGTAGTTTTAAAGACCTAAGCAGGCATAGGGACAGGCAGCGAGAAGCGACTTTGTTTTATACTATGTAGTGATAAGAAATATTAAATTAATAATTAGGTAGTTATATGTAACATCACAATAATTTTAAAAGTAAAAGCATGTTTGTGGATAGCGTTCAAAAATAATCCGTAATCATATTTAATTTTTTTGGAGCTAAGTACCGAAAAGTCAAACATTTTTTTGAGAGCTAATTACTTAAAAGTATCAATTAATTACATGTTGTAGTAATTGCGTACATATTTTGCGTTTGAGTTTGTATTTAATTGAGACAGTTTAATAAGGGAAAGGAAGGAAAGTTTATTAAATTGTTCAATGTGTGTTTAGATAATAACAAGAATATGACTAAGATAAAATATGTGGTAGTCGTAGTAGTCTGGTTTTTATTCTATTGAAATAGTAAACTAGCAGTTTAGTGGTAAGTGGGTACTCTGGGCTATAGGCATCTTAGTAACTTTGTATAGAACAAGGGTTTTAGCTAAAGTCAATCACAGATGCGTTTCTGCTTCATAAGTCTAAGGCGGTCGCCTAATTGAGTCGGCAACCACACCTTTCCGCCAAAGCGCAAGAGATGCCTCACGCTAGAAATAGGTATGACGGTGGTACTTCCCCGGTCATCGTACACTGGTTACGTTATCTGTGTTCTGATCAGTTTTATTTATTTACTTTTTTTGAATTGTTTGTTTCCCAAAACAGATAAATAAAATATCTCATATGCATTATTCTTATCAGTAAACACAGTTTTCATTGCTGTTACAACTAAATATTTTTCCGGATGGTAGAAACAGTATTGTTCAATCGAGGAGGTACCAATGCGCAATTATTTCTAGCGTTAAGCAGTTTTTGTGTTTCGGTGGAAGGTGGTTGCCGGTTCACATTAATATGAGGCGACCATGTTAGCCCTTAGGAGTGGCAACGCATCTGTGACAGACTTCCGTTAGAACCCCTGTTCTATATAGAATTGCTTGCTGATGTCAATTGGCAGCGGTGGCTACTTACCATCAGGTGGACTGCGTGCTCGTTTGCTACTTCAATGTGTAAAAAGAACCGTTACGTCATTTATTCTGTCTGCGTATTGACTTTCAGTATATTAACAGGTGTTTCGCACAATTTGTTGCAGCATGGCAGCGGACAGCGATGGGCCGGGCTCGGCGGGCGGCGGCTCGTGCGGCGTGGTGGTGACCTGCGAGGGCGACTTGCGCGACCCGCGGTTCCCGGCGCGCCTGCGCCGCTTGCTGCGCGAGCTGCGCGCCTTGCTCGCCGAGCCGCACCCGCACACGCTCAAAGTTAACAAGGTAATGACGAAAAGTCGATATGCTGACTGTTTTGTGGCCCGCGGACCTTCCCAGACTCGCCCGTTGCGGCCCGCGGACCGGCTTATCTTTATTCAGCTGAGTTTCTTGCCGGATCTTCTCAGTTGAGGTCGTGTTCCGATCCGGTGGTAGTGTAAAAAAATGTGTAACTGACAATTTGTAAGTGCCCCCGTAGGCCTATACAAAATGAAGACATTTCATTTCATTTATGGACTGATTTTACGCCCCGCGGGCTTTAGGATCTCCGTTTGCAGTCCGCGGACTTACTTAGTATCTTACGTTGCGGTCCGCGGACAATCCTAGCATCTACTATGACCCAACGACCTTGCGGTCCGCTGAACATTCATACATAACTCTTTTTTAGCTAAATGTTTTCGAAAATAAATGCTCCAGGACTAGGTGCGCCGATGACCAGAAGAAAACAGCGTGGAAACCGCTGGATTCAGTATCCCCGGCTAGAGTAGCGCTATTTAGGGGAGGCCATGTCCAGCAGTGGTCTACTAAAGGCTGATTGATGCCGAAATAACCGGAGACCCTGGCGAGCCAAAATTTACGAAAGTTATTAAATTAACAAAAATATATATTTTGAAAGGCGAATTGTATATACATTCATTTTATACTGTAATTAGGTACCTAATTCTTTGTGCCGAAAAATAACCAATTTATGACAGTAAGCGTTTCGACATTTTAGGTTTTTTTTCTGTTTTATTATTGGTCACACAAGAAATATCTAACCCGCTTTGATTTTTTTTTCTACGTAAGACATCCTCCATAAATAACATTATAAAATTACAATCGATTAAGTATAATCAGGTTTAAGGATTCTTTATTACTTTCCGCCCCTCTTATTTTTTGTTTTCCTTAGTACCAATGATTTTAATTAGACGTGCCAAGGACACAACGAATTCCCTCCCTTCTACTAAACATATGACGTCATTTATGAAAGGTTAATAGACCTAACTTGTAGGTTACTATGCAGCTGATGTTAAGAAGACCTAATTTATACTTCAGCATTACTGGAGGGCCACGAAACATTTAATTAGCGTGAATATGTCAGCTTTGAGCCTTACATAGGCAAATGTTGCAAATGCATAGGTCTAAACTTCTAAATGATATTCCGCAGCAAAAGATTATTAAGCTATTGCATAACTTTTATCGCAGGCTTTGAGCGTGGCGGCCGAATCAAGAAATTCCGTAACGAAAAAAACCTAACACTCCCCAATCCGCCTACCATGTAGCGCGGCCGAGAATTTGCTTAACGTGTATGTGTATGGTACGACAGTACGAAGCTCGCACGTATCGAGACGAGCTGCTGGAAATCGGACGAATATGTAAGCAGCTGTTTGTGAGAAAGTATATAGTATCAAAAAAAAACTTGAATTAATCAAAGAAAACAAAATACTGCATAAATAAATAAATAATTTTAATTGCAAGTTGATTAAAAATACTATGCAATAGCTTTACCGCGGCAGTCCCAGAGTTCCGCACGACTTTTTTAATTTTATTGTAATATTAACGTTTCAAACGAGCATGCTGTCTACTTTATAACAAGTCGTCAGTAACGCCCATGGATCGCAATGTATCCATGGGCATCGAGCATGATATGCAATCGTCCCCGGATAATATTAGTCTTAATTGCGGTTATAGGGGCTTTTCTAGAGAAGTGATAGCCTAATGGTTGAAACTTGCCCTCTTGATCGGGAGGTTCGAAGTTAAAACCCAGGCACCACTGATTCATGTGCGCATTAGAAATCACTGCTTTTCGGTGAAGGGAAACCATTATGAGGAAACCTACACACCTGAGAGTTCTAGAAAAAAAAACTGTTCTCGGAGGTGTGTGAAGTCCACCAATTCGCACTTGGCCAGCGCGGTGGACTATGGCCTAAAACTCTCGCATTCTGAGAGAAGACCTGTGCCCAGCAGTGGGACAATAATGGGTAGACGAGAGAGAGATGCTTTCCTACCCCTGAAGACTAAGTTGAAATGTCTCCTTTACCACACCGCTCAGAACGCAAAAGCACATAACTCTGCTTATATTAGGCAGAAATAAAAAAAATATATATAGCGAACATTTCAGAAATTCGCTTAAACGCTCGTAGCCTCAACAAATGTTTCGTGGCCCTCAAGTTTTAGTAACAGTCCCACTGAGCCCTTGTTTTGGAGGGAGTGACATTACACGTGTCAACTAACTACCTCTTACTTAATCATACACGCGTCACAACACAAGCGAAATGACACATAAGATAATCGCATAAAATAAAAATAGAAACAAGCCAGATTCCAGTATCACAAATGTATACAATTATTTAATATCTTCAACATGTATTACGCAACATATATTACTATGAATATTGTATGTAAAATTAAATCAACAAGTCCATCGGCTGAGTTGAACTGTGCTCATTATTATGAATTCATTCATACTAGCGCGTCACGTAGATAAGCATTGACGGGTAGTCAAGTTCAGGGAACATAATATACATAATATATGCGATATAGCTGACGGGCGGGGTAGATCACGTGTTAGATTGAATCTACAGATTCACTTTCCTATACAGGAAAATTTAACGTGGAAATTATTTCGTCTCGTTTATATTTTGAAACTAATTTTTGCCCGCGATGCCGCACGCACAGACTATAGCACGACTTTGAAAAATTAAATCCCCTTGGGGGTGGAACCTTAAAAATTTCTTTCTACATTATCTCGGTTGTGGTACAAATTAACTCAAACATAATTACTTCAAGGGTGGAAGATAAAAATCCAGTCATTCTAAACATAAATAATGTCAAGTTCATGGAACATAATATGTGCGATATGGCGCACGGGCGGGGTTGATCACGTGGTACTTTGAATCTAATGTTTCACTTTCCTCTACAGGAAAATTTTACACGAGAACTATATCTTCTCTTTTATTATTTAGAACTAGCTGTTGACTGCGATGTCGCACGCGCAACGTTGCAATACTACAAACAAGTTAATACAGTACAAATTGAAACAAATATTTTATCCCCTTAGGGGTGGACTATTAAAAAATCATATCTATCATTCAAACCCATCTCGACAACATTTAATACACTTATTAGGCGTAGAACATAAAATATCCTGTCATCCTGAACATAACAAAAAATCACGTTCAGATAATATAATATATGCTATATAGCTGTCGAGCTGGGTGGGTTACCTGTTACTATGAAATGCTGTGTAGGATCTATAGTTTCCGTCCCTGTAGCCTCGGGGTCAGAATAATGAAATGAAATGAAATGTCTTTATTTTGTATAGGCCTACGGGGGCACTTACAAATTGTCAGTTACATTTTTTTCTTACACTACCACCGGATCGGAATAGGGCTACGGTATCCCCTGCCTGTCGTAAGAGGCGACTAAAAGGGGCTTCAGGGGTTGCAGACGGCTAGAGTGGGAGCTCGAACCGTTCGGTCAGGCAATCCCGGGAAGGACAGCGGTATGTGTGGTCGCATACCGTTGTAAAGATTAGACGGAGCGGTGGGCCCAGCCGCCCATCTGGGAGGAGCCCGATGCGGCAGCGCGCTCGAGGATTCCGGTTGAAGTCGTTTCGAGATCCCGGAGTCCTCCTTTTCAGCGCCGAGGACGGCCACCGGGGGGTTTTAGTGCGGTAAAAATCCCACATAACCCTGCGTCGCTCCCACGGCGTCGGGTACCTTTGGAAGGTTTCCCCCTCGAAAACAAAAAAAAAAAAAGGATCTATAGTTTAACTTTTCTCTCGGGGAACTCTTGACCTGGAAGCTATTTCTTTTCTCTATGACGCACGCAAATATTGTAGTAAACATTAATATATATTTAATCCCCTAAGCGGCGGTTCTCTTATGTCTCATTTGAGTAGCAAACCAGCATGCAGTTCATCTGATGGTAAGTAGTCATTGTCGCACATGATATTTGTAAACAAGTTAATACAGAAAAAAAAAAAAAAAAAAAAATATACGTGACGAATAGATAACCTCTTTCCTTTGGGAAGTCGGTTAACAAAGATTCTCAAAGATTCAATAACAGCTACTTCCCAGGTCTGAGATGAGTGTGAGCCGGCAACTTGTTGCTACTCCCGAGGAAACTGTTCAATGTGAGAAAGAGTTAAATCGAATACAAAGAAGTCGTGGAGTGTTGGCAAATGAGCCGATGTGTTAACTAGTAGTCGAATGACGATCTCGCGGCAGCCCGGCTGTGGTTTGTTACACGATACGCGCACTGTCATATTTCACTTCATGAACGCTATGAATTAGGGCACTTGCACGTTAGCATTTGTTCGGCGTTAGTGTATTAGAAAGATGAAGGTACTTTATTAAAATAATTGGTACACATAATTCAACTACAGAATTTTTTTAAGAAATTTGCAACCAATTGAAAAATTATGTCTCAAAAATTACGGAATGATGGAGTTTTTTTTTTATACTTAACCTAACGATAAGGCAGACGGGCTACCTGATGTAAAGTAGTCACCACTAGATAGATTTGTTTACGGGCTAATGGCAAATATAAAATAAATGTATGACATTTACGCAGGCGTGTGCGTACAAGTGGCTTGGCGGCAATATCAGTATTTTGAGCTTACTTTTTTATGTCCCGTGATATGCAAGGCCGCAAGCGAAATTATTGTTCTCTGTATGAAGTTTAGGCTGAAGACAACTTAACAAACGTACCGTGCGTGTACCTGTTCGTTGCACGCGCGTCACGCGTACGTCTACCGTTGTTCAAACGCTGGTGTGTAGGCAGCCTTACTCGGGTGATAGCGACGTTACAAAATCAACTAGTAAGTAAACAGAGAGATAGTAAACATTGTAAGTGCATTAATAAATATTTTGACAGTTGTAAATTAATCTTATTCAGGGTTCGCGTTGGAAATTAATTAGCTTATCAATCATATTACTTAATTAATCATGGTTGAATATCCTGTATTGCTGGCGCCATACCTATTTCTGTCGTATGGCGGTTTGTTGCGATGTAAGGGATTTTGGCTTTTTTATGGGTATGTTAGGGGTTAGTGTGGGGATTGAGCCCTTTATTTGTGGTTTCGTTGTGGAGGCTCCATCACCACGCCAGTCTCTGCGTAAAATAGGCTTAGTTCTAGCAGAAGTTGAGATATACAAGTTAATCCTTCGGCTTAGCAACGCATCTGAGACCGACCTTTTTTTTTTATTCTCGAGGGGGAAACCTTCAAAAGGTGCCCGACGCCGTGGGAGCAACGCAGGGTTATGTGGGATTTCTACCGCACTAAAACCCCCCCCGGTGGCCGGAACCGGAATCCTCCGAGCGCGTTGCCCCATCGGGCTCCTCCCAGATGGGCGGCTGGGCCCACCGCACCGTCTAGTCTTTACGACGGTATGCGACCACACATACCGTCGTCCTTCCCGGGATTGCCTGACCGAACGGTTCGAGCTCCCACTCTAGCCGTCTGCAACCCCGGAAGCCCCTTTTAGTCGCCTCTTACGACAGGCAGGGGATGCCGTAGCCCTATTCTGACCCCGGAGCTACAGGGACATCTGAGACCGACCTTGGGTATTAAACTTATGACGACCCGCGTGGCGGAGCGGTTACCATACCGGTCTGACGCGCAGTGGGTTCCGGGTTCGATTGCCGGCCAGATAGATATATCAATCATGAGTTTAAATGTGTTCTAGCTGTCGGTCTGGGTGTTGTGTATTCGTGTTGTGTGTGTCCATGGTACCCACGACACAGGATAAAATCCTAGTGTGGGACGATGAGTGTAGAAAGTGTTTTTTTTTTTATATCGGGTTGCTTTCAGACATTGATTGATAGCAGCAACCACATAAAATCAGATGAAATGCATGTAATTCTAAAGGCGTTCTCGCTTAGGCAAGGCAGCGCATCTATTGCCGATTTCAGCCGGCTCGTACCTATATTTTAGTTTTTTGTAAATGTCCAACAGAAGCACATGCTACGCCTATGAAGTATAAATTATCTATGAAATATTAATATATATACTTCAGAGGGTATATTTCATAGGATTTACATATATTTCACAGGGGGATCCTCGGAGGATAATCTATATTTCATTTTTTTTTTTGTAATAAACACTATTTTATCGCGTTCTTTTGATCGTACTATGATTGTTGATAAGTTAACTTGTCGATTCGTTTTTGTCAAGTCTACATCGCCTATTGATTGTAGTTCCCACACTGGTGTTGCGTTGCCACCGACGTCACCCAAGTGCATTATGGGCATAATGTACTGGTTGTACTTCGTAGTTATGTATCATAGTACTTCGTAGTTCGTAGGTGTCAGCCATGATGCAATAGATAGACAGGTAATGTTTTTTAATAGTGGAGTAGTTAGCACACTGATCTGATATGCATAGGGTTTCGGGACTGATCTTTGGTAAGACATTTGATGATAAAATTATATATATTTCTTTTTAAATTTGAAATAGGAAACGAGCCTTTTTTAATTCATCAGATTTATCGCCATGGACATATGTTAACAAATTCATATAGAGCAGGGGTCATATCTGAAGTAATTAGAATTAATAATTAGTAATTAGGTAGAACCAGTGTAGTTCGACCGGGGAAGTACCACCGCCACACCTATTTCTAGCGTGAAGCATTTCTTGCGTTTCGATAGAAGGGTGTGGTTGCCGGCACACTTTCACATGAGGCGACCATCATAGTCCTCAGGAGTAGCAACACATCTGTGATTGACTTCAGATGGAACCCATGTTCTGTATGAAGTTGATTACAGATGTCGCAGGGCGGCAGTGACCACTTACAATCAGGTGGACTGCATGCTCGTTTGCTACTTCAATCAAATAAAAAAAAAACACATGCAAAGCTACTATTTTCTTCTATTGAAAGAGGTATAAATTCTAAGTGCAGGTTCGTTAATATGACATCGATTGTAGATGAAGCAGAAAGAAGTACAACTTCGCGAAAAATATAGCGTTTTAAGAAGTGTCACTTCAAAAATGTGATACTTAATGGCGCCAAAAAAGTATAATTACGAATGAAGTGCAACTTCCGAAAAGTGTAGGTACTCAAAAAAGTGAAGTGTGTCAACAAACGATGTTTGATTGTAGATGAAACTTGTGTCATCTAAGTAAGTGTTTTTCAATCTTTTGAAATGAAGTCCGTCGCCCATCATCCGTCTTTTAAACAGTATCTTAGTCAAAATATTTTTTTGATATTTACATCGATTTATTTTTGTTTTTTTACTGATGTTTTACGATTTTCTTTAGCTTCCTGCTGTGTTCGCGACGAACAGTTTGAAAAACACTGGTCTAAAACGTTGCTTCTCAAGAATCGGCAAAGTTTCGAGGAAACGAACTCTGATTTTATGTCCGATTTAATTTAAAGCTGAAAGAATTGTATCTCAATCATCATACTAATATTATAAAGGCGAAAGTTTGTGAGTGTGTATGTTTGTCACTTCTTCACGTCTAAACGGCTGGAGCGATTTTCATAGAATTTGGTAGGGAGTTAGCTGACACTATGGATTAACATATAGGCTACTTTTCTTGTGGGAAAATATCTTACTCCCATTGGACAATCGATACATCGATTAATTTTAACGCGGGCGAAGCGTCGTTCAGCTAGTAACACATATTTAGATAGATAGATAAAATATTTATTCCATGACATAGTACATACAATACAAAACAAATACAAAGAAAGTTAATTAAAAACTAAACTTAATAGCAGTACTAACAACCTAATTATAATACCAATACAAACTAAACATAAAAAAGACATACAACAAAAAATAATAGACGAAGAGAGACTAATATCACGCTTCTGAAGCACCGCGAGAACCCTATAGCGGCCTCGTCGATGCGATGTTTGAGTGAGTGTGCCGTTTTCGAGCGCTTATAGGCAGTTTCCCTACTAGTCTGTTAATATTGTCATGTGCTGCAGCACAAGTTCATGAAAACGGCTACGGAACTCAGTTAAAGCCGTTGGGACGGGGTGGGGATTTTCAGTCCGGACCAATTAGGAAAGTGCTAAGTATTTCTGTTTCCGTTCCAGGTGGAGCCTTGGAACTCTGTGCGCGTGACGCTGTCGGTGCCGCGCGCGGCGGCGGCGCGGCTGCGCGCGTTGGCGGCGGCCGGCGCGCCGCAGCTGCGCGCGCTCGGCATACTCTCCGTGCAGCTGGACGGCGACGCGGCGGTGTCGCTGCGGCTGCAGCACGGCGCCGAGCTCAGGATCAACACGGACGCCGATGGTACGTTGCGGTTGGCTTGGGTTCGTTTTTTTTTTGAAGACGGTGATATCGTCATTGCGAACGCCGAACAGAGGATCACCGTGGAGCTTAGCTGGTAGGAGACCGTCATATCCTCCCTGCTGCCTCCGTAACTACGCGGAACCCATGATGAGGTTTTCCACGAAAAAAAAAGACATTTAAATTTAGTTTCATCGTCGTTTTTTTAAAGGTGGTAGAAGCAGTATGCAAACCACACTGGTCCTTCAATCATCTTAGTACTCAGGAGTGGCAAAGCATCCATATAGAATTGAATAAAATTTAGTTGTATTAAAATATTTCAGGAAGGCCACAAGTTGACTACTACGCTTAGTTGTATTGTACGCTTACTTGTATACCATTCAACAGCACAAACCCTATAATTCCAGACGCGAGCACATCCCGCACCCAGTCCAACTCGGAGCTGCTCGCAGGGCTGGGCGGCATCGGGCGGCTGCTGGCGGACGGGGAGGGGGCGTCGACGAGCGCGGACCCGCCCCCGGCGCCCCCCGCGACCCCCGCCCCCGCGCCGCCCCGCGACAACTTCAAGTCGCCGAACACCGTCTGTCCGATGGACGGCAAGATACCACAGAACATTCCCACCCCAACGACGGATCGGTGCGAGTTTCCGTTCGGCAGCATGACCCAAGCGAGGGTCATACACCGGAAGGAGAATACGTTAGGTACGTGCTTGGTTTGTGTGCTTTTTGTTTTCGATAGAGTGGTAGCAGTAAGTAGATGTTAAGTCATTACCGTCTACGTCACAAATATTATCACATTTTAGTACATAACGTGTACTAGAAAACAGTACCCGTTAGGTGTTAAAATGTATTAAATTCGCGATAATGTTAGATTACCGCGAATGAATGCATTATACCTCTCTATTCGTTCGCGGCGTTTACATACTCGTCATTGTTCGGCAAGTTACTTGCCGGATTGTTCACGAGATGGTTTATTAGTTTACAAGTTTTTGGGCGCAGACCTAATGTCCATTGGCTATTCAAGCTCAAAGTATTTTTAAATTAAATTTGTTTTGTATTTATTTCCAATCAGGCTTAGGCGGCTGCGCAGGCGGCCTCCGACCACCGACGGCGACGGCGCCGGACCCCCAGTTCGTGCGTCCGTCCACGTCCTCATTCGCGGGCCCCCCGCCCCCTTACCCCGCGCCTCCCGCACTACCCCCGCCCCCGGCGTCCCCCGCGCCCCCCACCGTCGCCATGTCCTCCCCGCTGCTCGTCAACCTGCTGCAGAACGACGCGCCCGCGCCCCAGCCGAGGGCGAAGCCCCAACAGCACCCGGCGAAGCTGGATCGACTAGAGGACTCGCAGGTACTTTTTGATTTTATCGTTGTGAATGTAAAACGTTTGTGGAGTGTATCGTCGGGTCTCTGCATTATTTCTGATAAGCAGATAAATGGTATACCGCGGATGTTGACTGTTGATGTAGCTAATGTATAGTATTTCTTGACCAAGCACAGATACAGATTACTATCAAATTGCAACACTACCCCTAGTCTTGTTCCAATCTGGTGGTAGAGTAAGATAAGCTGTAGTAACTTACAATTTATAAGGACCTAGGGAGGTCCATACAAAATAAAGACATTTAATTTTATTTATTCTATTGGATTCCTATATTCGCCGATCTGAACTATAGCTCATTTTTTTAATAGCTGACATTAAAATGGTGCATTATTAAGTTGCACAGGAAGCGTTAAATTCTAATCTCGTCAAATGTTACCTTGCAGGTTGAGCTGGCGGTCGGTCGAGCGCCGTTCGAGTACCGCGGCGGTCGTCAGGTGGCTCCCCGGCCACCTCCGTCCCCCGCCCCGCCGTCGCCGTCTCCTCGCCCCGCGCCCTTCGTGAGACGAGCGTTCCCCCCGCCCGCAGCCCGCCCCCCGCCAACGCCGCCGGCGTACCGCTCCCCCGCGCCCAACGCCACCGTGGTCCCCCGGCCGAGGTTCCCCCCCGCCGGCTACACGGACACGTTCTCGGCGCCCCCGCCGCCGCCCTACCGGCAGGCGATACCCCGCCCGCGACCCCCGCCGCCGAGGGTCACGCAGGAGGACCTGCAAGCTCTCCTACCACCAACCACTACCATGGATCAGAAGACACAATCCAGTTTTCAGGTACTTTATTACTGTTGCGTTTGATAGCATTTTTTTGTGAAATGTATTTGCATCGTATTTGAAGTAACTATATTATATTCAGTTTATTAATAATATGATTTATTTATTTAAAAGGCTAAAATAACATTGGAGACAAGAATCTTCTTTTCATTCATTATATTGATATAATATGCATGTTATAAAAAAATGGTTATAAATAGAAAATTCATGATTGTATTCTAATGGCGATCGTTGAACGAATTATTGGTTTGAATTATAATATGTCATCCTTGTTTTTTCCAGGAGTTCCAAAGGTATCAGCAACAGTACAACGCTCGGCAGCGAGCGGCGTCGAGGGACGCGTCGCAGCAGGACTGGAACGAGCCCTACCGGGACTCGCTCAACCTCCTCCAGGACCTCCCGGACACGTGCGACCTGGACCAGCTGCTGCCGACCCTCGGGGCGGACCTCAACCTGGACGACACCGCCCTGTCCGCCATATCCGACCTTGACACCACCGCCAAGTTGGACCTCATATCTAACTACGACGGCTCCCAGCGAGACGGCGTCCCCAACTCGTCGGAAACGAACCCGGACGCGCTCTTGCGAGAGATCACCGGCGGTCAGTTCTCCGGCTCCAGCCTAAACGGGCCGTACCCGGAGCCACCCTCCACTCCGAGCCACTCGAACGCGAACAATGATGTGCCTTCAAAATCCTCGGACGCTTTCGACACGAGCGTGAACGAGACGACCTTCATGCCTCCCCCGCCCGTGCCGCAGCAGTCCACCTCGAAAACGTTCGCGCAGAGCCCCAACCATACGATAGTCAACGCGCACCATCCACCATTCAAGTCCCCGCCCAACGCGACGTACTCGATGTCACCGAGCAGTATGAACTCCGAGAGGATGGTCGTGAGCAGTATGAACACCGAAAGGATGGTTGTGAGCAATATGAACTCGGATAGGCAAATCGCGAGCAGTATGAACTCGGATCGGATGGTTGCTAGCAGTATGAATTCCGACAGGATGATCGCTAGCAGTTTGAACGCCGAGAGGATGGCCGTTAGCAATATAAACTCCGATAGGATGGTTGCGAGCAGTATGAACACCGACCGGATTGTTACGAGCAATATCAGTTCCGACAGAATGGTTGCGAACAGTATGAACACCGATCGGATAATCGCGAGCAGTATAAACGCTGAGAGGATGATCGCAAACAGTATGAACACCGACAGGATAGTCGCGAGCAGTATGAACTCCGACAGGATGACCATGAGCAATATGCACGACAGAATGGGCGCGAGTCAGTCGTCGTCGATGCCGCCGCCAATGAGATTGCCGGTGAGAGCGATGACGTCAGTGTCCACCGCCACCGTCGGCTCCCAGGCGACCGCCCAGGAGATCGAAGAGCAGAGTAAACAGTACCTGATCAAAACGCTCATGAGGGACGACGATATCCCTCCGCCCAAGGAGCCGGAGAAAAAGGCGGAGGAGATGACGGTAGCGCAGTGTAAAGTCAAAGAGAACTCGACGGACACGCCGGAGATTTTCGGAATAGCGAAAGTCACGGAGCCCGTGGAGGATAGCAAAAGGAGTCAGGACGACGATTCGAAGGTAAAAAATAGGATCGTCAAGAAGGATAAGGACGATAAATTAGCGCAGAAAGGGGGCAAACCCCGAACGGCCGGCACCAAGGAGAAACCGGCGACGTTGAAAGATAAGATAGTGCGCGACGGAAAGTCTACCAAAGTTGCCTTACCGCGGCCGCATGTCGCCAAACCCGCTACTCCCGGCACGGAGGCCCCCAAGTCGCCGTCCGGGGAGAAGGAGTCGATAAAGCTGAGGTTAAAACTAGATAAAAATGAACCGGTCGTTCAACCCGTGTACAAAGCGGACGTTAGCTTCATTAACCTGCCGTCGAAGGGCGACAAGCCCACCGAAGGCGAACTCAGGGTACCGCCGCTACACATAAGCCTCAGAGGGCGAAATTCAGCGGTCATAAAGAACTCCAAAAAGGAGAAGAAAAAGTTCAGTCCCGGAGACTTGCACACGAAGAAAAATAAAATTAGAAAAACGTTGGAATCGGAGGACAAGGCCCACAGGCGGGACTCTGAGGACGCTCTGGCGGCAAAGTCGGGAGACAGCACTGAGAACTCTAAGACTGATGAGTATTTACACGTCAAGAACATAAAGCTAAACAACCACTACAATGAGGGCGAGCCGATCAAGACGGAGATCGCGGGCGACAACAGCGTCGTCTACAGAATGAAGACGATATCGAAAAACGCTCACATAGTCACCAAGTCTCACGACTACAAGCACCTCAATAATAAGTTGCAAACGCTAGACAGTTTGAAGTTGAAAAAGAAGTCGAAGCTGCTCAACGAGAGCGGGAAAGTCATAGAGAAGGAGCGAGACAAAGAATGGAGGAACGACCTGCTAGAGAAGGAGGGCAAGTACGCGCAGAACGAGGGCTACAGAGAGATCGTGAACAATCACGAGATGAAAAAGAAGTTACCAACTCCAAAACTAGAGAAGGACGGCGGTGCGAAATGTGATAATTTAAAGTCCAGTGACGTGAAAGTGCAAGTGGACACGGATTATATTGAAGTGAAAACGGGTGCTAGTGAGGTTGAGAGTAGGTTGCTCAAGTGTCATAAGAGCTTAGACCGGACAATGAGTGTCGACGACTCGGACATGTCCAAGTTTGACCGTGAGGACAATAAGTTGAAACGGACACTTACGGACAGTGCGATCACCTCGCCTAACGGACTGATCGCGTCGGAGAAGAAGAGAAAAATTAGCCATAGTTCCTGTACAGGTATGTATGTTAATTTATTTACGAAAACTTAAGATTATTTCCATACACATACCGTGTACGTACTTTAGAATGATGAAGTCAGAGGCGCAGTCTGTGTGTAGCTCTGTTTGTTTATCTTTTAATTCACTGCTACAAAAGTGCGCAGTAGATTCGCAATTTTTAACCGACTTCCAAAAAGGAGGACGTTATCAATTTGTCTGTATTTTTTTTTTGTCGAAATTGTAATTCCAAATATGTGTACTCAAAGGCTCTAAAATCAACATTTTTTCTTAGTATAATATTCAATGCTTAGTGCACATAAAAACTGTGTTAAAAATCTTGTTTCTCTCTCTGGTTTTTCAGGGTTTTCTTGGATACATTGAAGTTATACATCATTTTAGTTATTGAAGCCTTCTGACAACCTTTTGTCTTACAAGTCTAATGGGTCGAGCTTGTTCTAATGTTGTTCTAAAAGAGTACTGACTGATATCTCACAAATAAATAATGTTTATTGTAAATATATGAAAATAACTATTGCAAAAAATATGATTATTTTTTTCTGTTATCAATGAATTTGAGTCATTTATTTATATTGTGCAATACAATTTCATTACCTCTATGTAAATTTTACTACTATTTGCAAGAATATATTGATCTTTTATTATAGTATAATACATTTTATGAGAAATTTTATATAATAATCCGGTGATATGGAAGTAATCTTATGTTTTAATAATACTTCATAACTTATTCACTAATCTATTATTAAGTTATTTTATATTTTGTTAGTTAAAATTTCTTTGTTTTTTTTTGTACCAAGTAATTTCCGTCTCAAATGTTCGAAATGTATATACTATGTAGCATTAGTTAAATTTATTTTTGTTTTAATTTTTTTTTCATTGGTTTTTACTTTACCACTATTTTTGACCATGAATTGGATACAAAACCAATGTCACTGTAAGTTTGTAAAGCAAAATTATTTTATTTCTTATTATCCTATTTTATAAATTAATTAAAATATTTCAAAACTGCACTCAAAGTGTTTCAATGCTGTCAAAAATTTGCCATTTTTGATGTGATTATTCTGGCTAAAAATAGCCATTTTGCTCATCGTTTCATAGTTTTGGGGATATTTTTATTATACTGGCTCTTGATAATTCATTGCATCATTGAACTCATTTTGTGTTTAAGAATATGAGGAATAACATTTAATATTTTTTGACTTGAGTTAATATCACCACTTACATTAAAACAGTTTAATTGGCATCATAGTTCCATTCTTTAATCGCATAACACCATAAAAATACATTACAAGTGTGTGTGTTTGCGTTCCAGATCCCCCTGGATCGACAAACGTAGGCACGATAGGCGCTAGTCGCGTAGATTCCCCCCCGCCCGGCGCCGGCACGCGCTGCGGCCCGCTGTCGCCGCGCCGCAAGGAGCGCCCCAAGGACAAGTCCTACTGCAAGCTGGTCGCCGAGCGCGCCGCCAGGCCCGACACCGACAAGTTCGGCAACCGGTCGCCCAACTCGCAGGCGCAGGGCGAGGACTCCGGCATCGAGTCGATGGACGCCCTGTCGGAGAAGTCGCCCAACCAGGCCAGCCAGTCGCCCCCCGGGCCGCAACGGAAGGAGAAACTCGACATGCCCCGGTCGACCAGTCCGACGTCCGTGCAGAGGATAATCGGGGTGATCGACCCTCCGCCCGCGTCCGACGAGCTGCTGGAGCGGCTGTCGCTGGCGACGGGGCAGCCGCACTACGACCCCGTGCCGCCCGACATCGACGACATGGGCGACATCGAGGCCGAGCTGGCCAAGATGCACGCCGACCACATCAACGGCGACGACGCGCCGCGCCGTCCGCCAGACGACCCCGTCCAGACCAAAGAAGGCCAGAGGGAACCCACGCCCATCCTCAGGGACGACGAGAACCCGCCCAGTCAGAGCATGGAGCGGATGGAGCAGCTGAAAACGGTGGTGAAAATGGTTAAGATGGTCGACGTGGAGACCAAACTCGAATGTAATATTGCTCAAAAGAATGAGGCGTGCGGGGTTAAGGAGGAGTCGTCGGTGTCGCCGAAGAAGGAGAAGGGTGTCGACGACTTCGACCACCTTCCGAGCAGAATGTCACCGCCACTCTATACGTACTCCAACCAGGAGAAGGTTTCCGCGGGTGACGCTCAGCTGAGCGGGGAAAAGTCGATGGTTTCGGAAAACGGCGAGACCAAAGGCGGCAGTTCAGATACGAAGGAGAAACTCGAGCCGAAGCTGGAGAGGCTCCCGCTCAAGGCGGACTTTCCGGATAAGAGCCTCCTGGAGCAGTTGCTTATAGATATTCCGACGCCGGATTATGCGGGTAAGAGGCCGGAGACGCCTTCGCCTTCAGCACTGGAGCGGGTAGCACGAAGCAGCGTGCGGACGCGCTCCAGTAGCAAGATGAACAGCCCCGCTGACGGACCGAAGACGCCGCGCCTCAGTCCCGGCATCAACAAGCTCGAGCGATCCGACTCGCCCGCGCTACAACCCAGGAACTGTCTAAGAAGCGGCTCCGTCGACAAGACGAGTCCCAGGACGGCGAACGCCGCGGGGGCGCCCGCGAAGCCCGGGCCGGGGGCAAAGCGGAAGCGGCGGGAGTCGGAGAGCTCGTGTGCGTCCACGGTGAGCTGCGAGGAGGGGCCGTCGCCGGGGCGGCCGAAGAAGAAGCCGCGGAAGGTTGAGCAGAAGCCCGCGAACCCGGCGGCGGCGAGCGGCGGGAAGGGCAAGAAGGAGTCGGATAGCGATAGCGACGAGCCGTTGATCTGCAAGGTGCGCGGCAAGGGGGTGAAGGGGCCGCGGGCGGTGCCGCCGGGCGTGGCGACGGCGGCGGCCGTGGCGACGGCGACGGCGGGCGGCGCGGCGGCGGGGGGCGCGGCGGGCGTCGGCACGCGTCGGTCGGTGCGCCACGGGCCCGCGCTGCCCGCGCCGCCCAGCGACACGCCCGTCAGACGGAAAACGAGAAGTGCAGGTTGGTTTCTCTTCGCTTTCAACTATCCCATGTAAATGAATCTCATTTTGTCTTTTAAAAAGAGTGAAATTATAATAAAACCTATCGATTTTTGCCATTCAATTTAATAATTATTACTGTAAGGCACACTGAGATAAACAAAATTTAACTATGATAGTTTTATTTTGTCATTTGGGTTTTTTATACCATATCTTTTGTTTCGCAACACAATATATGATATAAAAACCCAACTGAATGCCTGATATTTTCTACCAGTCAATACTAGGTGTATGCAAAAAAATTTTGGTATGGACAGTTTGGTGTTCCATTCTCAATCACGTCAGGCTTCTGGTTACTTGTTCATGACGGTTCTGACGGAAAATTAGAACAAATATTGGTCTAGTCTGTAATACCATACAAACACGTGCTTTTCGTCCTGACAATATGAACTGCTTCCAGGGGTTACAATGAACGTGGGTAAAAAAACTGCAATCACAGATATATTTTATATATTTTTACCATGCTCAATTCAATCATGAAAGAATGCAATCGCACGTGGTTTCTAACAGCGCGCTCTTTATTTCGACAGTCGGTGAAGGCGGTACCCCGGCAGCGGCCGGCGCGGTGCGGCGGCGGCGCGCCTCCCGCGACGGCAAGTGACGGCGGCGCCGCGCGGACTGCGGCCCGCCCGCGCCCGCGCCCTCCGCGCCGCCCGCCCTGCCGCCCGCGTTGCCGCCCGCCCTCGCGCTGCTCTACACCCTCGACTGACACCCGCCCCGCCGCCCTCCGCTGACCTCGCTCGCCGCCCGAACACGTGCACGCGACAGATACACGCACCGCTCGTACGGACGCGCACGCGAAGTACGTGCGTCACGTGACAAGAAACACAGATACATGCACCATTCGTACAGATGCGTGCCCGAAGCCGTGATACGTGCAGCACGTAACAAAAGACATACGCACCGTTCGACATCGTGCGTACACAAAGCGGTAAACCACACCTCAATGATCGCCGTGTTGCTAGGGACGTACCACCAAGAAATATTAACATGCACAGTTTGATATTCCGTTGCGTACATGAAGCGGTCGACCACGTACTCTACTACTAAGTGTGAACGCGGTCGAGGAAGGACGTTGCTACTGAAACGATAGTCTAATGTGTTAATTCTTTCAAAAAGTGACCCGTAACTTTCTAAAGCATAACGTTTCGGACTACATTTTTATGGGTTTTTGATTTTGTTCTTTTTGAATCTCAAATGTTTGTAAAATTAAAGTAGAGCATTGTGCAATATGGGCGAGGGGAGGTGTGTAACTGTTAGTGAAATTTTAACAAAAGTAGTGAGTGAATATGTTGTAATGGAAGGAGTTGGCGTCCCGGACGGGCCGCGTCGATATTTATCAAAGTGTTCATGAGACGTTCCTCGTTCCCGACACCGCCAGAGTTCGAACCGTTGCGTGGCCTACGTTGTTTGTATTTCTTTTCGTTTAACTTTACTTTTAGTGAACAAATCATGTTACCATTCACTATAAAGCACTCGACGTTTTCTTTAATTGTAAGTTGATTTCTTCTATCGAGTATTTTTAAGAGCGTCTTAAAGTATAAACACCACCACACGGCGGAACTTGGACGAGTAGAGTTTAAGCCAAACGGAGGAGCCTTAGTTTAGCGAATAGAGGTGTATATCATTATTGTACAAAAGAGCACTCAACTTGTAGACACATTGTTATAATAGGATAAATACCTGAGAGATATAAAAAAAATAAATGCGTAAAGTTTTAAAAGATATTTTCATACGTTTTTGCACGTAAACAGTAACGTCGTGATCGGTGACATGAACCGCGTTGTAGTTTTATTCGATTTCGGCGGGAAACGCGGTCGCGTCGGCGGTTGACGTTTTCAACCGTTTTAGTTAATTGAATGATAGATAAAATATGGACGCGATAGCGTTTCACCGCCAAAAACACGCCGCTATTACGATGTAACATAGTGTTTAATATGTAAGTGAATTCACGAGACCAATAATTGTAATTTATATTTGGTGGATAATTTCTTAGTGAAATGATAATAATCGTGACTGAGTGTTTCAACAGTTTGTCTGTTTGGGCTTCCAGTATACTAAACTTTATTAATTTGACGCCCCATTTTTGATTTTGTCCCTTCCAGTTTTACGACCGCATCCCATCGTCCGTTTTATTAATTTAAATTTACGGCAAATGATTTTAGACCGCAACCAGTGATCCTTCGTCTTAGACTTTAGGCTAGCTTTCTTTTGCACTGTACATAATATGATTGAATTTTAAAAAGGAATTTAGTTTTTCTAAGTAGATGCTAGTATTTATTATCACGTCTTTGAATGAACACCTCACTTAGCGAAGCATACGTGTATGCATCTTCGATTCGTACCGGGTTATCTACCTGCAACATGGTTGTGTAGCTACGTTCGTAAATATATAGAATTTTCAATGTACACATGTTGCAAAACTATTAACAGTTTTAAATATAAATCCTAAACGAATTGATTTGTTACAAAATTGTTACCCTCTTCGATACGTAGGTTATGCGCGTGCGGTAAAAAGCATGACTGCGGTATGAATTTTTATTAATTAAATAGTGAATTTTCTTTGCGGTTCCTATGTCCTATGTCTGAGCGAATACAAAAAGCAATAATTTGTGGATGTGAACTCTTCTGTTACTTAGTAGAGAGCGGCAAGTTTAAACGCTTCTCGACCGCCTTAATGATGTACTTTGTAGATTTTGATCCGCGTAAGGTGTTTTTCAGTATTTTGTACCTTACATTTTTTCTGACTTTTCCCCCCTTTATACCCCTATTTTGACGATGTTGTTGTTATTATTAGGTCGGACAGTGATAGTGCTACAATACAAAAAGTGTTTTAGTACGTACGTAGGATGTATAGTATATTGAGAATATTTTATAGTTAAATATTAATAAATCGCCTGATAAATTGTGCCCTAAAACGTGTGCCGTGGATCGAGCTGTGTGTCTGTCGCTGTTTATAAAATATTATTAGTGTTAGGGCGGTGCAGCCGCCGCGGGGGAGTGCGAGGTGCGTTCGGCCGCGCACAAGCGGACTATGTATACCTTGTTTCTTCGTTTTAAACTATTAGTTTAAATATCGGTCCGGCCGATGTACAATCTCTTGTAAATTTTTATGTATAGATGGGGAAATTAATATATGTTACGCGTTAAGTAATTGTTTTTTTTATTCGATCATTATTATTTTTTGGGAGTTGTCGGTTTTCGTCGCGTTGTACATACGGCTTGGCGCCACCAGCACCGTTTCACTCGGACCGACTCCTGTCGTAGGATATGAAGCCTTGTACTGTAATATAAGAGTATGACTTGCAGGCTTGTACCATATAATTATAGTGAATGGACTCTCAAAACTAGCTGTGTATATTGGGTGTATAGTTATCCTTATAGTTTTTGTTTTGTTTTTATTTTCAACTAATGATAGTAATTTATGCCGATAAATAAAATATCTATATTATACGTTTATATATATCTATGAAGAAATACAAATAGTTTTAAACACTATAAATATAGGCTAGGGGTTACACCACACCATGATATAGCGTATAGTTTTGGTATGTAAACAATATATAACTTGTAAATAGATTGCAGAAATAGTGAATAAAAGAATTGATACAATAAAATTTAA
The DNA here is from genome assembly GCA_949699795.1 of Spicauda simplicius. Classification (NCBI taxonomy): domain Eukaryota; kingdom Metazoa; phylum Arthropoda; class Insecta; order Lepidoptera; family Hesperiidae; genus Spicauda; species Spicauda simplicius. The sequence continues at coordinate 4,009,014 of OX453080.1, forward strand.
CATTATGTTATTGTAATATTTTTTTAGTATGTGTTGTTAGTGGGCGGGCGGAGCGTTTGTTGCTGGCAATCGATATATTGCGTCAATCCTTTTTTTATTGTGCATTATTTTTCTGTAAGTTGCTTTCTCTGTCGTTCTTCATTATTTTTAAATCATATAATTATATTCATAAAGTACGATGAGTCATGGTGAATTATTATCATATTATTATGAATGAAAAGAAATAAGGAATATTATTGTTCTGCTATTATTAAATTTGTAAAGTTAGTTTATTAATAAACGAATAAAAAAATTCTTTCTTGTTTTACTGAGGGTGGTGGGGGCAAATCAATGGATGGTATTTGGCTTACGTTGTTCATTAATTATAACTACGGAAGTTTAGTAAATTTTCTTAAATAGACTTAAAACAGGTTAAAAAAATGAAGGTATGAACACTACCATTTTCAATTCTAAATTAAACACTGAAGTCAAAATCATGCTTGGCCCTTTATTTTAAAATTATGTTACATAACTCAGAATAGTCAACCTTTTCAAACAAGTTCAAATAATGATCACTAGTACTTTTTTACTCTTTTACTTTTATCTTCTGAATCATTTTTTTTCAGTGTTAGCATCTAAACTGTTATTATTAATTACATTTCGACTGTTAGAACTTGTTAACGCTTTTTAGGAAAATTTTGCAAAGTTGCATACATTCAAGTAAGCTTTCACTTTCTGTATAGGTATCTGGTTGATAATGTTCATACAAATTACTTTAAAATCTCTTGCTATATTCAGAAATATCATCTCCTTGCTGATCATTTAAAAATAAACATACAAATCATATAATATCTGCAGACTAATGTCGAAAATGTTTACTACACTTGTAACATTTAACTAAAGTTGATAAATACTACCTTAGAACCCATGTTTTATTCTTAAAGAACGTGGAATTTATCTGAAGTCAATGTCAGATGCGTTGCAACCCCCGAGGACTAAGTTGGTCGCCACATATAAAAGTGAGTCGGCAACCACACCCATCAAAACGTAAAGAATGCTTATAGCTGTGGAATTGGTTCGGCGATGGTACAAATTATAAATGTTGGGTGTTGGGATTCTCCTCTGACCTGGGGCCTCTTCCGGCTGGGGGCCCGTGGCATTTTGCCGACTTGCCAGCCTGTAGTTACGCCACTGCTCCCTGGTTAAAATACACTGGTTCTAGCGTCCGTAAATGCTCTTAAGCTACCTAACCCTCGCATAAGCACGCACAGTTGTGTAGAAAATGTTTTCGCCAATGAAAATAAAGCCACTAGAGATGAAATGCATAGAAAGCGAGGGAGCATCTGATTACAATTATTACGGACGGACGGCGGAGATCCCGGAACCCTCTTTGCAGCGCCACGACGGCAACTGGGGGGTTTTAGTGAATTAAAAATCTAACATGCCCTTGCGTCATTTTCATTACGTTGGATACCTTCTGGAAAGTAGTCAAGGAGTATACTACCGACCGACCATGAGCACAATGCTCCAATGAGCACATGGTCAACCCAAATTAACAGATGCATTGCTTTGCTTCTTACCTTTACCTTTTTATTGAATATGCCTTTTATTAGAACGTATCTTTTTCTTTCGGTATTCTTGCATTTCCTGTGTTTATTACTATGTATGTGTCGTTAACAGTTGCTTTAAATTATCCTAGTTTTCACTATAATTTTAAACATGAAATACTATTTTATAAATAAGGCGGGAGTATATGATGGAATTCTATCAACACTAGATTTTTAAATATTAAAAAGTTTATGTATGTGTTATAATTATTTGTTTTATTAGCAATTAAAACGTAATAAAAACATTAATTTTATATAAAATTTTATGTATAATGTTTCCGAAACCGTTTTAATATCTATGTAAATCTTGACATAATACCGTAATAGAGAACAAAGGAATTGTAAAATACCTTTTCGCGTTGTGATTGGTTTATTTGGTCTAAAATGTAGAATCCACCAATTGGAATTCGTATCTTGTATTTTCAATCTGTCAGTGTCTGTCTATGAAAACGTAATAGAAAACTTTGCTTTACTACTTGTGATAAAGTGCTGGACGCGACATTTTAGGCGTTTTAAATAGCTAAAAAAGGTAAGATTTTAATCATGTTTCTCATATTCGGTTATAAATCTCCTATTTTATTAATACGACAAGTCTTAATTTAATAATATTGTGCTATTTTCTTTCAAAATGACTATTCTCAAGTGTTATGTAAGAAGGTTGTCAATAATCATGTCAATATCGATCACATAGGTGTAGTCTTCATTTGTTTTTTAATTAAGCTTTTCGCTGTTATTAAATTAAAGCCGTACATTGCCTTCACTTTAATTTATAAAGAGGAAAATTAAACTTTTACTGCAAAATATTTTAACCTAAAATTTGTTCTCATGCATATGTACCATTTTCGTGTATTGTCGTGATTATTTTTATACTATATAACTTACTAATTTTATCTATATTTTTTAAGACTAATTGCGTTATTCAATGTTATTTACATAGACAAATCCAGAAGGCGTTTACCATATAAAGATCGATTGTTCCATAAGGCAATTGATAAAATGTTTTCAGTGTTAGGTAATGAATGTAACTCCTAAGACTGTAAGCCTGTTTCAAAGACTGATAAATAATTATCAACTAGATAGTTGATAATTATTGTTCTATTTTCATTTATTTATCTAAATAAATGAAAATAGAACAATTGCTATCAAAACAGATTATCTTATTTTTGCAACCAAGTAAATAAATATCCAAGTTTATTTTATGTGTGCTTACTAAGCAAATTTGCGACAGACACGCAATGAGATTATGAACATAGATTTCCTCTAAAAACGAAAGGTTCGGTTAATTTCTGTTCAATATTGAAACTTCAGCCTAAAACTCTTGAAAGAAGATTGGCTAAAATTGAACCATCGGTCTTTTACTGACTCGCCAACTCTTTATTGTCCCACTGCTGGGCACAGGTCTTCTCTCGGAATGACAGAGTTATAGGCCATAGTCCACCACGCTGACTTTTACTGACTATTTATATATATATAAAAACACTATTACATCTATCATTACAGGTTAGGGTTGCCACCTTTTTTTCAACGATTAAAGTACATTGGCTACAAAAGGTATATAGAAAAAAGGCTGTAGCTTCAAAATAAAGTACTATTTATATTATTACTTAATTTTTGGCTCTGGGATACTTTTAGAACTGTGTGAGGTGATAGTAGGCAAAAAAAATGTAGATAGTAACTTGACGCCCATATTTCTAAAAAAAGGTCACCAAATGTAAATGTTCTACTACTTTCTAAATAAGGTAGCTACGGAAACCTTGTGATTAAAGGAATTTTAGTTTACTGACTATAATCAAACTTTTTAATCCCAGATATACAAAATAAAGTATTTTCGCGTACTTTATTTTCCTCATAAAGTATAAAGTACAATTGCCCCAAATAAAGTACAATACTTTATAATAAAGTACGGGTGGCAACCCTATTACAGGTTGTCCTAATGCGACAGAGTGGCCTTACAAGTAACGTAAATAATTAATTAGTTGCTGAATATATGTTTTAAGACTGAAATAAATTGTCTTTATTTTGTATAGGCCTATGGGGGACTAACAAGTTGTCAGTTACATTTATTTTTTCTTACACTACCACGACCGGAACATGATCTCAACTGAGAATATCTGGCACAGTCTGCGGGAAGAAACTAATTTTGTCCCGCATCTGAATATATTATGCTAATATTATAGTGCCATCTCTAGCTGGAGATGACGTAGGACAGACCGAAATGGAGACTCTTAGTGTCGGAGGCCAAGACTCACTTTGGGTCCTAGCGTCTTTCCAACAACAACAACAATATTATAGTGGGATTTATACATTTTTATATATAACACATTTTAATAAATATATAAATAAAAAATGGTTACTCAAAATATGTGATTTTTTAATCTTTTTGTAGATTAACCCAGTAGCAGATTGTGGACACAGTCAGTTTCACCATGATCTGGAGTATCCATTACACATTAAAATATAATTATTATATACTACATAAAATTGTTATTATTCCCCACCAGATGGCAGACAAGGCAGTGTCGGTTGCATCCAAGCCCGTGATGAGGAACCTCCTCCACAGCAACATCAAGAAGAACATCTTCATCGCCCTCACCCTTGCTGGTACCTGTGGCTTTACCTTCAAACAGGTTGTTGGAAATGAAAGGAAGAGGAAATATGCTGAATTCTACAGGTGAATATTGCTTTGAGGGTTATTTTTAATTATTTTAACGACATGCCCCATTGAAATGAATTCTCTTTATTTGGTATAGGCCTTTTTTTATTTATTGTTTGTTGTTGAGAGGGAAACCTTCAAAAGGTAGCCATTCTCGGCGCTACAAAGAGCATTCCGGGAACTTCAAAAGAACGCAACCCGAGTCCTCTGAGCGCATTGCCCCATAGGGCTCCTCACAGATGGGTGGCTGGGCCCACCGCTCTGTTTCATTAGTGATTTTAAACAAATATTATCGCGAAATTTATACATTTGCCGATTTTGCGACCCAGTTGCATCGCTATGCAAACGGGTCGACATATCGGCAAAAAGGAATTAAAAAATGGCATATCGTGAGTACCCGTTGTTACATAATAAAATATTTCATTAGTATTGAGCATAAAGTTCGCAGTTCGTTCTTTTAGTTCGCTAGATCCTTTCGTTCAGCTTAACGACCAAACAACTCTTTTATAGTGCATTCATATTTTGTCATTTTGATGTGCATATAATCCAATGTCTGGTAAAGAATATCCATTGTGTCTAGTTAAGTAATAGGGCTACGGTATCCGATGCTTCTCGTATGATGGGGCAACGCATTCGGAGGATTCCGGTTGAAGTCGTTTCGAGATCCCGGGGTCCTCCTTTTTAGCGCCGAGGACGGCCACCGGGGGGTTTTAGTGCGGTTAAAATCCCACATAACCCTGCGTCGCTCCCACGGTGTCGGGTACCTTTTGAGGGTTTCCCCCTCGAGAACAAAAAAAAAAAGCACTAGGTGGCGCAGTGAGAACAGCGCTCACTGGGAAGAGCCCGAAGGGGGCATCGCGCTCGGAGGACTTCGTTTGTGTTCCATTGGAGATCCCGGAGGCCTCCACGCAGCGCTAATGATGGCCACCGGGTTTTAGTGAATTGAAAATCCCACATAACCCGGCGTTGCTCACGCGGCGTCGGGTACCTTTTGACCTCTCGATAACAAAAAAAGGGTTATAAACTGTGTGCCAAATTTTAGTGAAATGAGACCACGTAATATATGGCGGGCGACGCTTCTCGCGGCCGGGCGCCCCTCTCTTCGACCACTCGGCCTACGGCGGCGGGCATAGGCGGACGCTCGCGATATTTTTGCCAACCGAAATACAAACTTTAAATAGAGTCCACTTTCTTTTATTCCAAGAGTCCTAGGCATATTAGGTGCTCTAACACCAGTAGTATTGTGTGGAAGTGTAGAAAACATATATATTCTTGGCGCCATTTAAGGGAGGCCTCGTTCAGCAGTGGACATCAAAGGGCTGATGGATGCATGGGTGGATCTTGCGTATTTATTAACCAAATATTTCCCTAGCTTTTTTGTAATCTACAGTATCCCTAACTTGTACTATATGCGTTTCTTATTCCGTAGATAATCTTTTGTTAATTCATTTCCAGAACATACGACGCCGAGAAGGAGTTTGAAGAAATGCGCAAGAAGGGCCTCTTCCAGTCCTGTTAAATGCTGTTAAATCTTAACATGTAGTTCTATTATTTTGCTGTGAGTAAGGTATATTAAATTAAATAAAAATATGTAATCAAATGTGTTGTTTTTGTATGAATGCACCCTTTTGTTTTCTGTCATAAGAGGGAAAAGTATCGGTGATATGAATTTGTAACGGGAACGGTTACAGTTACGTTAGGCCGTTACGTAACAATAGTAATGTTTAATGTACTAGTGTTAATAATTTTGTATTATTTTTTGTTATTTTGTTGTTGCTGGTTAGACTTCTGCTGTATAAACTCATGGATATATGAATTTAGATATTATTTCTTCTATTAACCCACTTCTTTAATTTATCATCTACTTTAAGACCAAGAATGGTTTTTAAATTATTAGGATAGTTCTATCAGGTGTATTGTAAAATATAAAAAGTAACGTAAAAAATAAAAGTTATTCTAAAATTTTGTTAGAATAGAAGTCTCGATAAAATCCACGTAGGTGAATCTAAGATTACCTATGACTGCAATAATTTAATGTTTTTAGAGTACAAATCATCTCTTAATGTTACTCGCATTCGCAGATTTTTAACCATTGCGCCAGAAAAAGTAATTCCTTTTTTTGTTTTAAAATGTTTTGTAAATTAAATCTTAGAAATAAATCAAAAAATTAGAAATGCACAAAAAAATATTTGCATGCCATAGGTATTTTTCAGCATTTTTTTGGAAAATAAGAAAATTTTTAACGTGATTATTTTATTTCTAAATTTAAATTTAAGTTTTTTTTTAATATACAAGATCGTGATTTTTAAATTTTCGAGTTAATATTGTCTTTCATGTTTTCTTATTTCTTTAAAATCAAAAGTGACGTCATCATTAGTTATCTGGTTATCGCGTACGGAAAGTACTGATAAACGTGACGGTGTTATGAAATAAATAAAAACCTGGTGTATATTTACGATAATTTAATCAGGACATCAATTAATACATAACTTTCCAGGATACATAAATAATTCAACAATTCAATTACATACTTGTCTCATTGATTATTTTACACCACTTAATTATTCTCAAATTGATCTACGTAATCGTAAATAATAGGTTAAGTCCTTAATTATAGAATATCAGATCTTAATTATATAGAAGTCAGGGACCAGCCTGTTTACATCACTACAACGTAACTTGAACTACCTCTACGTAGTATTGGAAAAAAGTATTAAGGTTTATCCACACTGCGACGTGGTGTATAATTAAGTCATTACCGTACTGTGGAATAAAGTAATAGTTACGCAAAGAAATATATTAAAATAATATGTATATATTTTTGTGTGCTATTTATTATGTAAATAAAATAAGATGAAATTACTAATTTAATATTTGCACAATTATAATGATTACAATATTTTTAACACAAAAGTATAACAAAAATATACACCATGTCCGCATGTAGTCATTCCGTTACATTACAAAACGATTTTTGTAGCGCCATTTTTAAATGGCGGTTTTGTGTTTCGGAATTCTTTAAAATACATATTGATAATAGTTTAATTAAATATGTGGCTATAATGTAGGTACGCATAGTTATTGCATAGCACGAAAAATTTACTCTGAAGATTTCCTACTCTCAATTTCAGGATTTAATTGAATTTGTTCAGTAATAACTTATATTTTAACTCAGGATATTTTCAGTGCCTGGTAATATTGTTTTTTTTCGTACAATGCAATCACTATGAACAGGTAATCAAATATAATAATGGTTTTCGCTACTGTTAGAAACTTTGTGAAGAGTTGTATGGAACAACTTTAAACACAACGAAGAAAAACCTTGCTGCAATACATTTCTACCCTTATTGAGTGTTATTTAGTGGCCACGGATCTCCTCTGGTCCTTGAATGGCCTTATGTCCAACTCTATCATAATATCGAAGTGCACCTGATAGTAAGAAAGTATTGCCACACATAGATTTCTCTTATCGACCCTAGATAAGATTATTCATAGGTACCTACTTAAAATGTATTGGTGCCTTTAGTTGTTATTAGTCAGAAATAGGTGTGGTGGTGCCTTCGTATCTATGAAGAGTTTTATCACCTTCAATTGCCACAATTTCTTGCAATTAATGTTTCGGATTCGCTCGAATATTGTAGTTAGAAAAATGAATGAGCTGGAGTTCTGTTATCACTACATAGTATAAAACAAAATTGCTGCGCGCTGTCTGTCCCTATTTATGCTTAAATCTTTAAAACTACGCTACGGATTTTAATGCAGTTTTTTTTAATAGATAGAGTGATTCAAGAGGAAGGTTTTTATGTATAAAAATGTGCGCGTGTACTAGCGTACACTCGTAAGAAATGAAACTTCTTTATGACGTTATTTTTCACAAAATAATTTACTATATGCAACTTTACAGAAATTGGTTAAATAAAGTTAAATTAGATAAAGTTTAATAAAAGGCTTTTATTAAACTTTATCTAATAATCTAATCTATAATAATCTATATATTATCACGCGTGGTAGGGATAAGAAAAAGATGGCGCGTAACGGAAAAAAAAGATGGCGTGTAACGAAAAAATGTTACACTAAATTTTTTTCCAACTCCGATAAAGAAGTTTCACTTCAACAAATGCATAATATAGTGGAGGAACACTGATAATTTTAGATTTTTGACTTTTAGGCGGAACTAAGTTCGCCGGGTCAGCTAATTTCATATAAAATATTAGTAAGATTCAGTCGTATTCTGTATTACACTTAACATAAAGTTTCTGACAGTAACAAAACCTAAAGGTTGAATGATTTTTTAAAAAACATTGGAGGTAAGTGCCCTTTATCTATTTTATAAGTTTAGAAATATTACAAACACAGTTACAATAAACTTATTACAGCGAGTTACGATGAAGATGAAGATTTCAGTTCATTTATTAGAATACGAGTTAGCCATAATTAAATCTAGATTATAAATAAGTTTGTATAATTGCTTTGGTCAGGTTTTAAGCTTTCAGGAGATACGAAAACTACCAATACCCAATATCAAGCAATGTTGCCAACTCTGTACACTGATTTCCCTCTAATTTTCAATAAAAATTCAATATTAAACAAAATCCCATCAACTTTGGTTCCAAAAAGCGTATATGATTAGGAAGTAATTATATTCCTGGAAAATCCTTATAACTTCTGATTATATTACCTCCTACACCCTTTTACCACATTTGTATACAAAAATTTAAAAGGAAAGCCCCCGTGATACACAAATAAATATTTTTTCTAAACTTGTGCGACATACATTATTTATGAGCTATAGACGCCTATAGACATAAAATTAAAAAATATAAAAAAATAACAGATTAAATATTTGTCATTTGTGTCTACTTTTATATCATTGTGCTCTGCGGGGAAGTTACAATACATAGTTAGTATACCTATAATAGTTGTAGTAAGTAATAATATAATAAAAATAATAATATACAAGAAATATGATATTTATTTTGTGTACATTCTAATGATGTGTTGCTTGGAAAAAAACCGTCACTTTTTTTAAGTCGTATATAATTAAGTTATATATGCATATACTTAAGTTGGTAACTACTTGAAGAATTTAGGATAATTTAAATGATTAATAAAGCGTTATATTCAATTGTGCAAGATAGAAAACAACCACAACCACCCACAGATTTCCAAATATAAATGGGATGATTCATGAGACGATATAGAAGGCTTAGGCTATTGTATCGTAAATTTAAATAAGCGTATTAATTATAATATTATAGGCTTATAATATTATAAGGGAACGGATCTTGAGCTCTCAGGTAGGGGAGCGTAAAGTTATGAAATAAAAGGGCCAAATTTACCAATGTGTGATTATCCCGAAATACGAGATGTTTTAGAACTATGTAGTAATCGAAAAAGTCCAGTATCTTTAGAAAATAAATATTATGTTATCTCAAAATAATTGTTGTTCTTTTTGCTCATTATTTCAAGTATAATACAATACACGCTTTCTACACTCATAGCCCTACACTAGGATTTTCGCCTGTGTCGTGGGTACCATGGACACACACAAGACGACTACACAAAAACACATACCCAGAACATGAATCTAAACTCATCATTCAGATATCTGTCTGGCCGGTAATCGAATCCGGAACCTGTTTTCACATATAGTTGCAATGTATATTGCAACTATGTGTGAAAACAAAGGACCAATTTTGAGGGACCAATAAACTCATGCTAAGGTTACACTTAACATAGTCCAAACAATCAACTCCATAAATGGATAGAGCAAATAATTTAGACTTTACGCCATACATTTATGGGTAACATGACTGCGTGTAATCAATGCATTATTTTGATATACAAGTAATTAAAATTTATAGATGTTATATATTTATGACGATTTATTTGTCATTTGATGTTCTATCTAACTCATATAACATACTTAGGTACCTATATGTAAAGAGGTAGTGTCTGTTAGAGCTTAAGATCCGTGCCTGCACATTATACTTAATTATGCCAAGGTAACAATAGCTTGAAGGATTTAAAAAGTAATGGACAGGTTGGTTCGCCAGCACTGTGTCTATAATATTTATAGTATTTATTTTTATTTAATTGAAAAACTACAGAGTTTAACCTCAAGATAAACAACTTTGAATGGTGGGTACTATGTATACGAATGTATTACGAATTGGGTATGTATTGCGAATTATTATTTTTTTATAGTTGTTTTGTACTTGAGCATAAATTTAAACATAACTAGTACCAAACTGCTTAAGTGAAAATGTAATTGAAATAAATTTAAAAACTTGCTTTATTGGCCCGATATAAACCAAGTAATTTGATGCTACATTGTTGTAGGTTTAATTTTAAAAATATCTAATATTCCTAACATTTTACTATTATATTTGTATGTCTTGTAATATGGCATAGACAATATAGAATTTAGACACAGTGCGGGCGTATCTAAGGGAGCGTTTAAGTATTACGTAACGCAATTTTTGAAGATTTAGACCCCCCCTCCCCCCATGTACCGCAAGGTAACGTTTTGCTGCACCCCTTTCTCCCTCCCTGAACTTTTGCAACAAGTCGCTGTGGCCGTATTTTACTTAAATAAGGTTTTATACTTAAATAAAAACAAACACGTTGCATATTGCGTTGTTTAGACTCCTTCTTCGTCTCCTGTATCGCTTCGTAACATTTGACAAAACTCCCTCCCCCCAAATTGCCTTACATAATACTTGAACGCTCCCTAACTTCCTTACCATTGGCAGTTTAATCCCAAGCCGTCTCCGTAAACATCATATCTTACTTAACTACAATAAATTACTTCATACATTATAGGTAATGATGGACCAGCATCAACATTGACATCGAAGAGTTAATAAAACACCTACTCCTAAGTTAAATGATTATAATCTAAGAGTTAATGGTGTTTTGTGCATTTGGGTGAGGTTATATACTTGCCGATTCCTTTTGCTTTCTATTATAATTGCACTCATCGAATTTATTACATGTATCTTAACAGAAAATAATATATTTAAATAAGTAAGCAATTGTGACAATATTAAATGTGTAACATTTTTTTTCGAAAACAATAAAATAAAGAATTGAAGGTCTTGATTTGATATTAAATAAATTGGCCTGTTCGATTTTATTATCATTCTTCATCATCCAAATGAATTTTTGATCTCAATGTGTCTTTAATTAAATTTTTTAAAAACACTGCTTGAATCTACATTTTGCATCGTTTATTAAAAGTATAAGTAGTATGGAATCAAATATCCAATATTTAAATTAAGAGATACAGGAAATCTGGCAGCATTATTGTTAATTACATTTCAGTTTCATTGAAATAAAATAAATCATTGATTTCAATGGTCTTTAGTTTTACTTCTTCTCCTTTAAAACAATGGAAATATCACAAAATGGCCTCTATTTCAAGTATTCCAAGAACAAATTTTACGGACCATAGACCGGAACCAAAGATAAAGAAAATTTTGGCGCGAACTGTTTTTATATATTTAAATTACATCTAAACGTTATTAACCATTATTCCTAAGTACACAAGGACATAAGAAAGTGAATATTAAATAAATGAGATAGATGAGCGTTAAATAATTTCAGATTAGGTACATAGATTCCTTAACCGACTAGTGTTAACTGTATAAACATCAACATTACAGATAAAGAATTCACTAAATACGATTAAGTTTAGTTCTTGCGACTAAAATAGATATTTGAGGTGATATAAATTCAAATAATAAACCTTACATTATTCAGGACATTTTATGGTGAATGTATATTTTATCCGTCACAGTGTGTTTGTGCCTAATGGCGTCTACTGAAATATGAAGTTGTGTAATAGCGTTAAAATACTTAAAAATTTAGTTAAAATGATTTAAGACTGAGATACATGTTATTGGATAGTATGGACACTCCGTTAGACTATTACTGTATGACGCTTTTTTTTATAAAGCACAAACGCAGTATTTGAGCAAATTGGAGTGATGCATTTATAAAATTAATTTGACTCTGACAAAGATATTATGATTAATTCAGCCAAATTTGGCGAATATAATAATTAATACTACAATCTAAATTAGTCACAAGAGCTTCGGTTATTATTCTAATAATTAATAAGCGTAATAGATCAAAACATTAATTGTTTTTTCCTTTCCATAAATTGCTATAACATTGCAATTTGTCGTCGTTTTTATATTTTCCCTGCCATTGGGTCACACATTAAACAGGAAGGAGGGCGATTGCCATGGACAATGACGTAAATAATATTATTGACGTCAGTTAATGTCAGTGTGACATTGACAGATGGAAACTCGTAATAGTGGATCCATCTACATTAAGTTTAAGGCTGCCCTCCCTTTTAACTTACTAAGAAGTCCAAACATTGCAAGAATATTATCACGATCTTTTCTTACAATGCATAACATATGCTTTAGTCAAGAAATGCAGTAGTAATATGTCCAAAACAGTTGTATGCACAATTTTCGAATTTCGAATTTCTTTAGCATTTCGTCTATCTAGACATCTATATGATTTGGTGTTTTGAAAATATATAGGAAATATTATTCTCCCATGTATTATTAATAAAAATGTCTTTTCATTTATGTATTACAAAACGTTTAAGAGGTGTTTTAATGGTAACTGTCTTCGTCCCCAATGTACTTCCTGGGAAAACATTTTTAAAATCCTCTCTCAGTGCTCATTTTTATCCAACTGTCCTCTGAGCAAAATTTCTTCATTATGTCAGTCAATGATATTTAGAATTTGAAAAAATCCGTATTTCTCTTATTTTATAATAGCGCTTGGCTCGTACACAGGTGAATTCCATATATTTTCGTCTTAAGTCTTTAGTATAGTTGAAAAAAATACTCAGTATGATCTACTTAGACTAATCAAAATTGCAATAAACAAGTAATCCATATAGATCAAACTGAATTTACGATCATATTTATGTACCGTTTTAATTATATATTTGTACATTTATTTCTCGACTTTATATTGCAATTAAGCACTTTCCAAATTGCTCAATTGTAATTTGTTTTCGGAAGGAAATCACAGCGTAGCTTCAGCTTTAACGAGCGATGTAATAATATTTTTAATTTTGTCTATGGTTTACGTCATACCTTCTCTATTGTAAGTTGCCATTCTGTATTTTAAAATTCTGCAACATTTCAAATGCGTGATAACTATTTATTTTGGTATACTTAGAGCTTGTTTTGCCACTAACTGAAAAACCTATTTTAGTAGTTAGGCTGAGTAGCAGCTTTTTCCTTTTTGCGGTGGCTTCTCGGTCTTACGACCAACCAACGGAGTAGCAAACAAAAGTTTGACAGAAAGTGGCAAAACAGGCTGTCAAATGTCAATGTCAAACATATGTTTTTATCTGTGATATTGTCTATGATCAATGTCAAATATTATCTGTGGTCCTTATGATTTCGATCACATGTTCTCCATGCCCCGTACATCGAAGGTCTTGCCCTCATTGTCAACGTCCCCGTATGGTTTATCGTCATACTCGCAGTCCCGCCCGTGTCTCACAGACTCCACCGCCGGTCCGTACAACTTGACACACATGATCTCTTTGTAGTTCTCTAGGGCTAAAGCTAGCACCGACCCGCCTAGGAGGATCTCGCAGGATGTTATCCGCTCCGGTGGTGTGTATACTGCTATCAGTTTTCCTGGAAATTATAGTAGTTTAAATATAAAAAAAGATGTATTTTTTTGGCATTATTTTTATTTGATAACTAAAACCATACAGGTAGATTGAAATTTTTGTAGTAGGTAAGGTAAGGGAAGGTACAATTCTTTATAACATGAAAGTAGAAGCGTTTGTGGCGTCCTGATGGTAAGTGGTCACCACTCATGGATATCTGTCAACTGAAGTCAATTTGAAATCCTCTGCAATTGTCCACAAGATGGCCGCCTCTTATAAAAGTTAGCTAGCATGACAGCCTTCCACCGAAACACAAGAACTGTTTTAAGCTACAAATAGGTACGAGAGGAGTTATCGCTCCTGGTCGACCACTATTCGATTTGCCAACTTGCAAATAGGTAGCTAAACCCCAATATACAAATAGCCTAGATACACAGTCTCGAACAAAAATGAAACCTAAATCTGTCGTCAAATGTACATAGTTATAGATGGTCATAACGACAATATATTTTTGAAATACAACCTTAATTCCATGACAAAGTTGTATTTACAACGCTTTAAGTAAAAAACAATAAAATTTTACGACACTCTGCTACTTGAAATGAGCGCTCAATTTTGTAATTGAGCGCTCTTTTTCACCGGACAGTTTTGAAACGCTGAAGGTGTAGGGTTTTTCTATATCAATGCGATACCCCTTAAAAATGCCGTTATGCCTATTTCGTTGTTATAATTAAAATATTATAAAATAATGTGATACGATTAGTAACCATTTTAGCAGGTGATAGAACCAGTGTAGTTCGGCTGAAGAAGTACCTACCACCACCACACTTATGCCTAGCATAAAGTAGTTCTTGTGTTTCGATGGAAGGGCGTGGTTGCCATCTCGCTTTTATATGAGCCGACTATTTTAGCCCCCGGGAGTAGCAACTCATCTGTGATTCACTTCAGATCAAAAGTATACGCTACACGAAGTTGCTTACGCTTAGATATGCATGGGCGGTAGTGTTCTTGCAATCAATCGCACTTCAATTGAATAAAAACAAATACTTTTTGTTCTCGAGGGGGAAACCTTCAAAAGGTACCCGACTACAAGAAAGTAAGCAAATGACCTACAGAATATAATATTCAATAAACATACCAGTGTGAAGGTCCCACAATCGCACAGAGAGGTCCTTGCAGGTCTCGTCGGAGGACATGAGGACTCCCCCTGACTTGGCGAGGCGGAGGAGGGACGGAGCCGCCACATGCCCTCGGAGGGTGAGGCGGCAGTTGCCTGAGGAAAAAAAACGGTTAGTTAAGTAGGTCTATGACTTCTTTATAGTTATTATTCATTTAATTTTTATCTCTTCAGGGGTTTATTTTTTGCTGAAATTTCTATTCGGTAACGCATCATAATTTGTTTAAAACTCATTAGATCCTCTTTTCCAAAAATTAAAACCAGTGTAAAGTATTTCTAATTTGGTGGTAAGTTTCGCAGCCACCCATTTAGAAATGCAATTTACAAATAAAGGCAAATCTGATTTTTTTGCCGCCGTCCTAATTTTCCGCCCGGGCACAAGTTCAGTTTCAAACTTGTACCTACAAGGAACATCGGTTGTACAAAACAAAAACGCTGATTTTGCCGC
Source organism: Spicauda simplicius (assembly GCA_949699795.1). Lineage (NCBI taxonomy): Eukaryota > Metazoa > Arthropoda > Insecta > Lepidoptera > Hesperiidae > Spicauda > Spicauda simplicius. The sequence goes on from OX453080.1 coordinate 4,024,536, forward strand.
CCTCCAAGATTTGCCGCCCGGAGCCATTACCTCTCTGCCCCCCTGATTCTACTCACCAGTAACAAGATCCCAGACAAGGATCCTGGTGTCCGCGAGTCCAGACACCACGCAGCCGTCCACGGAGCTGATCGCCAGCGCCACGGTGTCACACCCCGGCTTCCACTTCTTGAACAGCGTGCCTGATTGCAGGTCGTAGACTACGATAAAGTTGGGGCTCGGTTCTTCTAGCTCCCGAGACACCACGCACACGTATGAACCTGGGTTAAGAAGTGTTTTAATTTGCTAACCAGGGGCTTGTTGGGTGTTTCTAACAATAAAAAATGTGTGCGTGTACTAGCGTACACTCGTAAGAAGTGAAACTTCTTTATGACGTTATTTTTCAAAAAATAATTTACTATATGCAACTTTACAGAAATTGGTTAAATAAAGTTAAATTAGATAAAGTTTAATAAAAGGCTTTTATTAAACTTTATCTAATAATCTAATCTATAATAAGATTATTATAGATATTAGATAGATATCTAATATCACGCGTGGTAGGGATAAGAAAAAGATGGCGCGTAACGGAAAAAAAAGATGGCGCGTAACAGAAAAAGATGGCGCGTAACGAAAAAATGTTACACTAAATTTTTTTCCAACCCCGATAAAGAAGTTTCACTTCAATAACAAAACAACGCTAATATGACGGTAGTTTCGCAGGTGGTAGAACCAGTGTAGTTCGACCGGGGAAGTACCACCGCCACACCTATTTCCAGCGTGACGCATTTCTTGCGTTTCGATGGAAGGGTGTGGTTGCCGCTCACTTTTACATGAGGCGACCATCATAGTCCTCGGGAGTAGCAACGCATCTGTGATTGACTTCAGATGGAACCCATGTTCTATATGAAGCTGCCTACAGATGTCCATGCGCGGCAGTGACCACTTACCATCAGGTGGATTGTATGCTTGTTTGGTACTTCAATCAGATAAAAAAATATTTGACTAAAAAAACTATAACTGCCTACGCTTGTAGTTGTAACCCATTTTAGACATACCTTCATAAGTGATAGCCGCCTTGGAGGTGATGAAGTCGTGGTGCGGGATGCGCAGGTCGTACAGCAGCTTGCGGGACGTCAGCGACCACACCAGCAGCGGGAACGGCTTCTGGGTCTCGTCGCCGCACACTAGCACCCTGGGGACAAATCTCTCGTCAACCCATTGTCCCACTGCTGAGCACGGGTCTTCTCTCGGAATGAGAGAGTTTAAGCCATAGACCACCGCACTGGCCAAGTGCGAATTGGTAGAATTCACACACCTCCGAGAACTTTTTTTCTTGTTTTTAAAGAACTCTCGGGTAGGTTTCCTCACGATGTTTTCCTTCACCGAAAAGCAATGAAAATTAATTTCTAATACGCACATAAATCAGTGGGGCGTGCCTGGGTTTGAACCTCGGACCTCCCGAATGAAAGGCCAAGTTTCAACCAGTAGGCTCACTGCTCTAATAATAATTACCAAAAAGTAATAAAATATAATCTACCTGCCATCACCCGACACAAGCAAGGAGTTCAGAAACCTATCTTCGCCTGCTTTGAATGTCGTCACGCAATCACCTGAAATTTATAAATAACATTTCAAATTATCTGGGATTTAGTGAGAATTAATCATGGTTTCATTTGATTATCAAGGCATAACGAAAAAAGCTATCGTACAGGAATTATTTTTTACGTATTCCTAGACTATCTCGCTTTATCTACAAGATATATTTAACAAATTAACTATAGAGTGAGTAGAACTGTAAAACGCAGTCATTATGGTTTTACCCGCTCTAAGTGCGTTCCATAAGACGTGCACAAGCGCACGCTCACGACCGCAGTTTTTCCCGTTCCATTAGCTTGTCTGCTTTATAATAATAATAATAATAATAATAAATTTTTATTCACGGAATACACAGCAGCATACACATGAAAAAAATAAAAATAAAATAAAACAAAAACATAGAAAACAAAAACAAATTCTTACAAAACTAGGAAACATATATATGGAGGGTACCGCGCTGCGAAATAATAAACCGTGAAACGGACTACCCTCAGCAAATGCCATGGAAGTAGGTACAACCAAGGCGCTGATTTTCAGGGCAACCCGAAATCAGGGGACGAACACGGACGGCTGTCACCGTAATACACATCAATTAATTAAAGCCTAGAAAACAGAATATAATTAAAATAAAAGGTAAGCATCGACTGTAATAATATTTATTCATTGCACTTTACTGACGTATTCTCTGCTGGAACGATCACTTCGATCCACCTTGCTAGATGGGTCGTCGTGAGCTTCGCGTGGGCGTAGGTCATGACATCATGAGTGACGTATTCGCCACGACCACAACAACCGTGGTCGTCTTGTGGAACGACGATTTGGGCGTTTGGGGCTTTGTGAGCGTCTTCTGGAACGCGCCCAGAGTGAGTAGAACGCAGTCATTATGGTTTTACTCGCTTTGAGGCAACTCCGGGCGCTAGTGCGCAGAGCGCGCGAAAAATAAAATGTTTTGGCGGGAAACGCACGGAGTGCATTTGCATTACGTGTTCGGTGGAGTGTTAGTGATTTTGTGTTATTCCTTCATTTTATTTCTTTTGTTAAACTACTGTGACTTGATAACATGAAATGAAATGTCTTTATTTTGTGTAGGCCTACGGGGGCACTTACAAATTGTCAGTTACAATTTTTTCTTACCACCGGATCGGAACACGACTGAGAAGATCCGGCAAGAAACTCAGCTGAAAGGTTTATCATTTTTATTTGTGATCTGTTTGGCGAGATTCGCTACGCTTTGACACTTATTAAATCTACTATGGAAATGTTTAGTAATATTATAATTTAACATTGTTAATTATGTATTCCTTTTTACTTTCTTAGCCCGATGAAGTAACACCTACCTACGTAATACATATAATATAGGGTCGCAGAAAAATGATAATAAAGACACGGATACAGGTCCTGTGCCATATATATAATTGTGTACACATACCTGTCTCGATGTTCATCAAATTGACATACATTCTGTTTCTGGATAAAGCAACTAAATGCTTGGAGTCGTGTAGTCCGTAGTACGGCATTTTTTGGTTCATCACTCCCTTCAGTGTTACTACAAATTTACCCTGAAAAAATACAAAATCATTAATTGGTTTAACAATTTAACGTAAAAGTTAATATAAATATTACAATATTTAACCTAAATTTAAGGTTTTATTTCCTAAAATTAACAATTATAAATAGAATAAATGAGCCAAAGTGAAAAAAAATATAAAGAGTAAAAATAATATAAAATATAATATAAAGAGTAATATAATAATATAATTTAAAGAGTCTTCCAAAGCCCCGTGGAAAATAAAAACATATATATATTTTTTTTAAATACTAAAACTTACGATTAAGTTATTGTTAAATTATTAATAACAATAGTAACAGTAATAAGATGAAGCTTATTAATACCCATAGCCACACTCTAAGATTTTATTTTAGTTCGAAGGTGCATGGACACACGCAAAGACGAATACACAAACACCCAGACCCGGAGTAGAAATCTAAGTTCTTCATTCTAATATCTGTCTGGCCGCCACGCGGTAAATTTACAGTACGATTGCAAGCAGCTGACTTTTATATGAGGCGACCATCATACGCCACCAGATAGAACCCTTGCTCAATAAGAAGCTGTTTACAGATGATGACGTCACTTGCTTGTAAGCAAGTGACGTCATCATAAACCCGCCCAATCAGGAGCATTTTGTGTCACGTGACAAACGTTTAAAAAAATGCATTTTTATTTAAGGATTTTTAAATAAATTTACTTATTATTTTCAACTTATGTTAATGAATAACCATTCTTAAACTCTTAATATATACTGATAACAGTAATTGACACTTAATTTTTCGCATTGTCAAATAGCCTTAATCAAGCCTTAGTCAATTTAGATTTTTGACTTTTAGGCGGAACGAAGTTCGTCGGGTCAACTGTATGTTACAATAAACAGTATGTCAATGTACCTGGTCAAGATCATAGACTCTGAGCTCCCGTCTGCACAGCACTACGCAGCGGTACTCGTCTATCGGAACCAAGTTTATAGGATGAGTCACTCCCACCAACTTACGGACTAATTTACATCTGAAACATAGTTATCAAGGAATTATTAAAATATTAGAAAAAAGAAAGAAAGAAATCGTATTTATTCACGATGCATGATACACAATAAACTTAGAAAACTAAACATAAAGATAAACTAAGTAATACCAACAAGAACAGGGTAACAATACAGTTTAGTGTTCAAGTATTACTTATCGTATTGGGGGTACAACCCATTATTGTCCCACTGCTGTGCACGGGTCTTCTCTCGGAATGAGAGTTTTAGGCCATAGTCCCCCGCGCTGGCCAAGTACGAATTGGTGTACTTCACACACCTCCGAGAACTTTTTTTTAAGAACTCTCGTGTGTGTAGGTTTCCACACGATGTTTTCCTTCACCGAAAAGCAGTGATAATTAATTTCTAATACGCACATAAATAATTGGTGCGTGCCTGGGTTTGAACCTCGGACCTCCCAATCGAGAGGGCAAGTTTCAACCATATCACTGCTCTTATGTATCAACATATTAAACATATATCTGTAAACCTACTGAAAACTATCATAAGTCTGATTATTGCCATATTTACTTCTTCTACCAAAATTGTAAAGGAAATGAAGATCTGCGGATAGACATTTGTTTTGTATAATTAGATCTCCGTTTCTCTACCAAGTTTCGAAGGAAAGTACAATTAGCAAAAAATAGACGAATATGATTTGATCAGAGCGGTACGTTGGTATCCTACCCTATTTCTAGCGTGAAGCATTTTTCGGGTCACATGCGACATCCTTGGAGGTGGCAAACCGATGAGTTCTGTGTGTTCTTTCTGATGTCAATCACTGTGATTGACTTCAGAAAGAATATACAGAACTAATCACTGTGATTGACTTCAGAAAGAACACACAGAACTAATCACTGTGATTGACTTCGGAAAGAACACACAGAACGTTGCACAGAACTGATCACTGTGATTGACTTCAGAAAGAACACACAGAACTAATCACTGTCATTGACTTCAGAAAGAACACACAGAACTAATCACTGTGATTGACTTCAGAAAGAACCCCTGTGCAGTAAGAAAGAAAGAAGGAAGAAAGAAAATAAGTTTATTCTTGATTACTACAACACATAATCGGTACAACTATAGTAGACTATCCATCCATCCATCCATCAGCCTTTTGATGTCCACTGCTGAACATAGGCCTCCCCTAAATGGCGCCACTCCAACCGGTCCTGTGCCCTCTGAATCCAACGGTTTCCCGCTGTCTTCTTCAGGTCATCGGTCCACCTGGTAGGGGGCGACCTGTACTCCTTTTGCCTAAACGTGGTCGCCACTCAAGGACCTTTCTTCCCCATCGGTTATCAGTCCTACGAGCGATGTGGCCGGCACATTGCCACTTCAGCTTGCTAATTTTGAGAGCTATGTCGGTAAGCTTCGTTCGTCTACGGATTTCATCGTTGCGAATCATGTCTCGTAGCGAAATTCCGAGCATAACCCTCTCCATAGCACGCTGAGCGACCCTGGGCCTCCGAATGAGGCCTACAATGAAGGACCACGTTTCGGTATTTTACTATAGTAGACTAAATTAAAACATATACTATCATAAGACACAACAGACCTAACAGAAGAATAGGTGTCATTTGAATATGTACGAATTCGATTACAGATACCCATGGACGGCATTGCCGGATTATCATCAGAAGGGCTGCATGCTAGTTCGCTACTTAAATTGTTAAAATACGTACTTCGAAACATCCCAGACGCATATCTCCTCTCTCTCCGTAGACACGGTCGCTACGAAGTTGCCTCTCGTGTCAAATCTTATAACCAGATCAAAGGTCTTGCTATCAAAGCCGTCCACCATCGAAATATCGTGTTTCTCCTTCTCAGTCACTCTCCAGTAGTCATCGTTCGCTGGGTAGAAGGTCGGGACAGGCGGCTCCCAGAGCCCCCTCATCCACTCCTGAACTAAATCCGTTTCTATTTCGTGTCCATCGCGCTGTCTCTTCTGCATTGTCGCGCGGAGCAACCCATGGAACTGTCGATGGTCGTAGTCCAACGCGTAGGAATGGGTTTCGAAGAGTTCTTTTAAAATCTGGATGTGTTCTGGTAGAGGGTCGATGTGGACAAGTGCTATGTCTTCTAGGAAGTGGCCGGTGTCTGTCGCTGCGAGCTTGTCGTGCACCCAGGCCAGGTTGGTGAAGTATGGCTTCATGGAGAAGGCCTCCGGGTCCTCCTTCAGGATGTGGTAGTGCTGGAAGGGCAGCTCGTCCAGCTTCCGTGTGTTGTACCTGGAAATTGGTATGAGGTGAACATTAGAAATGTTTTTATTAAATAAGATAAGTATTTAGAAGATATGATGCTATAGACAAAATACATACAAGACTATGAAATAATTTTTGTATGAGTGTAAATTAGAATTTATTATACTCGTAGAAGCCAAATTCATTAAAAATAAGACTAAAATATCCATACCATTCATCTGAAAATTTGTTCTCTTGAGATACTAATCGTCCCGCCATTTTTGGATCGTTCTCCGTATACCAGTGACCCTGAAAATACAAAATATACATTATTACCATTAGTAACAAAGTATATTGGTGGTGATATAAGTTCGTCGATAAAATTTTCTAAGAATTAACTGTCACTTTCATATTTAAGCTATTGCATAGCTTTTATCACGAGCATTGAGCGCACTGACCGAATCAAGAAATTCCGTAACGAAAAAACCTAACAAATGGAAATGAAAATGAAAATAAATGAAAATCTGGAAATGGGTGTAGCGATCGTGTCTCCCTGTTGAACCATAGTCAGTGCCAGTTTAACCATTTTGTATATATTGCGGGTCGAGCGTGAGGTACCGCCGGGTGCTGGGTACGGTGCAGGTCACACCCACCTCGTAGTAGTCCAGCAGCGTGCGGCGCGCGGGCAGCGGGTCGGCGCGGGGCACACCCACCTCGTAGTAGTCTGTGAGCGTGCGGCGCGCGGGCAGCGGGTCGGCGCGGGTAACACCCACCTCGTAGTAGTCTGTGAGCGTGCGGCGCGCGGGCAGCGGGTCGGCGCGGGTAACACCCACCTCGTAGTAGTCTGTGAGCGTGCGGCGCGCGGGCAGCGGGTCGGCGCGGGTAACACCCACCTCGTAGTAGTCTGTGAGCGTGCGGCGCGCGGGCAGCGGGTCGGCGCGGGTAACACCCACCTCGTAGTAGTCTGTGAGCGTGCGGCGCGCGGGCAGCGGGTCGGCGCGGGTAACACCCACCTCGTAGTAGTCTGTGAGCGTGCGGCGCGCGGGCAGCGGGTCGGCGCGGGTAACACCCACCTCGTAGTAGTCTGTGAGCGTGCGGCGCGCGGGCAGCGGGTCGGCGCGGGTAACACCCACCTCGTAGTAGTCTGTGAGCGTGCGGCGCGCGGGCAGCGGGTCGGCGCGGGTAACACCCACCTCGTAGTAGTCTGTGAGCGTGCGGCGCGCGGGCAGCGGGTCGGCGCGGGTAACACCCACCTCGTAGTAGTCTGTGAGCGTGCGGCGCGCGGGCAGCGGGTCGGCGCGGGTAACACCCACCTCGTAGTAGTCTGTGAGCGTGCGGCGCGCGGGCAGCGGGTCGGCGCGGGTAACACCCACCTCGTAGTAGTCTGTGAGCGTGCGGCGCGCGGGCAGCGGGTCGGCGCGGGTAACACCCACCTCGTAGTAGTCTGTGAGCGTGCGGCGCGCGGGCAGCGGGTCGGCGCGGGTAACACCCACCTCGTAGTAGTCTGTGAGCGTGCGGCGCGCGGGCAGCGGGTCGGCGCGGGTAACACCCACCTCGTAGTAGTCTGTGAGCGTGCGGCGCGCGGGCAGCGGGTCGGCGCGGGTAACACCCACCTCGTAGTAGTCTGTGAGCGTGCGGCGCGCGGGCAGCGGGTCGGCGCGGGTAACACCCACCTCGTAGTAGTCTGTGAGCGTGCGGCGCGCGGGCAGCGGGTCGGCGCGGGTAACACCCACCTCGTAGTAGTCTGTGAGCGTGCGGCGCGCGGGCAGCGGGTCGGCGCGGGTAACACCCACCTCGTAGTAGTCTGTGAGCGTGCGGCGCGCGGGCAGCGGGTCGGCGCGGGTAACACCCACCTCGTAGTAGTCTGTGAGCGTGCGGCGCGCGGGCAGCGGGTCGGCGCGGGTAACACCCACCTCGTAGTAGTCTGTGAGCGTGCGGCGCGCGGGCAGCGGGTCGGCGCGGGTAACACCCACCTCGTAGTAGTCTGTGAGCGTGCGGCGCGCGGGCAGCGGGTCGGCGCGGGTAACACCCACCTCGTAGTAGTCTGTGAGCGTGCGGCGCGCGGGCAGCGGGTCGGCGCGGGTAACACCCACCTCGTAGTAGTCTGTGAGCGTGCGGCGCGCGGGCAGCGGGTCGGCGCGGGTAACACCCACCTCGTAGTAGTCTGTGAGCGTGCGGCGCGCGGGCAGCGGGTCGGCGCGGGTAACACCCACCTCGTAGTAGTCTGTGAGCGTGCGGCGCGCGGGCAGCGGGTCGGCGCGGGTAACACCCACCTCGTAGTAGTCTGTGAGCGTGCGGCGCGCGGGCAGCGGGTCGGCGCGGGTAACACCCACCTCGTAGTAGTCTGTGAGCGTGCGGCGCGCGGGCAGCGGGTCGGCGCGGGTAACACCCACCTCGTAGTAGTCTGTGAGCGTGCGGCGCGCGGGCAGCGGGTCGGCGCGGGTAACACCCACCTCGTAGTAGTCTGTGAGCGTGCGGCGCGCGGGCAGCGGGTCGGCGCGGGTAACACCCACCTCGTAGTAGTCTGTGAGCGTGCGGCGCGCGGGCAGCGGGTCGGCGCGGGTAACACCCACCTCGTAGTAGTCTGTGAGCGTGCGGCGCGCGGGCAGCGGGTCGGGCGCGAGGTACCGCTCGGCGGCGGCGGCGGCCAGCGCGGCGTCCCGCCAGCGCGCGGCGCCGCGCGCGTCCCAGCGCAGCCAGGGCGCCAGCAGCGCGCCCAGCTGCGGCCAGAACAGCGACGCCGGCGCCCACGGCACTAAGGATACAACACCCACTACCCTCATACATATAAATCACTAGCTGTACCCGCGGCTACGCCCGCGTGCAAATCAATGTATCGCAGTTTTTCCCGCGCAAATCTCCACTCAGTGGGAGTTCTACGATAAAAGTAGTCTACATGTTGTTCCATAACATTTTCTATAGTAAAAACCCGTAAAAATCGGTTTAGCCGGTCAAGGATTACCCGGACAAACACAGAGTGAAAAAACGAATTTTAAGTGTGTATTTGTGGATAGGTGCTTAATGTTATGTAAAATGTTATGAAAATAAGACGAATCAGAATATCGTAAACCCCTTTTTTGAACCAATTTACAGTCTTAGTGGTCACATTAACACTATCGGAATACATCTTTTCAAACAACGCCTCCACATTTAAACCAATGCGCATCGATTAAAAAAATGGATTTTAACTTTTATGAGTTGAAAAATACTATTTTAAGTAATTTTGGTCCTTTTAAATTTCTTAGTAAGATTACATATAGGTGAACCTACTTTTAACATTAATTTGACAACCTTGACGACCCGCGTTGCGGAGAAGCTACCACACCCGGTTCGATTCCCGGCCAGACAGGAATCTGAATAGATTCATGTTCTAGGTCTGGGTGTTTCTATATACGTCTTGTGTGTCCATGGTACCCACGACACAGGAAAAAATCCTAGTGTGGGGCCTATTGTAGAAATTGAAATTGTAGAAATTTTCTATTTTATTGAGTGTAGAAAGCGTATTTTTATTAAAAAAAAAGTTTGTGTGGAGGAGTATCGGGAGGCGGATCGGATCGAAGGAATCCAAAATTTTTGTTGGATAATGTCTTCGATCTCGATGGTCGTATCTACAGAATCTTCATCCTAAATAGTCAAATAACAATTCCGCATTAAATTTCCAGTATTCCTTTGATTTGAAATATTAAAAATGTTAGAGAAATCGTTGCTACAAATCTTGAGTGGACGCTCAAAGACGAATAGGCAGGCATTACGACGGCTTTTTAAAAGTGTGGGCGCAACGCTGGACGACGCCACGGCAATAGCTATTTTTCTATCAGATCTTATATTTTTCGCTAATAGTAAATTTATTAAAAACGTTTTACCCGTGCCCCCTTGTGCATCTAACTAAAACTAAAAATCTAATGACAGTATCAATGATTCGTAAACTAATTTTGGTTCTACTAACATTTAAGCGGCGCTCAGGTATGTTTATAGTTTATCTTTATTATGCCTTGTTTGTGGTCATGTCATTACATTAAAATTTGAATTTGTCGGCAAGATAAATCCAAATTATTTTGTACTTTTACCTGACAGAGGTTAAACCTCTATTAATTTCATATAAACTTTGTGACACATTGATTCCCAGGCGGGCGAAAGCTTTACATTTTGTATACTAAATAATATTTAAAAATGAGCTTTTTATTAAAAACAATACTAAAATTAGTATTTATGAAAACTACAGATAATAATAATAATAATAATAATAATGTACATAAGACAAATGGATTCGAACCCCAGACCTCGCGTTTCTAATCCACCCGAATTGGCACCACACGGCTATCACGATTCTAATAACAGATGCGAAATTCACATACTTATGAGTTAAGAACATCATCTATTTTGGCTTATTTTGACACACTTTGTTATTCTAAAATTAATTTAAAATATGTTGTTATTTAAATGCATGTTTTCTTTAACATTATTTATAATCAACATATCATATATATAAAAAGAACAATAATGTTGACCTTGCTCGTTTGTTATTAGAGCCAAGTGTTCATCAACCATGCTTCAATATTCATAAATTCAATTATTTATCACAAAAGCTGCAAAAGCTTCTTTATAATAATAATTCATGATATAATTGTTATATCTTATTTAGATACTGATCGACTTATTAATGTTAGTATTTTGCTTAAAAGACTATCAATTGTATTTTGTCCTTAATATTTATTTTCGCTAAAAATGTACGGGTGTGGTCAATAACATAACTTTATTTATGGAATAATAGTTAAGAAACTATATATGTAACATGAACATGGAGTGACAAATGGAGTCGATAATTTTATTTTGAAACAATGTTAAAACATTTTATCGCCTTTGAATTATTGGATTCGAATAACTATTTTACTATAATAGTATGACGCGCCATATGTTATCAATTGGGAATCCCTGTACTCTAAGAGCGATTTTACATTAGGTCGCTAGCGTCAACGGATGCTTTTTTATTATTGAAATATTTCATAAATTCATAAATTAAATTAAAATCAATTTGAATCACATCTATTTTTATAATAATTGATAGTTACAAATTTATACGTATTATTTTTGAATGAATTCAGAATGGCATCCGGGCGGCCATTATGGCTACTGTCATGTCACACTACTGTCATGTCACACATTTTTACATTAGAATTTAACAAAATACGCGACAATCCGAATTTTAAGGATATATGTTGTCGACTCGAAATCAATGTTTTTTTATGTTTTATTATTTGGATAAGGTTTTAAGTAAATCTATCGTACCCCTTGAAGGACTTGTCAATATGGGACTTTGTCAAAAACGAACTTCCATACAAACATTTATGCCCGATTTTAACGCTTTCGACCCATTTTTTTCGATAAAAAGCAGCCTATGTCCTTTCTCGAGGTCAACACTATCTGTGTGCCCAATTTCATAAAGATCGGTTCAGTTGTTTAGGCGTGAATAAGTAGCAGACAGACAGACAGACAGACAGAGTTACTTTCACATTTATAATATTAGTAGGGATTAAATCATCATTTGTCGTAGTCAACCCATTATTGTCCCAGAGAGTATTCATTTATAGTATTGTAATTATTTTATATTTCTATTTGTATAGTATAATTGTTTTATTATGTTCTATGTATTAATTTGTCATGTTGTATTTGTGTATTACTTTCTATGGGCCTTTGTAGCCTGAAATAAATAAATTAAAAAAAATATATATATAGATAACTATATCGGCACACTTTTATATGAGGCGACCATCATAGTCCTCTGGAGTAGCAACGCATCTGTGATTGACTTCAGATAAAACCCATGTTCTGTATCAAGTTGATTACAGATGTCCATGAGCGGCAGTGACCATTTACCATCAGGTAGACTGCATGCTCGTTTGCGACTTCAGTTAGATAAAAAAAAAGAAAAAACTAGCTCTTACCCGCGGCTTCGCCCGCATGGTCGAAGGGAATTAACAATGAGTTGTTCAACATACATGACACTGAATTTTACTAACGCCATCTATGAACAACTTCTGGAACTACTAAATATCTAACAACTAACAAAACATCGATATGGGAATGAGAGAGCGCGGTAATAAGTAGCCTACGTCACTCTTCGTCCCTCTATCTCCCAACATATAAACCATGTCATATAATAGCTATACTTTTCTACTCGATCGAATTTGACGACACCACAATAGTATTATTATGATTTTAAATGTTAGATCACCTTTTTTTTGAGTTAAACTTTTTTTTTTATTTTAATTTATACATTTGTGTAATTTAATCTATAACATGTATTTCTGTTGGTGGTTCTTTTGAATAAATAAATAAATTTGTAAACTAAACAAATCTCTAAGTTGTTCTAAACTCACAATATGTTTCCTCGCTCCTGAACAGGTCATCATGTGCCAACATATCCAGAATCTCGGTGTCATCCAGCCCTCGTCTGGAAGCAGTCAAGAGGGACAAGCAAGCCTTCACCCTCTCAGCGCCCAGGGCGGCCTCCGTTGTCACCAAGATCTGGGCCAGCTGGCCTTCCAGGTCTTCGCAGATCACCAGCTCTGGTGTTGTTTCTTCCGAGACCTCTGTGAATGTTTCTGCTGATAGGGATATCTGCCAGGCCAAGATCTGAAATGGATAATACCTCATCTCTATTATACATATTTATATTTATTTATTTATTTATAAATATGACGGAGGGGGTGGTTCTTTTTCGCTCATCGTATCAGGATAACCTACTGTGGGCTCTGATAGGGAATGTTAGCACGAGAATAAATTGCAGACTTGATTTTAACACACAGTATTGTAACTTGTTACAATCACTGAATTAATCAAACTAAATTAAGTAGGCAAGTAATCGTAGCACTAAGAACGCGGGATGATTTTAGAGTCGTCTGCTGACCGACAACGATAGACTGAGAGGCCATTAAACTGGTACAACCCTAACTTCATCGAACGCCACTAGATGGCGCTGGCGTACCGGTGTTGCCACAATACCGCCATTTCCGACATATATTTACTTGGGAAGGGTAAGATACTTCCGACGAAAGATTAAACGTACTCGTGATCCCTTAGGACAGGCTATTCAGAAAACCTATTTTTTTACAGTGGGTTAAAAATTCTCATTCTACTGCTTATAATCTTCACTTTGACAGCAAGCTCATTTTGCCTCTCCTCTAGACAGACGTATCACCCAGGGCCATGTCCCACGACCCTCCCACACTACGCTAGCGTGGTACCGTTACTCTCGTCAATCCATTATTGTCCCACTACTTGGCACGGTTCTCCTCTCAGTATGAGAGAGTTTAGGCCATAGTCCACCGCGCTGGCCAAGTGCGAATTGGTGGACTTCACACACTTCCGAGATTTATTTTTTAAAAGAACTCTCGGGTGTGTAGGTTTCCTGACGATGTTTTCCTTCACCGAAAAGCAGTGATAATTAACTTATAATACGCACATGAATCAGTGGTGCGTGCCTGGGTTTGAACCTCGGACCTCCAGATCGAGAGGGCAAGTTTCAACCATTAAGCTATCACTGCTCTTACTGACTTTACTACCTTTAAGAATAACCCGGAATAAACAAACCTTAGCGTACAACGGCAGTGTACATTTTTGTACAGCCTTGACCGCGTCATCGGGGGGTGAAGCCGCCCCCGTTTTGCTGTAGGTGGCAGCACACGCTATGAGCACTGCTTTCGCCTCTTCGGGCCCAACTGGTGGTGCTCTGACCACCTTGGGACCGTCTTCCGAGGAAATTACCGCCATTATCGCTGAGCTTGAAGGTTCGTCGGTTTCTGGAAAAGATAAAGTATAATACAAGATGAGACTAAAGCTTTACTCTTACAGCTGGTGCATGGTTAAACACAGGACTTGGCTGATCACGCTTACAATACACGGTATTCCTAAATATGTCATATTCATATTTATTTTTGACAGGTTTTTTTTGTTAACGGGGAGCAAAGCTCTGAAGGTACGCCGAAATCTTGGGCCAGACTCCGGGTTATGTGGGATTTTTACCCATACTAAAAATTCCTCGGTGGACTTCCTCAGCGCTTGCAGGGATCTCGGGATGGCCAATGGAACGCACAGGTGCCTGTAGCGCAGCACCCCTAATGGATTCGTCCCATGGGGGACGTGTAACTGTCCCCCTGCACCTTCTGGTGTCTACAACAACATGCGGCCACATATGCCATCGTCCTTCCCGGGGCTGCTGGCTGGGAGGTTCAAGCTTCCACTCGAGCCGCTCGCAACTCCAGAAGTCCTCTTTTAGTCGCCTGTTATGACAGGCAGGGGATAGGGTAGCCGTATCTACTCGCCAACTACCGGGGACAGCGCACGGGGGACGTTATCTACGTCTGCCCCGGTGGCTTCTTCGCCGACCGGGATCTGCGAGTTCCCGGTCTCTTTCAGCGCTCTCTTTCGCGAACATGACTGTGTCACAGAAGGAGGTCACTGCGTCCCACGAGTCCCTGGAGCGCACCATCGCTGCGACAACGGGGACGGATAGTTCCCGATCTTATTGACCAGGTTGACGTAGTGATGACACACTGCGGACCTGCAGATCTGTGCCGCGCCCATCTTGGCCAGTCGGAGGGTCTCCTCAAATGACTCGTCTTCCGAGAGGTCGAGCGTGTCGGCGGCTTGTCACAGGTCTAGTGTTTGTGAAATACCCCTGATCGCTCAGGCGTGTTGAAGAAAAACAAATTGAGTATACCTCATTAGAAGCATTAGCCATTTATCCTCAATGACAGTGAGGATCATCTTGCAGCAATCAACTGGGACAATGACGTCAGGTGCAATGTCTGACGTAATGTTGGTTTCCAATTGACAAGACTCATAATACCATATACCTTCAGTAACGGTGCATCTTGCCTCGGTCGGGCAACGTGTTCGGCACTTCTGCTACTACACACACCAGAACGGGCCGCGACCACGATTTGTCGCGGTACATTATTGACCAATTTACTAGATCCCTAATACCATGTCCCCTCGGTGACGGTAAGGATCATCTTACAGCGGCTGCGCGTGTTCTAAAAACCAATCTATCAGACCCCTTATACCACATACCCTCGGTAACGGTGAGGATCATCTTGCAGCGGTCCGGCAACGTGTCCGGCAGCCAGCGCGCGCCGCGCAGCGCGTCCGCCGCCGCCACGCATAGCAGGACAGGACGTGACCGGGACAATGACGTCAGCAGGCGTTGTAATGCGCTCGATAGGGATGATGCGTCCTGGAGATAAGATTCTCACATTTATCATACTAAAATTATAAAGTCGAAAGTTTGTCGGTATGTTTGTTACTTCTTCGAGTGTAAACGGTTGGAGCGATTTTCATTAAATTTGGTAGGGAGTTAGCTGATAGTCTAGATTAAAACATAGGCTACTTTTTACTACGGAAAAATATCTTATTCCCAAGAGACAATCGATTTTTGTTAACGCAGGCGAAGCTGCGGGATTCAACTAGTTACTAAAAGTTATTATTACTACTACTATGTTCTACTACTTATTACTCAATAATTATACTATACGAACATTTCGTCCTCGGTAAACTGTGCCGGTATGTAAGACGTGTAATTGGTCCACTATAGATTTGAGCAGCTGGTGCGAACTGCTGGATTGCGGCGTTAGACCTACAAACCTGGAAAATATTATTCTATTAGTAACTTAATATTTTCTATTCATAATTTAATAATGTAATAACCTGCAAACAAAAGGTGCTCAGACATTTTTTTTTTATGTTATACTCCCATTTTGTAACGTCTTATCTGTTGTCACCTTTGATTTTGCTGTTCTCACAACTACGCTGTGTTTGTTATTGTCCTTCTCGGAGTTTCATCTCTTACTCGTACTTGTTGAGCTCCTAAATCTATACGGAAAGAAATGCAGGCCAGCAGCGTGGCCTTGCCGCAGCCCGGCAGGGAGGGGGGCGGAGCGCTAACCTGACGACGAGCGCGAGGTCGGCGAGCCAGGTGTGCGCGAGGGCGGCGGCGCGCGCCAGCAGCGTGGCCTTGCCGCAGCCCGGCAGGGAGGGGGGCGGAGCGCTAACCTGACGACGAGCGCGAGGTCGGCGAGCCAGGTGTGCGCGAGGGCGGCGGCGCGCGCCAGCAGCGTGGCCTTGCCGCGGCCCGGCAGGGAGGGGGGCGGAGCGCTAACCTGACGACGAGCGCGAGGTCGGCGAGCCAGGTGTGCGCGAGGGCGGCGGCGCGCGCCAGCAGCGTGGCCTTGCCGCGGCCCGGCAGGGAGGGGGGCGGAGCGCTAACCTGACGACGAGCGCGAGGTCGGCGAGCCAGGTGTGCGCGAGGGCGGCGGCGCGCGCCAGCAGCGTGGCCTTGCCGCGGCCCGGCAGGGAGGGGGGCGGAGCGCTAACCTGACGACGAGCGCGAGGTCGGCGAGCCAGGTGTGCGCGAGGGCGGCGGCGCGCGCCAGCAGCGTGGCCTTGCCGCAGCCCGGCAGGGAGGGGGGCGGAGCGCTAACCTGACGACGAGCGCGAGGTCGGCGAGCCAGGTGTGCGCGAGGGCGGCGGCGCGCGCCAGCAGCGTGGCCTTGCCGCAGCCCGGCAGGGAGGGGGGCGGAGCGCTAACCTGACGACGAGCGCGAGGTCGGCGAGCCAGGTGTGCGCGAGGGCGGCGGCGCGCGCCAGCAGCGTGGCCTTGCCGCGGCCCGGCAGGGAGGGGGGCGGAGCGCTAACCTGACGACGAGCGCGAGGTCGGCGAGCCAGGTGTGCGCGAGGGCGGCGGCGCGCGCCAGCAGCGTGGCCTTGCCGCAGCCCGGCAGGGAGGGGGGCGGAGCGCTAACCTGACGACGAGCGCGAGGTCGGCGAGCCAGGTGTGCGCGAGGGCGGCGGCGCGCGCCAGCAGCGTGGCCTTGCCGCAGCCCGGCAGGGAGGGGGGCGGAGCGCTAACCTGACGACGAGCGCGAGGTCGGCGAGCCAGGTGTGCGCGAGGGCGGCGGCGCGCGCCAGCAGCGTGGCCTTGCCGCAGCCCGGCAGGGAGGGGGGCGGAGCGCTAACCTGACGACGAGCGCGAGGTCGGCGAGCCAGGTGTGCGCGAGGGCGGCGGCGCGCGCCAGCAGCGTGGCCTTGCCGCGGCCCGGCAGGGAGGGGGGCGGAGCGCTAACCTGACGACGAGCGCGAGGTCGGCGAGCCAGGTGTGCGCGAGGGCGGCGGCGCGCGCCAGCAGCGTGGCCTTGCCGCGGCCCGGCAGGGAGGGGGGCGGAGCGCTAACCTGACGACGAGCGCGAGGTCGGCGAGCCAGGTGTGCGCGAGGGCGGCGGCGCGCGCCAGCAGCGTGGCCTTGCCGCAGCCCGGCAGGGAGGGGGGCGGAGCGCTAACCTGACGACGAGCGCGAGGTCGGCGAGCCAGGTGTGCGCGAGGGCGGCGGCGCGCGCCAGCAGCGTGGCCTTGCCGCAGCCCGGCAGGGAGGGGGGCGGAGCGCTAACCTGACGACGAGCGCGAGGTCGGCGAGCCAGGTGTGCGCGAGGGCGGCGGCGCGCGCCAGCAGCGTGGCCTTGCCGCAGCCCGGCAGGGAGGGGGGCGGAGCGCTAACCTGACGACGAGCGCGAGGTCGGCGAGCCAGGTGTGCGCGAGGGCGGCGGCGCGCGCCAGCAGCGTGGCCTTGCCGCAGCCCGGCAGGGAGGGGGGCGGAGCGCTAACCTGACGACGAGCGCGAGGTCGGCGAGCCAGGTGTGCGCGAGGGCGGCGGCGCGCGCCAGCAGCGTGGCCTTGCCGCGGCCCGGCAGGGAGGGGGGCGGAGCGCTAACCTGACGACGAGCGCGAGGTCGGCGAGCCAGGTGTGCGCGAGGGCGGCGGCGCGCGCCAGCAGCGTGGCCTTGCCGCAGCCCGGCAGGGAGGGGGGCGGAGCGCTAACCTGACGACGAGCGCGAGGTCGGCGAGCCAGGTGTGCGCGAGGGCGGCGGCGCGCGCCAGCAGCGTGGCCTTGCCGCGGCCCGGCAGGGAGGGGGGCGGAGCGCTAACCTGACGACGAGCGCGAGGTCGGCGAGCCAGGTGTGCGCGAGGGCGGCGGCGCGCGCCAGCAGCGTGGCCTTGCCGCAGCCCGCGCCGCCCAGCAGCGCCAGGGGAACGCGGCTCTCACTCTGCACGTACCTACAGAACACACCCATTCAGAGTTATCATTATCTTCATCCAGAGTTATCAAGGAAAAAATCATTTGTATTATTTTATTTTATCCGTTCACTGTTCAACCGTACGAAACACCGCCGTAATCGTCATCAAATAACATCTACGAAAAAAATATGATCATTGCTTACAATTTCAGTTCATTGAGCGTTATTTCCCGGTTGGAAGTGCACTGTGTTGCCTTTTGACAGAATGCAAGATGCTCGCTAATTTCCTCGAACAAACTGAAAAAAAAATTTAATTAAAATTATGTATAATAAAGGCAACTATGAATTCAAATGAGTGTAAAAGCAAATATGGCTACGGTTTACAGCGAATTTCATGGCTTCATAAGATCGCACACATGTTTCTTATTATTGCTTAACCCTGACGCTTGCAGCGCAATTTGATTGACACTACAGTCGAGTCTCTCAGCGAGCTACACGCACGCCTAGATTATGATACGCTCGCTTATGTTTCTTCTGGATAGAATCTAAATAAACATAACAACCCACCTAGTAGTAGGAACCCCGCAGTAGCCAGCCGGTGTCTCCCCCTCAGCCACCAGTCCGTCCAGCAGCGCGTCGAGTCTCCCAGCGAGCGCTACACGCACGCCTGGATTATTATACGCTCGCTTATGTTTCTTCTGGATACAATCTAAAAAAAAGAAGGAACCTACCTAGTAGGAACCCCGCAGTAGCCAGCCGGTGTCTCCCCCTCAGCCACCAGTCCGTCCAGCAGCGCATCGAGCCTCTCAGCGAGCGCCACGCACGCCTGGATTATGATACGCTCGCTTATGTTTCTTCTGGATGGAATCTAAATAAACGTAAGAACCCACCTAGTAGGAACCCCACAGTAGCCAGCCGGCGTGTCCCCCTCAGCCACCAATCCGTCCAGCAGCGCGTTGAGTCTCTCAGCGAGCGCCACACGGACGCCTGGATTTTGATACGCTCGCTTATATTTTATCTGGATGCAATCTAAATGAACGTAAGAACCCACCTAGTAGGAACCCCGCAGTAGCCAGCCGGCGTCTCCCCCTCAGCCACCAGCCCGTCCAGCAGCGCGTCGAGTCTTTCAGCGAGCGCCACGCACGCCTGGATTGATACGCTCGCTTACGTTTCTTCTGGATAAAATCTAAATAAACATAAGAACCCACCTAGTAGGAACCCCGCAGTAGCCAGCCGGCGTCTCCCCCTCAGCCACCAGGCCGTCCAGCAGCGCGTCCAGCCTCTCAGCGAGCGCCACACGGACGCCCGCGGTGTACTCGTCGTCGTTGGCGCCGGACACGCTCGCGTTACGACCGCGCACGCTCGCTCGGATTATGTTACGCTCGCTTAGGTTCATCTGAATAATCAAGGTCAGGTAAGATTGGGTTAGCTAAAATATATTCAAGAATAAAAAAAATATACGTGACGATATAGATAATCTCTTTCCTTTGAGAAGTCGTTTAAAATTAGCTTTCATCAGAGTTCCAAATTTCGCTATTAACCCATTATTGTTCTACTTAATGTCATACACATAATGTCAGTTTCAGACTGCGTTGGCCAAGTGCAAATTGGAAGATTTCACACATTTTTGTCAACTTTTTCGTCTTTGCCTTAGACAATGATCAAGGCAGAGAATCTAACTATATGTAAGAGTGTTAAAAGTATAACTAATCTGGGAGTTTATTGTATTTTAAATCAGGGTATTTTTATGTTTGTCGTCGTGAAATTGAACTGGGACTATATTCAAATGTCATAAGTGAAGCACCACCGTCTCGTACCCTCAAATCCTTCTGCAGGTTAGCAAGTCGTCGCTGCAGCTCCTGGTGGTGGGCCAGGTCGTGGGCGTCCGTGGGCGGCGGCTCCGCGGCCGCGCGGCACACCCACACGCAGCGCCGCGCCGCCTCGCTGCTCATCAGCACCGTGTGTTGTACCTCCTAGGGTAAATGTATCGGGGATTCAGAAGTGCAAGGTAAAACGTAATGATGCGACCAGGGTGTTACCACCGTTACGGTGTGGTCGCCGGCGCACTTTCATGACGAGACTATTTTAGTATTTTTGAGTAGTAACACATCTGAGATTGATTTCCGAAAGTTTTAGAAAGACTTAAAAGCCCAAAAATGTTGCCAAAATTACTTATAGATGTCGAACTGTCCCGCAAATCATCATGAGATGGCTATATTAGTAGCTAGTAATCTGAATCACGCCATCGAAATTTTCTCTACATTCACTACTACGTGTTTATATACAAGTCGAAGCTTGTGTTCGAAAACAGAGATTATCCGAGCACGGACATGCAGGCATGATCAACTAGTCTGTCGGGAAATCTCCCTTTGCCAAAACAGTATACGTAGACCAATCTTCCTACCTGTTCCAAAACAGTAGTAAGGTAAGCATCGCAGGCCTCCTGCGGCAGCGTCCGGACGAGGACGTTGAGGGCCTTCGCCATCTCCCGTCGCCAGCGCGCCGGCGCCCCCCGCACCAGGCGGTAGCACGGCGGCGTCGTGCTGCTGTCCAGGCTGTACCTGGGGGTTGGAAGATTGGTTTAGAAAACGAAGTAGACGAGAGAGTAGAGTTTTGACGACCCGCATGGCGCAGCGGTTGACATACCGGTCTGACGGGCACTGGGTCCCGGGTTCGATTCCCGGCCAGACAGGTATCTGAATGATAAGTTTAGATTTCTGTTCTGGGTCTGGGTGTATGTGTATTCGTCTTGTGTGTGTACCCGCCATGGTACCCACCATGGTACCCACGACACAGGAGAAAATCCTACTGTGGGGCTATGAGTGTAGTAGCCGTGTGTAAAAAAAAAAAAAAAAGATGAAAGACTAAACGAACGAACGAATGAGATGAGTGAAT
Organism: Spicauda simplicius; assembly: GCA_949699795.1. Taxonomy (NCBI): domain Eukaryota; kingdom Metazoa; phylum Arthropoda; class Insecta; order Lepidoptera; family Hesperiidae; genus Spicauda; species Spicauda simplicius. Next base: position 4,045,833 of record OX453080.1, read on the forward strand.
GAGTAATTAATGAATGATAAATTACAAATAAAGTAAAGTGCGGGAGACACAAGCGCGACATCGCCCGCCGCACCAGGCGGTTTGGAGATTGGTTTAGAAAACTAAGTAGAAGATAAATAATAATATAATTTTTTTATATACCGATGATTTCATTTACCACCGTTTTACTACTGACATTGTAATTTTATTTTGAATTAGCTGATATAATTTGTATTAACTTGCAATTAATTTGTAATTTTTTTTCTCATTAGTTTACACTCGCTTTCTGTGCATGCAGTCTACACCTTTAATTATAATGACACTTGTCTTTTCCTAATGTTATCTTCTGCTTATGCTGTAATTGTTGTACATTATGTTGGTGTTCAAATAAATGAAATAAATATTTAAATAAAAGATAGATAAATGAACTAACGAATGAGATGAGTGAATGAGTTGAATGAGTAATGAATGAATGATAAAGCAATGAGTATGGGGAGCGCCACCGCGCCCGCGTCCCCTGCACCTGGCGATAGCAGGGAGGCGTCGTGATGCTGTCCAGGCTATACCTGGGGGTTGGAAGATTGGCTTAGAAAACGAAGTAGAAGATGAAAGACTAAATGAACGAACGAGATGAGTGAATGAGTTGAAAGAGTAACGAATGAATGATAAAGCAATGAGTTCGGGAGGCGTCGTGCTCCTCTCTAGGCTATACCTGGTGGTTGGAAGATTGGTTTAGAAAACACGCGTCATCTTTGCTTTTAAATTACGCCATGTGCTAGGGCTTTACGCGGTAACTGCTTGAGTAGCTTTCTTCTCCATTGATTATTAGTCCTTCAAGCTATGTTGCCGATCCATTACCACTTTGGCTAGCTAATTTTATCTAAAACACTTCACTGTTGATTAAATATTGAATCATAAAATTGACGACCCGCGTGGCGCAGCGGTTAGCGTACCGGTCTGACATGCAGTGGGTCCCGGGTTCGATTCCCGGCCAGACAGGTATCTGAACGATGAGTTTAGATTCTTGTTCTGGGTCTGGGTGTTTGTGTATTCGTCTTTGTGTATGTCCATGGCACCCACGACACAGGAGAAAATCCTACTGTGGGGCTATGAGTGTAGAAAGCGTTTATAAAACCTGTGACCAAATCTATTTGCCCTTAGGATTAAATACGAACCATTTATTAAGCAGTGCCTTATCAGTCTCATCCTCGGCTGCTTCCAGCGCGGCCTTATAGTCAGCGCACTCCAATGTGTGAGGTAGCAGGGGAGTGCCCAGGTTCGAGTTCAGAAACAGCACTGGGACCACTGCGCCCAGCTCTGATTGACCTGAAGAAAAAAGTAATAATCGATAAAAAATTAACAACTTTTTATAATATTGAAGTGACAAACTCGATACTGATTACTGCCGCCCAGGGATATTTGTAAGAAGTTTTGCTACTTCAATTTTGATTTGATAGATGGTCTTTTTTTTTTTATTTGACTGAAGTAGCAAACGAGCATGCAGTTAACCTGATGGTAAGTAGTCACTGCCGCCCATGGACATCTGCAATCAGCTATATACAGGACATGGGTTCCATCTGAAGACAATCACAGATGCCTTGCCACTCACGAGGACTATGATGGTCGCCTCATGTGAAAGTGTGCCGGCAACCACACCCTTCTATCGAAACGCAAGAACTGCTTCACGCTAGAAATAGGTGTGGTGGTGGTACTTCCCCGGTCGAACTACACTGGTTCTACCACCTTGAAAGTCTTACCTGTCAGTCTTACTTGAGCTTGACCACCGATGCGTTGTTCCCTCCGAAGACTAAGTTACAACGCCTTAGAAAAGTATGTCTGCCTTCACACTAAAACACAGCAGTCCTTATCACAAAAATGGTTGTAGCAATGGCTTCAGATTCGAAGCACAAAAGATTCTATGACCTTTCAACTGTCTTAGAAACCAATCTTTAAACGGTTTGAACACCAGGTTTCACCAGCTAAACTTACGAGCCAATTCCGCGATGCACAGAACCGGGAACCGGTGGTCCCTCTGCTGTTCGAGCGGCGACCGCCAGTGCAGATCCGCGACATGGACTCTCCAGCCTCGCTTGCGCGCTCTCACCCTCAGCCTGGCTGCAGCTCCGCATTGCAACGCGCCTTTTTCTGCACAGCAATCTAGGAATGGTAAAGTAAGCCATATTATCTTATTTATTTATTTATGCATGCACAAGGAAATCAAAATACAAAAAGAGAACTTATAACTAACATTTAGTGCAAAGGTACTGCTTATTTCTAATTTTTTTCTTCTTTTTTATTAGATTTAAATAGCTGACGAGCGTGCATTATACTGATAGTAAGTATACTGCCGTCATGGACATCTCTAAGGATCTTCATACAGAATCGGGGTTCAAGCTGAAGACAGTCACAGATGCGTTGTTAGTAGTAGACAGTGATTGTGATAGTGAAAGGAATTGAAAGTCAATCACAGTTCGTTTGTAACTAATGAATTTATTGAGAAAACTTTCAGAAATGTGTTTTTTTTTAGTTCTTATATGATTTCTTGAAAGTGTAATAGAAATGTTGATGTTGAAGGACAACTTCACGATAATTTTCTTGCGTCCAGCGCGACTTACTAGAATTTCTTGCAGAGTGTGGGCACAGAACCAACTTTTGCCTTAAAATTTCTCTAGCAAAGGATTTTTACCATCAATTTTTTTTTATCTGGCTAAAGTAGCAAACGAGCATGCAGTCCACCGGATGGTAAGTGGTCACTGCCGCTCATGGACATCTGTAATCAACTTTATACAGAAAAGGGGTTCCATCTGAAGTCAATCACAGATGCGTTGCTACTCCCGAGGACTATGATGGTCGCCTCATATAACAGTGTGTCGGCAACCGCACCCTCCATCGAAACGCAAAAAATGCTTCACGCTAGAAATAGGTAGAATATAATAGAATATATTTATTTGCAATAATTGTGGTGTAACATGGTCTCAGGTCAAAATATATAGTTCTACACAATCAGCCATATACTTTCATGGCGTGCAACTTTTCCAGTATTAAACTTATTTACAATGTCAGATTACGTAATTTATTAATATACAATTTTAGCAAATTATAAATAGTAATATTATTAAATTAATAAGTAATAAATTTTAATAAATGATTAATTGAATAAATGTCAGCATCCTAATTATTAACCTAGTTGTGGCGGTGGTACTTCCCCGGTCGAACACTACACTACCTTCAAAACTACTTCGAGCAGTTATTACGTGGCATCTTTGCGTTTAAGCCACTCAAGCATACCTTGCGAATCAGCAGCACAAACATATATAAGCATCGCGCGGCGCCGCCTCGTCCGCTGCCCAGGGTTCTTGCCCAGCAGGTACGAGCGGTGCTCCTCGGGCAGCGCCGCCACGTTCGCCGGGATCGGCGGCCCCACCACATCCTCGCGTGGCGACGGACATGCCACCGGCGACGATAGGGATATGGAATCTGGAAATGAAATGCGTACATCCTTTTACTGGACTTCTTCAACTATGCTGATCCTGTGGTTTAGTTAAATTGTAAATGAAGAAATATCGACACGTATACAAAACTATGTGGCGACCTCCCGCTACTCATCAAAAGATGGCGCTACTAGTATTCTGAAACACACTATCGAAGTATTATCAGAATCCTGCATATATATAAGTTCCGAACGATTTTTGGAGCAAGGCCGCTGCCCAGGCACGATCACGTAGCTTGGCGGGAGATCTGCCTTTGCCAAAAGTATATAATTATGTTCATAAGTAACTAACATGTAGGTAGCTATGATAATAATATACTAAAGAACTATAGTGCTTGTCTATGTTACTCATCTTAGATACGAGGTGCACCGGTACATAATGATGAAGCCTGTTAAAGATTTTGGGGTTCCAGTGGGCCAAGGGGGAGGGGGCATCGGTATAGCCCCAGGTAGCACGTTATTGGGGGTGGCAAATTTTATTTAAATATGTTACTCGTGTATTTGTAGAAATACATCGAAATTCTCGCAACTCTGGGCATCACACATAGAGAGCGCCGAATATTTAGACTGTACAAAGACAGTTTCAAATGTTAATTATTTTTGGCGACTTTTTGTCGTTATTATGGAGTTTGTTTTTTTCATCAATTAATATTTTAAAACACGGTGCCTAAATGGGTGGGCAGCGAATTCTACTTCGCTCCTAGGCGGCATGAACCCATTACACACCACTGAATGGTTCAATCGTCAATTCTAGCTTTCGGAGACATTTACATTCGATGAAACGACGTTAATTGTAACAAAAAAAAAACAAGTACCTGAGACACTGGATCCAACCGGAGCCCTAGGGCCTTTCAGCTGCGGCTTCTTGTCCTTGATGGAGGGCTGGGGCTCCAGCAGCTCCTGGGGTTGCTCGGCGCTGGCGTCGAAGGACGGCTTCGTCACGCGGTAGGACGGCGACCTGCGGGCGCAGCAATTCGGTCTACGCTATGTTATTGCTGCTCTTTGCATTGAGGTAATGTTCTATGTTACACACTTTCACATGAGGCGACCATAGTCCTCGGGAGTCGCAACGCATCTGTGATTGACTTCAGATGGAACCCATGTTCTGTGTGAAGTTGATTACAGATGTCTATCGGCGGCAGTGGTTTTTAAAATCTACTTTTTTTTTTATCTGACTGAAGTAGCAAACGAACATGCAGTCGACCTGATGGTAAGTGGCCACACTTACCATCAGGTGGACTGCATGTTCGTTACCTACTTTAGTCAGATAAAAAAATGTATGGACGTATGGGGGACGGAACTGATCCACATCATCCAAAATGAGAAGAGCGAAAATTGATCCTTTTTTGTCGACAGAGACTATTTATTCCGGATCTCCTCCCCTAAACGGGTGGGAAACAATCATTGTCAACTAGGTGGTAGAACCAGTGTAGTTCGACCGGGGAAGTACCACCGCCACACCTATTTCTAGCGTGAAGCAGTTCTTACGTTTCGATGGAAGGGTATGGTGCCGGCACACTTTTATATAAGGCGACCATCATAGTCCTCAGGAGTAGCAACGCATCTTTGATTGACCTCAGATAGAATGCATGTTCTGTATGAAGTTGATTACACATGCCCATGAGCAACAGTGACCACTTACTGCTGGACCTCATGCTCGTTTGCTACTTCAGTCAGATAAAAAAAAAGTAGATTTTTAAAACCAAAAGATACTATTTCACTTAATATGTATTCAACAAAAGAAGGGAACACTAGGGGATTCCCAAAAAAAGGCTCTAAATTCCGGTAAGTAAACGCTGGTAAACTTTTCCTAGGAAATACGTTTGACTACTTATGATATCAGGTTGATTTTTTGGTTGTTGGTTGTCAAATTACAGAGACACATGTGTAGAGCAGTGATAGCCTAATGGTTAAAACTTGCCCTCTCGATCATGAGGTCCTAGGTTCAAACCACTGATTTTTATAAAATTTTGTGCGTATTAGAAAATATTTATCCCCATTAACCCATTATTGTCCCACTGCTGGGCACGGGTCTTCTCTCAGAAGGAGATTTAGGCCATAGTCCACCGCGCTGACCAAGTGTGAATAGGTGGACTTCACACACCTCCGACAACTTTTTTTTATAAAGAACTCTCGGGTGTGTAGGTTTCCTCACGATGTTTTCCTTCATCAAAAAGTTGTGATAATTAATTTCTAATAAGCACGTAGATCAGTGGTGCGTGCCGGATTTGAACCTCGGACCTCCCGACTGAGAGGGCGTTTCAACCATTAGGCTATCACTGCTCTCTCATTCACTAGAATCAAGTACTAATTTCGCTTACAATCTTGCCCCATCATGTATTTATTAATCAAATATGTCTCATTGGTGCCTAGTGACGTCAAAAGGGGACAGTGGGGGAGATTGATAACGCACTATCGTGTTTCAGCACGCCGCGGTGGGTAAATATTTGCCCCCATCCTCCTCAGATTGAAAGGGTTATTAAAGCGCCATTGCGAGACATCTGAGTTTCTTTCCTATAACCAAGAAGCAATCTGTCTGCTCACACAATAAATATTCTATTCTATCTATATATTAATACGTGAAGCAAAAATTTGTGATCCGTTTTTAACATACTTCCGCAGACGGAGAACTGGGAAATTACGCACGGTTATAGTTGATGTGTGTTGCCAGTGATGACCTACGGCGCCGAAACGTGGTCCTTCACTGTAGGCCTCATTCGGAGGCTCAGGGTTGCTCAGCGTGCTATGGAGAGGGTTATGCTCGGAATTTCGCTACGAGACATGATTCGCAACGATGAAATACGTAGACGAACGAAGCTTACAGACATAGCTCTCAAAATTAGCAGGCTGAAGTGGCAGGGGGCCGGCCACATCGCTCGCAGGACCGATAACCGATGGGGAAGGAAGGTTCTCGAGTGGCGACCACGTTTAGGCAAAAGGAGGACAGGTCGCCCCTCCTACCAGATGGACCGATGACCTGAAGAAGACAGCGGGAAACCGTTGAATTCAGAGGGCACAGGACCGGTTGGAGTGGCGCCATTTAGGGGAGGCCTATGTTCAGCAGTGGACATCAAAAGGCTGATGGATGGATGGATAGTTGATGTAGAGAAGGATTACGGAATGAGGGGCGGTCGCTTTCGCAAGAGCTTCTCGGTTTGAAGGTCATCAGAAGGGTTGTTGTCTTTTAAGCTATTGCATAGCTTTTCTCGCAGCTTTGAGCGCGGCGACCGAATCAAGAAATTCCGTAACGAAAAAAACCTAACACCCTCACTGCACCTACCACGTAGCGCGGCCGAGCGTTCGCTTAACGTGTATGTATGTGGTACGACAGTACGAAGCTCGCAGGCATCGAGAAGAGTTGCTCGGAAATCAGACGAATATGTAAGCAGCTGTTTGTGAGAAAGTATATAGTATCAAAGAAAAAAACTTGAATTAATATCTGAGAAAAAATACTGCATAAATAAATAAATAATTACAATTGCATAAGTTGATAAGTTGAGTGCCACACGACTTTTTTATTATATAGGTATCCAAAACCCGCAGTCCATGCTAAATAGTTGATAATACTTTAATGTTTTTCTATTGTGTTATTAATAATATTTCGTCGTCAACCCATTATTGTCCCACTGCTGGGCACGGGTCTTCTCTCAGTATGAGATAGTTTAGGCCATAGTCCACCGCGCTGGCCAAGTGCGAATTGGTGGACTTCACACACCTCCGAAGACTTTTTTTTTTTAAAGAACTCTCGGATGTGTAGGTTTCCTCACGATGTTTTCCTTCACCGAAAATCAGTGATAATTAATTTAAAATACGCACATGAATCAGTGGTGCGTGCCTGGGTTTCAACCTCGGACCTCCCGATCGAGAGGGCAAGTTTCAACCATTAGGCTATCACTGCCTAACTTAATAATATTTCAGACCTTATTAATATTATAAGTGTGAAAGTTTGTGGAGATGTATGTTTGTTACTCTTTCACGCAAAAAGTACAAATCACATTTCGCTGAAATTTAGCCCACAGTTACATAGTTTATGACTTGGATATGGATGTGTTATATATGTCGGCGCGACACCGCGTATTTATGAAAAACACGTCGCCGAAAATAATTATTTTAGTTAGATTGAAGATCGAAAATTGTTTGTTCATTAAATTAGCAATATTTAGTGATTTTTAGAATTGTAATTTAGTTTACCCTCCATAAATTTGTTATTGTCCCCTCACCAAACATTGTTATAAAAAGGCGAGCGCCTGTCGGTAGAAAAAGATTCTTGTTTAACCGTCGAAGCGATCGGACCTCCTCAATTGTGAATAAATCGAAGAAGTTTATTCCTGTGTTTTACTTGAAATCTTCAATAATGGACAGTAATGAAGACTCCTGGCTTTCCTGACTTCACATTTCACCGTTCTCTTCGTTATATATAATTAGTGTTGCCCAAATGCAAGAACAAGACGAGACTTAGCCAGTCTTGGTCTTGGTCTTGCGCCAATACACCTGGTCTTGGTCTTGGTCTTGGTCTTGCGCTCCCAGTCTTGGTCTTGGTCTTGGTCTTGCAGCAAGAGTCTTGCAAGTCTTGCAATTACCTATTAGTCTATTACTATTTATTAAAGTTTGACTAAATGTACAATAATAGTACCTAAGTAATTAATTTAAAACCATATAAGTAATCAATATTATAATATATACTTACTAGAATGAATTAATATGACATCTACTACCTATCCTTACCATTTTATCCCAATCATAATACTACTTGCGTGATCAGTATAATGTATTCATTTTCATTCTAAGCACTCTGAAACTTATTTATTCTTTGGAACACCTGTAGGTACTCTTAAAATTCGAAATTATTTTGCATGAGTATACCTACGCCCTATGGCGGCAATCAAATAGTGTCAAATGTTTTAGATTTCAAAAGAAGCCGCCGGCGCGTGTATCATAACCATGTACTTCCGAAAAGCGGCAAATTTCTTTGAGAAGTAAGTACAAAACCTTTGATGCCGCATTATTAAAGTGCCGATGGTTAAAACATAACTATACATGCACTCAGTTTGATTTTAATAGATATTTTTTTATTCGCTATGTTTATGGTATTAGTCGTAATGCGCATAGGTCCAGTTTTTCATATTCTTTGATACAATTTTTTGCGTCTCATAGAATTCTTAAGCGTACCTACCTATACACCGAACTGTTACACCTAACTACTCAGTGAAATAGCGCTAAGTCCTAGCTGCAAGACGCAAGAGTCTTGCAGGCTATGTCTTGTTCTTGCTCAAGTCTTGCACGGTCAGTCTTGGTCTTGGTCTTGTTAAAAATACGCGGTCTTGTTCTTGGTCTTGGTCTTGCAAAAACGCAAGAACAAGACCAAGACTGCAAGACCAAGATTGAATTTGGGCAACACTATATATAATGATTATTATGTTAGTAAAGCATAATAATCATTTAACCGAAAGCGGACGGAGTTGCGAGAATAAGTTAGTAATACTATAATATACTAACTTATTCTCGCAACATTATAATATATGATTTTAGACTAGTATTATCGCGGAATTGATACATTATAATACTTAACGGGTACTCACGTTATGAGGTTTATGAGTTCTTAAAGAATTCTTTTTGCCGATATTTCGACCCAGTTGCATGGATCGTGGTCACGGCCAAACTGCGGTAAAAAGAATTCTATAGGAATTCATAAACCGCATATCGTGAGTACCCGTTATGTATTATAAAATATTATAATAAATTAAGAAATATTAAAAAGTAGGGTGTATTTATTCCTTTGATATTAAGTCACACCGTATTCACTCCTAAAAAACTGCCTGAGTACAGAAAAGACTGTCGACACCTAAATAATCTTTATCCCCACTTCTATACCAGTGACATAGCCGTAGTATATCAAGACGGAGGGTAAAATGTCCTACATACATATGCAGCCTCGTAGCTTTCGTAGCAGTTGTCTACGAAGAGCTACGGAGGTAACTTCAAAAAAAATTAAGAGCCATAATCAGAATTGAAATGAAATGAAATGAAATATCTTTATTTTGTATTGGGTTCTATATCGTATTAAAGACCTCTAGAAAAAGTTTTCACCTAAATTTATTCCATGTACAGACAGCGACCTCTTACAGATTTATTATAGTATAGATAGGCCTACGGGGGCACTTACAAATTGTCAGTTACTTTTTTTTCTTACACTACCACCGGATCGGAATACGACCTCAACTGAGAAGATCCGGCAAGAAACTCAATTCACTGAGGAACTGCTGGGCACTAGTATCTTCATAGAATTGCTAGGTGGTAAAAGTAACGAGACATGATTCGCAACGATGAAATCAGTAGACGAACAAAGCTTATCGACATAGCTCTCAAAATTAGCAAGCTGAAGTGGCAATGGGCCGGCCACATCGCTCATAGGACCGATAACCGCGTCCCTGTAGCCTCGGGGTCAGAATAGGGCTACGGTATCCCCTGCCTGTCGTAAGAGGCGACTAAAAGGGGCTTCCGGGGTTGCAGACGGCTAGAGTGGGAGCTCGAACCGTTCGGTCAGGCAATCCCGGGAAGGACGGCGGTATGTGTGGTCGCATACCGTCGTAAAGACTAGACGGAGCGGTGGGCCCAGCCGCCCATCTGGGAGGAGCCCTAAAGAAGACAGCGGGAAACCGTTGGATTCAGAAGGCACAAGACCGGTTGGAATGGCGTCATTCAGAGCCTATGTCCAGCAGTGGACCTCAAAGCGCTGATGGATGGATGGACGGAAAAGTAACGTCGAAGTTTCGATGAGGAGGTACCACTGTCACAAAATTTGTGGAGGCGGTATCTCCATAACTAGAAATGAGTGTGGAGGTTACACTTTATTAGTGTCAGTCCCGACCGACTTAAATGATGAATTCGAACTTTAGTGGCCTTGTTGGGTGCTTCCATGTTACCCTCGACACAGGAAAAATCCTAATGTGTTGTGTTTCCTTATGTCCGTGTGTTTACTTAACACCAACGCACTTATAATAATATCAACAAAGCCTACTAAACACTGTTTAGTAGGCTTTGTTGATATTCATTGATGAATTCAGTAATATTATCTTAAAATTTAGATTTAACAAATGAGCATAATACCTTTTGGTGATAAGTGGCCACTGACGCCGAAGGAAATCTGTTATGAACGGAAGAGTAGTCACTTAGGCTATGACTTAATATGTCCCTGTAGTTCCGGGACCAGAATAGGACTACGGTACCCTCTGCCTGTCGTAAAAGGCGACTAAAAGAGGCTTCCGGGGTTGCAGGTGGGAAGAGTGGGAGCTCGAACCGTCCGGTCAAGTGACCCCGGGAAGGACGGCGGCATGTGTGGTTGCATGTTGCCGTAAAAACCAGAAGGTGCGGTGAGCAGTTCACGCCCACCAGAGAAGAGCCCGATGGGGCACACGCTGAGGACACCGGCGGCAGTCAACTGGAGTTCCCGGAGTCCTCTTCGCAGCGTCGAGGTCGGCCACCGGGGGGGTTTTAGTGCAGTAAGAATCCCACATAACCCGCGTCGCTCCCACGACGTCGGGTACTTTTTGAAAGCTTCCCCCTCGAAAACAAAAAAAAAGGCTATGAGTTACTCATATTTCAAACAAGAGCACATGTCGGAAACAGCTAAGACAATAATGCCTTCGGATTGAAACCATAAACGGTTCTACACCCTTAAATAACTGTGAAAAATGTGGAATTAGCTTCCGAGGTATTTCCGGGGCGTTATGACACGGGACTTTTTAAAAAAGGTGCGAAAAGAGCTCTCCCTCAAAGCCGGCGATGCATTGGCGACTCCTTTCATGTTGCATGGTGACTATTTCTATCAGGTAGCCCGTCTGCCCTATCAGATTTAAGTATATAAAAAAACCGTTCCTTTTTTCACAAAATTTTGACCCAAGGACCAATTTTAAAGCAGCTTATTAAAATCACTTCTTCGTTGTCATTTTTGCAGAAACAAAAGCTTTCCGCTTCAACATCGCCGTTTCCATAAAAACAAAAGATTGTGCGGAATTTGTAAATATCAATTACCTTATACACCTTGGAAGGATTTGCATAAAATTCTTTTGTTGCTAATTGGTAAGCCGGTGTTACTGCCTCGGGAAAATCTGGGGGCGTTTAATTTTTGCTGGTTTAACTTTTTTTGCTGTAGGCTAACACTAAAACTGGCAACGCAGTTATCAAGGACCAATAATTATACGTTAACATGAAAAAAAAGAAACTCATGTTTTCACCAAAGCGTCTTTTTTAGTTTTTTTTACTTATATTTTTATTTTTCCCTTAAATAACGGCCTTATAATAAAATATCAAGCCAACAATGTACAGAACAATTATCCCACAGAGAAACAAAAAAAATTTTAAACAAAAAATACAACCGACTTCCATGCCACATAAAAGTAAAAAATAATTTAAATACATGTTGGTTTAGAGCAAACACAGTTCTTAGTACATAGTCCCGAAGTCGGCGCTTACCATATTTTGCTGGATCATGACGAAACTACATGTATCTTATATGAGCGCCGACTTCGGGACTATGTACTAAGAACTGTGTTTGCTCTAAACCAACATGTATTTAAATTATTTTTTACTTTTATGTGGCATGGAAGTCGGTTGTATTTTTTGTTTAAAATTTTTTTTTTCACGCTTTTCAGTCACGATAGAATCAGTTATGGCTGTTGCTAGACGTCCGCTAACCGGATGAATAAAATTATGTGCTGACGTCATCATATAAAAATAGACTTCTTTGACACAACCGGTCGGGGGCGCTACCGCGCCCCCTCCCTTAGATTCTGAATTGGAAAAATCTGTTCGAACCTAACCTAACCGAATAAAACAACTTTTTCTGAGTAAACATTTATTTAAAGAATAGACCTTTAATTATCAATATTTAAAGTAGAAAAAGTAATATAAACCTTATAACTAAGAGTATAATTCAACTGATACTGATAAAAATAACCCATCCAATTTAAAAAGGTTGGTAGTACTCTTGCATCTTTCAGGTAATTGTATTCAAAGTGGAATTTTTGATCATAATTATATCCTCTCCGAAACTCATTGTTGGTATTGTGAACAACAACATTATGTATACGTAAGCACAATATGGCCGATGCCTACGGTTTAAACTTGAAGGACCCCAGCATTATCAGGGTTGAGGAGTTGAAGGTCAAAATTATCATGTCATATCTTTGCTTAGTAATCTCATTACATATACGTAAGCACCATATGGCCGATGCTTATGGTTTAAACTTGCAGTACCCTGCATCATCAGGGTTGAAGAGTTGAAGGTCAATTTTCTTATCATACGTCTTTGCTTTGTAAATTTATTACATATCCATAAGTATCAAATGGCCAACGCCTATGGTTTAAGCCTGAAGTACCCCTGCATCATCAGGGCCGAAGAATTGAAGGTCAAAATTATCATGTCATATCTTTTCTATGTAATCTCATCGCATGCACGTAAGCAACAGATCCCCAACTTCTATGGCTTGGACTTACAGTACCCTGCATCATCAGGGTTGAGGAGTTGAAGGTCAACTTTTTTATCATACGTCTTCGCTTTGTAAATATATTACATACCCATAAGCATCAAATGGCCAACGCCTATAGTTTAAGCCTGAAGTACCCCTGCATCATCAGAGTTGAGGAGTTGAAGGTCAAATTTTTCATCTTATATCTTTGGTTAGTAATCTTATCAGATATACGTAGCGATCATGTAGCTAACGCCTATAGTTTAAGCTTGAAGCACCCCAGCATCATCAGGATTGAGGAGTGGAAGGTCCAATTTTCCACCGTATACAACCATTTTTCTAATATTTTACCTTACATTTTTTTAAATATCATTTTGAATGCGTAAGATTGAAATAGCTAAGTTTTATGGCTTAGGCATTCAATACCCCTGCATCATCAGGATTGAGGAGTTGAAGGTCCAATTTTTCGTCGTATACCTTTGCTTAGCAATGTTATTACAAATCCGTGAGCAACAAATGTCTAACGTTTATGGTTTAAGCCTGCAGTACCCCTGCATCATCAGGGTTGAGGAGTTGAAGGTCAAATTTGTCATCGTACATCTTTGCCTTGCTATCTTATTATATATCCGTAAGCACTAAATGGCCATCACCTACGGCTTGGGCTTACAGCACCCTGCATCATCAGGGTTGAGGAGTTGAAGGTCATTTTTTTTATAATATGTCTTTGCTTAGTATTGTTATAACATACCCATAAGCACCAAATGGTCAACCCCAATGGTTTAGGCTTGAGGCACCCCTGCATCATCAGGATTGAGGAGTTGAAGGTCAAATTTTCACATGATTCGCAACGATGAAATACGTAGACGAACGAAGCTTACAGACATAGCTCTCAAAATTAGCAGGCTGAAGTGGCAGGGGGCCGGCCACATCGCTCGCAGGACCGATAACCGATGGGGAAGGAAGGTTCTCGAGTGGCGACCACGTTTAGGCAAAAGGAGGACAGGTCGCCCCTCCTACCAGATGGACCGATGACCTGAAGAAGACAGCGGGAAACCGTTGAATTCAGAGGGCACAGGACCGGTTGGAGTGGCGCCATTTAGGGGAGGCCTATGTTCAGCAGTGGACATCAAAAGGCTGATGGATGGATGGATAGTTGATGTAGAGAAGGATTACGGAATGAGGGGCGGTCGCTTTCGCAAGAGCTTCTCGGTTTGAAGGTCATCAGAAGGGTTGTTGTCTTTTAAGCTATTGCATAGCTTTTCTCGCAGCTTTGAGCGCGGCGACCGAATCAAGAAATTCCGTAACGAAAAAAACCTAACACCCTCACTGCACCTACCACGTAGCGCGGCCGAGCGTTCGCTTAACGTGTATGTATGTGGTACGACAGTACGAAGCTCGCAGGCATCGAGAAGAGTTGCTCGGAAATCAGACGAATATGTAAGCAGCTGTTTGTGAGAAAGTATATAGTATCAAAGAAAAAAACTTGAATTAATATCTGAGAAAAAATACTGCATAAATAAATAAATAATTACAATTGCATAAGTTGATAAGTTGAGTGCCACACGACTTTTTTATTATATAGGTATCCAAAACCCGCAGTCCATGCTAAATAGTTGATAATACTTTAATGTTTTTCTATTGTGTTATTAATAATATTTCGTCGTCAACCCATTATTGTCCCACTGCTGGGCACGGGTCTTCTCTCAGTATGAGATAGTTTAGGCCATAGTCCACCGCGCTGGCCAAGTGCGAATTGGTGGACTTCACACACCTCCGAAGACTTTTTTTTTTTAAAGAACTCTCGGATGTGTAGGTTTCCTCACGATGTTTTCCTTCACCGAAAATCAGTGATAATTAATTTAAAATACGCACATGAATCAGTGGTGCGTGCCTGGGTTTCAACCTCGGACCTCCCGATCGAGAGGGCAAGTTTCAACCATTAGGCTATCACTGCCTAACTTAATAATATTTCAGACCTTATTAATATTATAAGTGTGAAAGTTTGTGGAGATGTATGTTTGTTACTCTTTCACGCAAAAAGTACAAATCACATTTCGCTGAAATTTAGCCCACAGTTACATAGTTTATGACTTGGATATGGATGTGTTATATATGTCGGCGCGACACCGCGTATTTATGAAAAACACGTCGCCGAAAATAATTATTTTAGTTAGATTGAAGATCGAAAATTGTTTGTTCATTAAATTAGCAATATTTAGTGATTTTTAGAATTGTAATTTAGTTTACCCTCCATAAATTTGTTATTGTCCCCTCACCAAACATTGTTATAAAAAGGCGAGCGCCTGTCGGTAGAAAAAGATTCTTGTTTAACCGTCGAAGCGATCGGACCTCCTCAATTGTGAATAAATCGAAGAAGTTTATTCCTGTGTTTTACTTGAAATCTTCAATAATGGACAGTAATGAAGACTCCTGGCTTTCCTGACTTCACATTTCACCGTTCTCTTCGTTATATATAATTAGTGTTGCCCAAATGCAAGAACAAGACGAGACTTAGCCAGTCTTGGTCTTGGTCTTGCGCCAATACACCTGGTCTTGGTCTTGGTCTTGGTCTTGCGCTCCCAGTCTTGGTCTTGGTCTTGGTCTTGCAGCAAGAGTCTTGCAAGTCTTGCAATTACCTATTAGTCTATTACTATTTATTAAAGTTTGACTAAATGTACAATAATAGTACCTAAGTAATTAATTTAAAACCATATAAGTAATCAATATTATAATATATACTTACTAGAATGAATTAATATGACATCTACTACCTATCCTTACCATTTTATCCCAATCATAATACTACTTGCGTGATCAGTATAATGTATTCATTTTCATTCTAAGCACTCTGAAACTTATTTATTCTTTGGAACACCTGTAGGTACTCTTAAAATTCGAAATTATTTTGCATGAGTATACCTACGCCCTATGGCGGCAATCAAATAGTGTCAAATGTTTTAGATTTCAAAAGAAGCCGCCGGCGCGTGTATCATAACCATGTACTTCCGAAAAGCGGCAAATTTCTTTGAGAAGTAAGTACAAAACCTTTGATGCCGCATTATTAAAGTGCCGATGGTTAAAACATAACTATACATGCACTCAGTTTGATTTTAATAGATATTTTTTTATTCGCTATGTTTATGGTATTAGTCGTAATGCGCATAGGTCCAGTTTTTCATATTCTTTGATACAATTTTTTGCGTCTCATAGAATTCTTAAGCGTACCTACCTATACACCGAACTGTTACACCTAACTACTCAGTGAAATAGCGCTAAGTCCTAGCTGCAAGACGCAAGAGTCTTGCAGGCTATGTCTTGTTCTTGCTCAAGTCTTGCACGGTCAGTCTTGGTCTTGGTCTTGTTAAAAATACGCGGTCTTGTTCTTGGTCTTGGTCTTGCAAAAACGCAAGAACAAGACCAAGACTGCAAGACCAAGATTGAATTTGGGCAACACTATATATAATGATTATTATGTTAGTAAAGCATAATAATCATTTAACCGAAAGCGGACGGAGTTGCGAGAATAAGTTAGTAATACTATAATATACTAACTTATTCTCGCAACATTATAATATATGATTTTAGACTAGTATTATCGCGGAATTGATACATTATAATACTTAACGGGTACTCACGTTATGAGGTTTATGAGTTCTTAAAGAATTCTTTTTGCCGATATTTCGACCCAGTTGCATGGATCGTGGTCACGGCCAAACTGCGGTAAAAAGAATTCTATAGGAATTCATAAACCGCATATCGTGAGTACCCGTTATGTATTATAAAATATTATAATAAATTAAGAAATATTAAAAAGTAGGGTGTATTTATTCCTTTGATATTAAGTCACACCGTATTCACTCCTAAAAAACTGCCTGAGTACAGAAAAGACTGTCGACACCTAAATAATCTTTATCCCCACTTCTATACCAGTGACATAGCCGTAGTATATCAAGACGGAGGGTAAAATGTCCTACATACATATGCAGCCTCGTAGCTTTCGTAGCAGTTGTCTACGAAGAGCTACGGAGGTAACTTCAAAAAAAATTAAGAGCCATAATCAGAATTGAAATGAAATGAAATGAAATATCTTTATTTTGTATTGGGTTCTATATCGTATTAAAGACCTCTAGAAAAAGTTTTCACCTAAATTTATTCCATGTACAGACAGCGACCTCTTACAGATTTATTATAGTATAGATAGGCCTACGGGGGCACTTACAAATTGTCAGTTACTTTTTTTTCTTACACTACCACCGGATCGGAATACGACCTCAACTGAGAAGATCCGGCAAGAAACTCAATTCACTGAGGAACTGCTGGGCACTAGTATCTTCATAGAATTGCTAGGTGGTAAAAGTAACGAGACATGATTCGCAACGATGAAATCAGTAGACGAACAAAGCTTATCGACATAGCTCTCAAAATTAGCAAGCTGAAGTGGCAATGGGCCGGCCACATCGCTCATAGGACCGATAACCGCGTCCCTGTAGCCTCGGGGTCAGAATAGGGCTACGGTATCCCCTGCCTGTCGTAAGAGGCGACTAAAAGGGGCTTCCGGGGTTGCAGACGGCTAGAGTGGGAGCTCGAACCGTTCGGTCAGGCAATCCCGGGAAGGACGGCGGTATGTGTGGTCGCATACCGTCGTAAAGACTAGACGGAGCGGTGGGCCCAGCCGCCCATCTGGGAGGAGCCCTAAAGAAGACAGCGGGAAACCGTTGGATTCAGAAGGCACAAGACCGGTTGGAATGGCGTCATTCAGAGCCTATGTCCAGCAGTGGACCTCAAAGCGCTGATGGATGGATGGACGGAAAAGTAACGTCGAAGTTTCGATGAGGAGGTACCACTGTCACAAAATTTGTGGAGGCGGTATCTCCATAACTAGAAATGAGTGTGGAGGTTACACTTTATTAGTGTCAGTCCCGACCGACTTAAATGATGAATTCGAACTTTAGTGGCCTTGTTGGGTGCTTCCATGTTACCCTCGACACAGGAAAAATCCTAATGTGTTGTGTTTCCTTATGTCCGTGTGTTTACTTAACACCAACGCACTTATAATAATATCAACAAAGCCTACTAAACACTGTTTAGTAGGCTTTGTTGATATTCATTGATGAATTCAGTAATATTATCTTAAAATTTAGATTTAACAAATGAGCATAATACCTTTTGGTGATAAGTGGCCACTGACGCCGAAGGAAATCTGTTATGAACGGAAGAGTAGTCACTTAGGCTATGACTTAATATGTCCCTGTAGTTCCGGGACCAGAATAGGACTACGGTACCCTCTGCCTGTCGTAAAAGGCGACTAAAAGAGGCTTCCGGGGTTGCAGGTGGGAAGAGTGGGAGCTCGAACCGTCCGGTCAAGTGACCCCGGGAAGGACGGCGGCATGTGTGGTTGCATGTTGCCGTAAAAACCAGAAGGTGCGGTGAGCAGTTCACGCCCACCAGAGAAGAGCCCGATGGGGCACACGCTGAGGACACCGGCGGCAGTCAACTGGAGTTCCCGGAGTCCTCTTCGCAGCGTCGAGGTCGGCCACCGGGGGGGTTTTAGTGCAGTAAGAATCCCACATAACCCGCGTCGCTCCCACGACGTCGGGTACTTTTTGAAAGCTTCCCCCTCGAAAACAAAAAAAAAGGCTATGAGTTACTCATATTTCAAACAAGAGCACATGTCGGAAACAGCTAAGACAATAATGCCTTCGGATTGAAACCATAAACGGTTCTACACCCTTAAATAACTGTGAAAAATGTGGAATTAGCTTCCGAGGTATTTCCGGGGCGTTATGACACGGGACTTTTTAAAAAAGGTGCGAAAAGAGCTCTCCCTCAAAGCCGGCGATGCATTGGCGACTCCTTTCATGTTGCATGGTGACTATTTCTATCAGGTAGCCCGTCTGCCCTATCAGATTTAAGTATATAAAAAAACCGTTCCTTTTTTCACAAAATTTTGACCCAAGGACCAATTTTAAAGCAGCTTATTAAAATCACTTCTTCGTTGTCATTTTTGCAGAAACAAAAGCTTTCCGCTTCAACATCGCCGTTTCCATAAAAACAAAAGATTGTGCGGAATTTGTAAATATCAATTACCTTATACACCTTGGAAGGATTTGCATAAAATTCTTTTGTTGCTAATTGGTAAGCCGGTGTTACTGCCTCGGGAAAATCTGGGGGCGTTTAATTTTTGCTGGTTTAACTTTTTTTGCTGTAGGCTAACACTAAAACTGGCAACGCAGTTATCAAGGACCAATAATTATACGTTAACATGAAAAAAAAGAAACTCATGTTTTCACCAAAGCGTCTTTTTTAGTTTTTTTTACTTATATTTTTATTTTTCCCTTAAATAACGGCCTTATAATAAAATATCAAGCCAACAATGTACAGAACAATTATCCCACAGAGAAACAAAAAAAATTTTAAACAAAAAATACAACCGACTTCCATGCCACATAAAAGTAAAAAATAATTTAAATACATGTTGGTTTAGAGCAAACACAGTTCTTAGTACATAGTCCCGAAGTCGGCGCTTACCATATTTTGCTGGATCATGACGAAACTACATGTATCTTATATGAGCGCCGACTTCGGGACTATGTACTAAGAACTGTGTTTGCTCTAAACCAACATGTATTTAAATTATTTTTTACTTTTATGTGGCATGGAAGTCGGTTGTATTTTTTGTTTAAAATTTTTTTTTTCACGCTTTTCAGTCACGATAGAATCAGTTATGGCTGTTGCTAGACGTCCGCTAACCGGATGAATAAAATTATGTGCTGACGTCATCATATAAAAATAGACTTCTTTGACACAACCGGTCGGGGGCGCTACCGCGCCCCCTCCCTTAGATTCTGAATTGGAAAAATCTGTTCGAACCTAACCTAACCGAATAAAACAACTTTTTCTGAGTAAACATTTATTTAAAGAATAGACCTTTAATTATCAATATTTAAAGTAGAAAAAGTAATATAAACCTTATAACTAAGAGTATAATTCAACTGATACTGATAAAAATAACCCATCCAATTTAAAAAGGTTGGTAGTACTCTTGCATCTTTCAGGTAATTGTATTCAAAGTGGAATTTTTGATCATAATTATATCCTCTCCGAAACTCATTGTTGGTATTGTGAACAACAACATTATGTATACGTAAGCACAATATGGCCGATGCCTACGGTTTAAACTTGAAGGACCCCAGCATTATCAGGGTTGAGGAGTTGAAGGTCAAAATTATCATGTCATATCTTTGCTTAGTAATCTCATTACATATACGTAAGCACCATATGGCCGATGCTTATGGTTTAAACTTGCAGTACCCTGCATCATCAGGGTTGAAGAGTTGAAGGTCAATTTTCTTATCATACGTCTTTGCTTTGTAAATTTATTACATATCCATAAGTATCAAATGGCCAACGCCTATGGTTTAAGCCTGAAGTACCCCTGCATCATCAGGGCCGAAGAATTGAAGGTCAAAATTATCATGTCATATCTTTTCTATGTAATCTCATCGCATGCACGTAAGCAACAGATCCCCAACTTCTATGGCTTGGACTTACAGTACCCTGCATCATCAGGGTTGAGGAGTTGAAGGTCAACTTTTTTATCATACGTCTTCGCTTTGTAAATATATTACATACCCATAAGCATCAAATGGCCAACGCCTATAGTTTAAGCCTGAAGTACCCCTGCATCATCAGAGTTGAGGAGTTGAAGGTCAAATTTTTCATCTTATATCTTTGGTTAGTAATCTTATCAGATATACGTAGCGATCATGTAGCTAACGCCTATAGTTTAAGCTTGAAGCACCCCAGCATCATCAGGATTGAGGAGTGGAAGGTCCAATTTTCCACCGTATACAACCATTTTTCTAATATTTTACCTTACATTTTTTTAAATATCATTTTGAATGCGTAAGATTGAAATAGCTAAGTTTTATGGCTTAGGCATTCAATACCCCTGCATCATCAGGATTGAGGAGTTGAAGGTCCAATTTTTCGTCGTATACCTTTGCTTAGCAATGTTATTACAAATCCGTGAGCAACAAATGTCTAACGTTTATGGTTTAAGCCTGCAGTACCCCTGCATCATCAGGGTTGAGGAGTTGAAGGTCAAATTTGTCATCGTACATCTTTGCCTTGCTATCTTATTATATATCCGTAAGCACTAAATGGCCATCACCTACGGCTTGGGCTTACAGCACCCTGCATCATCAGGGTTGAGGAGTTGAAGGTCATTTTTTTTATAATATGTCTTTGCTTAGTATTGTTATAACATACCCATAAGCACCAAATGGTCAACCCCAATGGTTTAGGCTTGAGGCACCCCTGCATCATCAGGATTGAGGAGTTGAAGGTCAAATTTTCATCACATGTCTCTGCTTAGTAGTCTTGTTACATATATGTAAGCATCAAATAGCTAATGTTATAGTTTAGGATAGCTGTAACCCTGCATCATCAGGATCGAAGAGTTGAAGGTCAAATTTTTCGTCAACCTGTATAAGCATAGATATATAATACATATTCCAAGTTTCATAAGAATCGATTCGGCAGAAGCCGAGTTATCTCAAATTATCTAAAAAACTTGAGGAGTGGTGGTGGTTTCCACCCCATAACTCAAAGAGTTAAGCATCACAGCATACCCATGTCCAAGAGAAAAAGTTGCGTGACGAAATTTCCTATCAATTGAAAGAAAGAAAATGGAAATCGGTTTATAAACACCCAAGTTATTCAAGATTTTAAGAAACCGACATTTTCCAATTTTCCGGGAAAACCGCCGGAAGGTTTTCATTTTCCTCAATATGGGACTGCCTGTGAAACTAGTCGCATACAATGTCGAATGAATCGTGTCGGTAGGTCGACGATTTCTAGCCATTTCGCCCGAACATACATAAAAAAAAAAAAAAAAAAAAAAAAAAAAAAAATATACGTGACGAATAGATAACCTCTTTCCTTTGGGAAGTCGGTTAAAAAACAATAAACTAACTTGCAAATTAATTCATTAAGTGCTCTACTACCATTTAATCCGTTAAAATGGCCGTATACGCTAGGTCGCTCAGCGAAGCTCCTTCAATACAATTTACGAGTAAATATCAATATGAAAGGATATAGGGGGGCACGTTATCTAGGCCGGGGGGAGTGCTGACGTCACTGTGACGTCAGAGCCCCACCCTCGCCGTGCCGCTGATAAAATTAAAGATTTTTATCAAAATAATTATTGCTGGAAAATTATATAATATGAACCATTAGCGTATTAAAAGTTATGATGTTCTCTAAAAAGTATTTCGTTATTTCGAAAGTTTATTTAAGTTTGATGGAATGAAGGATAAATACGATTAAATTAATATTTAATCGTTAAATTAATATTTGATATATTAATATATATTATTGCGAAAACTATAAAAAGTCGATTCGGCTGCTGTATTTAATTCAACGTCTTTTATGAATTTGCTTTAAAATCATTTCATACCATTTAATGTCGATTTTGGCATTAAGAAATCCCTTCCCTCTACTTTTCTGTTCATAAACTTCATCTTTAAAAAATACATATCCTGTCAAACTGAGACGATTATAATATGTCATTTTACAATCAGTCAAGCCATTTGATGGAGCCAAAGAAACGATATATGTACACGCTAGTGATGTAACGAATATTAGCATTCGCGAATATTCGCATGTTTTTTGGATATTCGCATTTACTTTCGCAGGAATTGTGCGAATCGTTTTGCAAATACATTGAGATGCATCAACAGGTGGTAGAACCAGTGTAGTTCGACCAGGGAAGTACCACCGCCACACCTATTTCTAGCGTGAAGCAGTTCTTGTGTTTCGTTGGAAGGGTGTGGTTGCCGGCTCACTTTCACGTGAGGCGACCTCCTCGGTCCTCGGGAGTGACTACGTATCTGTGATTGACTTCAGACAGAACCCATGTTCTGTATGTAATTGATTACAGATGTCCATGAGCAGCAGTGACCACTTACCATCAGGTGGACTGCATGCTCGTTAGCTACTTCAGTCAGATAAAAAAAAAACTGCAGTTTGATAATCAAGAAGAATATAGGCCGCCAAATTTATACAAATTTACTTCGAACTGCAGTTTGGTCGCTTAATCTACATTTTATCACCCTCTACTTTCTTTCCTCTAGTTTCTTTCATTCCATATCCATCATTACATAGTATAAAACAAAGTCGCTTCCTGCTGTCTGTCCCTATGTATGCTTAGATCTTTAAAACTACGCTACGGATTTTAATACAGTTTTTATTAATAGATAGAGTGATTCTAGAGGAAGGTTTTTATGTATAATATGTGCATGGTGGTGGAACAGTGGTAATTTAAAATTTTTGAGTTTTAGGCGGAACGAAGTTTGACGGAAGTTTTTTTTCCCTTCAAAAGGTATCCGACGCCGTGGGAGCGACGCAGGGTTATGTGGGATTTTTACCGCACTTAAACCCCCGCAGTGGTCCTCCTCGGCGCTATAAAGAGGATTCCGGGACCTTCCAACGACCGCAACCGGAATCCTCTGAGCTTCCCGGGATCGCCTGACCGAACGGATCGAGCTCCTACTCTAGCCGCCTGCAACCCCGGAAGCCCCCTTTAGTCGCCTCTTACGACAGTCAGGGGATGCCGTAGCCCTATTCTGATACCGGAACTACAGGGACGTTGTCGGGTCAAGTAGTATTGTAATAATATAATGATGCATAAAATCGTCATTTCTACCCCGCCCCACTACTTGTGGATCGCATGTGCCCTATCTAAAAATTGTCCTATTAGAGTAAGATCCCAGAGCTATCTGACATAAATTATTTTCATAGAAACCTTAGGTATTACTAAGAACATGTGACTCTACTGAGGTCTGAAGGTTCTTAGTAATACCTGCGTGTATGATTTTAGACTAATATTATCGCGGAATTGACACATTTTAATACTTAACGGGTCTCACTAGGGATTGCAATCCGGCCTCATTTTCAATCCGGCCGTTTTTTTCTCAATCCGGCTGGATCCGACCGGATGCGGCCGCATTAATCGAACGGTTAAAACAGTGTAAAAAAAGGATCTATTTCTAACGGTAATTATTTTGTAATGTGAAATCTTTGTCAAAATTATACAATCACCAGATCCGGTGGAGGTCCGGATCCGGTGGTGAATTGGTACCGGAACCAGTTTGTGTAAATTTGTGCCGGATCCTCCGGATTACCGGATCCGGTTTTCCGGATTGCAATCCCTAGTACTCACGATATGCGGTTTTTGAATCCTTTTCGAATTATTTTTGCCGATATTTCGATCCAGTTGCATGGATCGTTGTCACGGCGAAACTGCGGTGGCGGGAGTAACCGTAGACAAGCACTAGTGATAGATTAACCTATCTACCCTACTAGCCTAGTTTGTTTTTCTTTTTTTCCATGCAACTGTGTCGAAATATCGGCAAAAAGAATTCAAAAAGGATTCAAAAACTGCATATCGTGAGTACCCGTTAAGTATTAAAATAGCTGCGTGCTTGTGGAGTTCACCGGGTGCAGGTCACCCGGTGATCTCAGGTAGGGCAGGTAGGTAGGTACCATGTTTGACCCTGTAGTCGGGGAGTAGAATACGGCTACGGTACCCTCTGCCTGTCGTAAAAGGCGACTAAAAGAGGCTTCCGGGGTTGCGGGCGGGAAGAGTGAGAGCTCGAACCGTCCGGTCAAGTGACCCCGGGAAGGACGGCGGATGTGTGGCTGAATCTCGCCGTAAGCACCGGATGATGAAGGGGGATGGTACACGTCCCCCAAGAGATGAGCCCGAGAGGGGCACTGCGCTAGGGGCCACCGGTTCGTTCCGTTGGAGTTTCCGAGTCCCCTACTACAAGCGCTGAGAAAGGCCACCGAGGAGGTTTTAGTGGGTAAAAATCCCACATAACCCTGAGTCTCTCCCAAGGAGTCGGTGTACCTTTTGAAAGTTTCCCCCTCGAAAACAAAAAAAAAAGGTAGATACCATGTTTAAAAGGGGTCCAAAAATAAGAGCTACTTCATTTATTTTTCCATGCTTACACTACATTTTTATATGCGTTTTGTAGAATATTGTTCCAATAGTTACCATAAGCGTCAGTCTTCTACCTTGTGAAAAGTAACACCACCGAATTATACAGATCCCTTTAAACTCGTTACTAAAACTACTCAATGTCTCATAACAACACGTTAACATTACACAATAAACGTAGCTATTCGGATATAAAGGGGCCAAAGCTATGTAGGTCGTGTACGTCACGCCGACGTCACGCTAACGTCACGCCACGCCTCGGATGTAAATATTGATTGCAAATCATTTAGTTTATCTTATGAATAGACTTTTAACTGTGTGTTGGTTTGCTATAGAATTGTTTGTCATGGAAAACTATTTCGATTTTATATTAAAAATAAACTGTTGCCTGGAAAGGATTGATCTAGAAATACGTATTCCAAGGAAAAATATTACTCTCTTAGGAGACATATTTCTGGGGCTAAATTTTCCATCTACGGGTAATACCATTCTGTGAGGCAGCTTAAATGCAATGCAGGCAATGAATTCGACTTTGCAAGAAGACGATGAATATTTTTTCATTTTTTACCTGAAGAATGTGAGATCTTGAAAAGACCTATCTTCTCTGTTCTTCCTAGATATTGAATGTGTATGACTTAAAAAAATAATCTGCAATTATCCTCCGTATTATGCTGGCCATAACTTTATCATTTTTTGCGTAAAAACTATCCCCGGCGTAAGGGATTATATCAAGGTCTGTTAGGTGTATAGGAAAATGATTATAGAATTTACTACGTATTCCTGTGGCTTTTCTCGTTTTTGTCACATCAAACAAAGTAATAAGCATCCTAAGAGGTAATCTAAGTGTGTAATCTAACTATGAGTCTAACTATGGTCCACCAATTCGCACTTGGCCAGCGCGGTGGACTATGGCCTATAACTCTCTCATTCTAAGAAGGCCATGCCCAGCAGTGCGACAATAATGGCTTGTACCCAATCTCACTATGTGTGTTACAGATTTGAGCAATATGTGACCGGTAGTGTGAAAGAGTAAAAAACACACGTACATCCTCACAAACTTTCGCATTGGCATATTAATATGATAGGATTTAACAATTCATTTGGTTTCGGTGTAAAGTTGCATTTACGAAGATAAAGATTATGATAAATTTAAGATACGAAGATCGCTATCCGGCGTCGATATACAAATAGCCAGGATACAAAGGGGTCGAGTAGCCGGGGTGAGCGTCACGCTGACGTCACGCTGTGTCACGCCCCTAGCGGCGTAACACGTCGGAACGTAACACTTTGTCATAACTTGCAAAGAACCACGGGCGTAGCCGAATTATGATATCAGGTTCAAATAATAAAATGACTAAAGGTTTATAAAGTGTGATATTCATAAAATTAATATTAAAGATTGGGTTATTCCGCGGTTTCGTCCGCTTCAGTCACGTGCACCATAGTAATGAGTATTTTTTCAAATTTCAGCGAAATCCGAGAATTCATTTTAGCGTAAAAGAGTACCACAGAGAACCACACACACATTATCTCACATTAATTAAACTTATAATATTACTGGCTTTTACCTGCCTCTTTGCTCGCTTTGTAGGTAAACGACAAGACTATACAAGACTATACGGCTTCGATATACAAATAGCCAGGATACAATGGGGTCGAGCCGGGGTGAGCGTCACGCTGACGTCACGCTGCGTCACGCCCCTAGCGGCGTAACACGGTGGGAACGTAACATTTTGTCCTAACTTGCAAAGCGTTAGAACCACGGGCGTAGTCGAATTATAATATCAGGTTCAAACAATATAATTATTACTTAAAGGTTTATAGAGTGTTTTATTCATAAAATTAATATTAAAGATTGGGTTATTCCGCGGTTTCGTCTGCTTCAGTCACGTGTACCATAGTAATGAGTATCTTTTTAGTTAATGATCTAGATTAACTATGTGTGTGCCAAATTTCAGCGAAATCCGACCATTCGTTTTTGCGTAAAAGAAAGAACTACACACACATTCTCTCTTATTATCCCATTTAATATTACTAACTTTTACCTGCGTCTTTGCTCGCTTTGTAGGTACAACAAACTAGGTAGGTACAACAACTATCCGGCGTCGATATACAAATAGGATGCAAAGGGGTCGAGTAGCCGGGGTGAGCGTCACGCTGACGTCACGCTGCGTCACGCCCCTAGCGTCGGAACATGGGGTGAGCGTAACATTTTGTAATAACTTGCAAGGTGGTAACCACGGGCTAAGTCAGGTCTTAGTGTTGTTAAGTAAAGTGAAGTAATAAATTGACGACGCGCGCAGCGGAGCAGTTACCATAACGGTCTGACGCGCAAGGGGTCCCGGGTTTGATTCCCGGCCAGACAGGTATCTGAATGATGAGTTTAGATTCATGTTATGGGTCTGGATGTTTGTGTATTCATCTTGTATGTGTCCATAGTACCCACGACACAGGAGAAAATCCTAGTGTGGGTCTATGAGTGTAGAAAGCGTGTGTTTTTTTAACCATAACCATTACAGTTTACTTATAATAAAAAATACTAGATGTTAGAAGTAGAACCAGTATACTTCAACTCGATAGGTACCACCGCCACATTTATTTCTAGCGTTAAGAAATTCCTGCATTTTGGCAGAAGGGTTTAGTTGCCGGCACAAATTTATATGAAGCGACTATTTAATAACCTTGGGGGTAGCAACCCATCTGTGACTGGTTTCAGATATAACGTTTGTTCTGTATGAATTTGCATACAGATGTCCAAGGGCGGCATTTACCACACTAGGTGGACTTCATTCGTTTTCAACTTCAATCTTACAAAACAATACCAAACCACCAGATTTAAGTTATAAAGTATTCATCACAAATAGTTTATTCCCTTTGATTTTGATGTTTGTCACAAAACCTTGTTTAAAACTCGCTACATCAATGCGGGAATGTCCTTGAGAAACCTGGATACCCGGGAATTATTAGATAGCCATCTTAGTCCTCGGGAGTAGCAACGCATCTGTGATTGGCTTCAGATGGAACCCATGTTCTGTATGAAGTTGATTACGGATGTCCATGGGCGGCAGTGGCCACTTATCATCAGGTGGACTGCATGTTCGTTTGCTACTTCAGTCAGATAAAAAAAACTCGTTTGCTTCTTCAATCTTATAAAAAAACAAAACCACAAAGTTTCCACTCCAAAGTATTTATCACAAATAATAAAACCACCAGTTTTACGTTATTGCGTATTTATTACAAATAGTAACTAGTCCCCTTTGATTTTGTTTGTTGTCACAAAACCTTGTTTAAAACTCGCTACATCAAAGCGGGAATGTCCTTGAGAAACCCGGATACCCGGGAATTAGAATTCCGGGTTTCAGCGAACGTGACCTTCCCTGTTAAGTACATATCTATGTTTCGTTGGAAATTGAGATTGGGCTCAGATAAAACCTATACATAGATGTTATAGATATCCGTGGATGGCTGTGACTACTTACCAGATGGACTGTATGCTCTTTTTTTACTTCTACTCAATCTTATAAAAAACAAAACCACAAAGTTTCCACTCCAAAGTATTTATCACAAATAATAAAACCACCAGTTTTACGTTATTGCGTATTTATTACAAATAGTAACTAATCCCCTTTGATTTTGTTTGATGTCACAAAACCTTGTTTAAAACTCGCTACATCAAAGCGGGAATGTCCTTGAAAAACCCGGATACCCGGGAATTAGAATTCCGGGTTTCAGAGTATTTGACCTTTCCTGTTAAGTACATATCTATGTTTCGTTGGAAATTGAGATTGGGCTCAGATAAAACCCTTATACATAGATGTTATAGATATCCGTGTTGGGCAGTGACTACTTAACAGATGGACTGTATGCTCTTTTTTTACTTCTACTTAATCTAGTCGAGTCACGGGTGGCTATGTTTCTATCACGTCGGGGTCACCAATTGTCGAGTCACGGGTTCGGGGATAAATTAAAGAGTGCAGTTAAAGTCTGTAACGTTTAATGGGTAGGTCAAAGACACGACCGCCCGCAGCCCGACAATCCCGTGACTGGCGAGTCGGTGCATAATTCACATGCATTATTACAGAATTGCGATGTCAACAAGAATATAAGTAGTGGTGTCCCTACAATCTTATAAAAAACAAAACAACAAAGGTTCCACTCCAAAGTATTTATCACAAATAGTAAATAGTTCCCGTTGACTTTGTTTGTTTTTTGTCACAAAAACCTTGTTTAAAACTCGCTACATCAAAGCAGGAATGTCTTTGAGAAACCCGGATACCCGGGAATTAGAATTCCGGGTTTCTGCGAGCGTGACCTTTCCTGTTAAGTATATATCTAGCAGCAGTGATAGCCTAATGGTTGAAACTTGCCCTCTCAATCGGGTGGTCCGAGGTTCAAACCCAGGCACGCACCACTGATTTATGTGCGTATTATACATTAATTATCACTGCTTTTCGGTGATGCTGAAACCTACACACCCGAGAGTTCTTTAAAAAAAAAAAATTCTCGGAAGTGTGTGAAGTCCACCAATTTGCACTTGGCCAGCGCGGTGGACTATAGCCTAAACTCTCTATTCTGAGAGAAGACCCGTGCCCAGCAGTGGGACAATAATGGGTTGACGACATATATCTATATTTCGTTTGGTCGACGTTACTGGTGACCCGAGAGCTGGCACGCATTTTGCTCAACGAACTGGTATTGCCATTCAAAGAGGATATCCTGCCAGCATCTTGGGCACCTTGCCCAGAGACTGCGATGGTGATAATTTTATATGGTAGTGTTTTTGTTTTTCTTTTTTGTATATATGTACATTTTGAAAATAGTTTTTCTTTTTATATTTTGTTAAATAAAATTGTTGGAAATTGAGATTGACTTCAGATAAAACACTTATGAATGTTATACATATCCGTGGATGGTAGTGACTTCTTGCCAGATGGACTGCATGCTCTTTTGCTACTTTCAGTCTTTAAAACAAACCCATGAGCTTCCATTTCTAAGTATTTATCTCAAACATTAAAACCACCAGTTTTACGTTATTAAGTACTTATAACAAATAGTAACTTATTCCCTTTGATTTCGTGTTGTTTGTCACAAAACCTTGTTTAAACTTTACATCAAAGCGGGAATGTCCTTGAGAAACCCGGATACGCTGTTATTAGAATTCCGGGTTCCGGGTGCGAGCGTGACCTTTCTGTTAAGTATATATCTTCCGTAGGAAGGTAATTTAATATTTTGATATTTCTTATTTAATCCCATTTCATCAAGTTACTTTTATCAACTTGCTGTGTCATGTTTTTTAACGTAATCTTTATTTTAATTATAACTATGTATTCCTGTATTCCTGTTGAGCAGTGATAGCCTAATGGTTGAAACTTGCCCTCTCAATCGGGAGGTCCGAGGTTCAAACCCAGGCACGCACCACTGATTTATGTGCGTATTATATATTAATTATCACTGCTTTTTGGCGAAGGAAAACATCGTGAGGAAACCTTCACACCCGAGAGTTTTTTATAAAAAAAAAAAGGTCTCGGAGGTGTGTGAAGTCCACCAATTCGCACTTGGCCAGCGCGGTGGACTATGCCCACTGATGGGCACGGGTCTTCTCTCATTTTGAGAGAAGACCCGTGCCCAGCAGTGGGACAATAATGGGTTGACGACGACACATTCCTGCAGAAGTAGCAAAGGGCAGGCCACCTCGTAGGACAGACAACCGATGGTGTAATAGTCGCTCCGAATAGAGACCAAAAGAGAGAGTTACACGAGAAGAATAAACATTGCATTGGCGTCCCGGCATCGACTTTCCAACTCTAGTAACTTTTTAGAGGGAGAAGCCTCTCTTTCTGGAGTCCTCAATTCCACTGGCGTGCCTTTGAGTCTTTGATGCCGCATTACGAGAAGCGTTAGACTTGAGATAGCTCCGGTGCCTATTTCATGGACTTTTGCTGCAGCACTTTTAATTAGAAAATTGAATAATAGTTTTAATACTTTTTTGTTGTTCTGTGTTTTTGTATGTTTCAACTTATGTTCAATGTTTTGTAAATCTATTCTGTGTTGTGTCTTATGTTACGTTATAAATGTGTTATCTATCTATCTATATAACGTTTGTTCTATATGAAGTTGCTTACAGATGTCCATGGTGGTTGCATCTGATGGATTCTTCGTTTGCTACTTTAATGAGATTTAAAAAACATTAGTGAAAAAAAAATATCTTTAATCCAATTTTAAAAAAACTTTTGATGTTAAGTATTAGGTCAACTGCACCATTAATATGAAAGATTAATGGCCATGTTATAACAGCGTGTGGAAATATTTTTATTAAGGGCTTAGGCCAGTGAGGCGTAGGATTTTAATAAACCTTATTTTTAACTTCAGTAGTGCCAGCCGCACACTTATTATTACCTTGTAGGTTTAACGACGTGTTTTTTTATTTTGTAATAAAATATCGAATACACAAACGCTTTAAGCCTGAACGGATATCTTAATTCATATTTAAATGTTTGTCTAGCCAGTGATCGAACCCGGAATCCTCACATAAAAAATACTTGATGCCTCTACTCTATTACCCTCAAAGCTATTTCAAGCAGCAAACGATTGAGAAGTCCCTGTAGTTCAAGAATCAGAATAGAGCTACGGTATCCCCTGCCTGTCGTAAGAGGCGACTAAAAGGGGCTTCCGGGGTTGCGGGCGGCAAGAGTGGGAGCTTGAACCGTCCAGCCAGGTGATCCCGGGAAGGTCGGCGGTATACGTAGTCGAATATCGTCGTAAATACCAGATGGAGAGCAGCCACGCCCACGCCCAGCCACTCACCTGGGAGGAGCCCCATGGGGCAACTCCGATTGCGTTCCTTTCGAGATCCCCGAGTCCTATTTGTAACGTCGAAGACGGCCACCTGGGGAGTTTTAGCGCGGTAAGAATCCCACATAACCTCCGCTCCGCTCCCACGGCGTCGGGTGCCTTTTAGAGGATTCTCCCTCGACGAAATAGCAGAATCAAGTCCATTCCATCGAATGCCATCTGGTTTTAAGAGTCGTGACTAACTAGCTGCCTTAAGTGTTTGTTAGGACTGTAAGTGGTCTGTCCACTCTTTGGTTTCGAGACCGTAGGGCTACGGTATACGGTAGGGAATACTGCCTCTTGTAGGGGCGGCAAAAAGGGGGCCTCCATAGTTGTGGGCGGCAAGAGTAAGTTCTCGAACCGCCCACATAACAAACCCGGGAAGGGCGTGTGTGGTCGTGAACTGTCGTAAAGATCAGATGGTAGATGGGAATTTTACACTCATCTGATTGGAGAAGTGCACGGAGGTTCCGGATACATTCCTTTGAAGAGTTCAGAGACCTGTTCGATACGCTAAGGAGTGTCAAAGGGAGTAGTCGGCAATTGTTCCACATAACCTGGTGCTTATCCCACGGCGACGGGCAATGCCGAAATTAGAGATCCGGAGACCCCGGGGCAATAAAGGAGGTAGCCTCTTTCAAATATTTGTAGTTTGAAAACAAAGAGATACAAAGAGTCGGGTAAATCTAAATAATCGTTGATACCTGTATCTCTAAAATTTGACGACCTAGAAAACGATCATATTTTCCGAAGTCTTTATTTTGGCCCCTCTGTTGTGGAGCCCCCGCGGCAGTTGCCCCGGATACCCTGTCAGATACCTTTTGAAGGCTTTCCCCTCGAAGAATAATACACGCTTTCTCGCTTTCTACATAGCCCCACAATATGATTTTCTCCTGTGTCGTGGGTACCATGGTCACACACAAAGACGAATACACAAACACCCAGACCCCGAACTGGAATCTAAACTCATCATTCCGATACCAGTTTAGCCGGGAATCGAACCCGGAACCAATTGCGCTTTAGACCGGTAGAGTAACCGCTCGGCCACGTGGGTCGTCAAATAAAAATAATGGTCACTGTCGTCTATGTATATCTATCACTGATCTCACATATAATTTGAGATTATGTGAAACGCAGTACGCAATAGACATACAGTAATGCGATAGGACAATTAGGAAATTTAGGTCACACAAGATCGTACCACTTCTGACCAAGTAACACTTTAGGACTGGGTTGTAACGCCTCGTTAGTATGTCTGACTTCATCTTCATCTATTTTTAGAAGTGCAACTTCTTTAGAATCGTTGTTGAAACTCGATGTAAATGCGATACGACAGCAGTTGTCGGCGTTACAACTAGATAGCACTGTACCCTTTGCTCTTCTCTGAATCCTGCTACCATTGTTTCTTCGTTTATTTACTTATTTCTTTACACTAGTCACCCGTAGCATCGGTCGAAATTCGACCGTAATTTAAATTAAAATTCTAAACTTCATATTGTCCAAAGCAGTACGAATATTTCTCAAATTCAAATCAAATGTAAATCAAAATTTTTAAGTAATTTTGAACGCGCTCGTTAAATATAAAAAGAGGTTTAATTATCTAAGCCGCATTTAAAAGCAATAGCGGTATTTTGACAAAGACATCTGACATTTTTGACGTTATGTGTTTTCATAGTAAGACATTGAATGTTCTATTTCATTTACTATGTACCTATGTGTTTGTGACAAATGTA
Organism: Spicauda simplicius; assembly: GCA_949699795.1. Taxonomy (NCBI): domain Eukaryota; kingdom Metazoa; phylum Arthropoda; class Insecta; order Lepidoptera; family Hesperiidae; genus Spicauda; species Spicauda simplicius. Next base: position 4,079,337 of record OX453080.1, read on the forward strand.
CGGTAGTGTGTGTAATGTGTTTTTAGTTGATTTTATGTATGAAAAATGCATTATTTGAAAAAAATATTAACATTCTGCACTCCTTCTCTACGTCCACTATAACTGTGCAAAATTTCAGACTAATCCGTCCGCGGCATAATATTTAAAAATCCGTCACAAGATTTTGCTTCACGTATTAATATAATAATTATAAATTCTTCTTTATTAGGTAATTTGTATTTTTTTTTTAAATTTATTAATGTACTAGCCTTTGCCCGCGGCTTCGCTCGCGTGGAATTTAGTCTGCCACATAAAGTTTCCAAGGTGGTAGAGCAATAGTTCAACCAGGGAGGGATCACTGCATTGATGCAGGCCGTGTTGTAATTTAATAAAATGAATTTCGATGTCGAAAAGTTTATTTTGATGATCGGTCTATCTGCGCGTACAGGTGCGTAAACCGCCTTACCGCGCGTGGTACCGCTATTTGCGGCGGTGCGCGGTGCCGTGTGTTAATCGCCTGAATCAGAGTGTTCAAATTTCAAATCACAGGCACGTATATTAATTTGAATTAGTTTTGTCGGCAACAGATATTAATGCTTACTCTGAAATTAAAAGTTTTAAGAAAGGGTCTCAAAACGCGTGACGGTTACCAACGCGCAGTTGGCTAGCGTGGTCAACTACGACCTAAACTACTGCTAATCTGACATATGTGCCGAGTTCTGTAATATTAAAAGGTGGATGACGATTGAATAACATATTTAACCTTTCCACTGTTTCGTTCTCATTGACCTTTTTTCTCTTTTTTGTCGAGGGAGAAACCTTCAAAAGGTACCATACGCCGTGGGAGCGACGCAGGGTTATGTGGGATTCTTATAGCACCAGGACTCCGGGATCTTCAAAGGAACACAACTGGAGTCCTCTGAGTGCATTGCCCCATCGGGCTCCTCCCAAGTGAGCGGCTGGGCCCACCACTCCATCTGGTCTTTACCACGATATGCGACCACACGTATACCACCGTCCTTCCCGGGATCGCCTGGCTGGACGGTTCAAGCTCCGTCCATCCTGGCTTTCACGATAGCATGCGACCACACATGCTGACATCTTTCCCGAAGTTGCTGACTGGGTGTTTGGAGCTCCCAGTCTAGCCGCCCGCAACCCCGAAAGCCCCCTTTTAGTTGTCTCTTACCACAGATTCAATCTTTATTAGATGCTTGATTTTTTGAAATCATTTATTTTGATAAGGATTTATATTTAGTTTGTATAAAACCCATGGAAACATCAACTTCATATTTTTTAAATTTTCAGAGTATAAAAAGAGTTATTGTGGGTTATATATAAAATATAGCCATATGCCGTCGCGGACCATTATTTAGATCTATGAGAGCCAAACATTTCCACGGTACATTATATTTGGATATCTCCAACGGTTTAGGCAGCGTACGCGAAGATAGCTCTCAGAGGACAACTTTTTTTGCGACTAACCTGGTATTTCTCGTTATATTATAACCTAATTACAAAAAAATCGGTATAAATTATAGTCCATGTGTTATTCTGATGTATAACCTATACTACTGTAAAGTTTCAACCAAATCCGTTGAGTAGTTTTTGCGTGAAAGAATAACAAATACACATACATCCTCACAAACTTTCGCATTTATAATATTAGTAGGATTAATTTGTTCTGTTATACCTTTTTAGCTTGTATGAGAGCTCATATCTGGTACATGGGAAATAATTATAATCAAGCTTCACTTGCGTGTGGAATATTTTTTTCTAGTTATTTATCTTCTTTTGGCACACTCTTTAACGAGTTGAGCAGAATTGCGTAGATTATATAAAATACGGTGTAGCGGCGTTGACAACATCGACGACTAAAACACGGTGAGTCGTGCCACCTTCGTGTTTTATATCATAGAAGTGGAAAACATCCAGTTTGCCTTGTCATAAGTCACTTTGACAAAAGGACATCTATACTTTTTTATACTTGAACCTGGCGATAAGGCAGACGAGATACCTGATGGAAAGTAGTCACCGTCACCTATGGACTTTTGCAACACCAAAGGAGTCGCCAATGATCGCCGGAAGGAGAGATCTTTTCGCACTTTTTTGGAGAGCCCCATGTCATAACGCTCCGGGAATACCTCAGGAAGAAGCTCATTTCATATCTTGCACGTCCGTGGCGGCAAAAACGAGCATGCAAACCGAACCGTGGAGGACCGCCACGGGTCCAGTTGATGTAGATGGAACTTCATTCTTCGGTGGTGCGGTGGAAGAAAGGTGACGTAGGCACCAAGTCAAAGAGTTCTTCGGAACACTCACCATTGTAAAGCCGGTAGAACACGCATATAATTGACTTTCCATATAATGCGAGTCCTGAGGTCTATTACAAATGCCTTATTATTCCCAAGGACGAAGCCGGAATGCCCCATATCTCTGCCTTACCAACTTAAAACTGTGGTGGTCTCACTAAAGACAAACCACGAAAAAATGTACAACCTTTATTATATAGGCCAAGTAAATTAATACGCACATTAATGCTTTCGACTGCATCCACATAGAAAAGCAAACACACACGCAAACGTTCACACACAAATGTTTCAAATTGCAACTATAAGTATAAACATATTTACTTGTTAGTTACGCACACACATAAAACCCAACACACACACAAAACCCAACACACTCACACTCAACCCAACACACACACGAGAAAATCATAAGAATGTTGTTGTCCAATCGTAAAATTCGATACTTCTTAAACAAGACACATCTGCTATAACATCAGTTGTACAGATCGTATTTTAGGTCTATTATTGTTTTTACGTATTTTTTATCCTTGGGGTACAACCCATTATTGTCCCACTGCTGGGCACGGGTCTTCTCTCAGAATGAGAGAGTTTTAGGCCATAGTCCACCGCGCTGGCCAAGTGCGGATTGGTGGACTTCACACACCTCCGAGAACTTTTTTTAAAAAACTCTCGGGTGTGTATGTTTCCTCACGATGTTTTCCTTCACCGAAAAGCAGAGATAATTAATGTTCTTTTACTTCTAGTCTTTACTTTAATAAAATTTAAAAAACTAAGCAAAACTGCGCTCGAAACTACTGCATGCAACGAATGCACCGTTTGTCTTCGAAGTATTTATTACCTGACGTTTTGTATCGAAGATATTCGTTTTTTAATAATATCGAACTATCCAACTAGTAAGCAGTCCATCTGATGGTAATATCACTAGCACCCATAGATTATTGTAAGCAACTTCATATACAACAGAGGCTCTATCTGAAGTCAATCAGCGATTAATTGCTTCTGCCAAAGAAGCCTCATATTTTACAAGTGGTAGAACCAGGGTAGTTCAACCGGGGAAGTACCACCGCCACACCTATTTCCAACGTAAAGCATTTCTTGCGTTTTGATGGAATGGTGTGGTTGCCGGCACACTTTTGTATTAGAAGACCATCATAGTGCACAAGAGTAGCAACGCGTCCGTGATTGAGTTCAGATAGAACATAGACAGAAGAAGTTGCTCACAGATGTCCTTGGGTGGCAGTAGCCACTTAGCGTCCGGTGGACTGTATGCTCGTTTCCTACTACAATCAGATAAAAAAATGTGAGTGAACCCCACCCCTCTACCGAACCGCAAGTACTGCTTCACGTTAGAAATAGTTGTAGAGTTGAGACCCCCTTAATTCGAAATATGTTAGTTGCAGAATTAATTTTGCCACCATACCAAAGTTAACTATTCAGAGTTTAAGTATAATAATTTTGTCGTGGTTCGACTATGGCACTACCAGGATGAATAACGAAGAACTTAGACTTTCGTGACAGCTTAAGGATTCTGGGAAAAAAGTAAAATATCTGATTTTACGATAGGACGCCAACATAAACGAAACAAACACAGTTCCACATACTGTTAATGCTTATTTCTTGATAACCTTTTGATTTCTGACGCCAACTGGTACCTGAATGAAAATAAATAACATTAATATTTCATCTTACACCCATTGCAGTTGAACGGATGGAATTTGTCTTCTTTAGCTTTATTTGGCTATTTTATATTACGGAAAATTAACAGCGGATTAACAGAAAATTTTCTCACTAAGAAAGAATAACACTATTTTTACACCTCCTGTGGATTTTTTCTAAAAAAGAATGACTCAATTTTTTTGTAATGGCTGAGAAGAGCATGTTTTCTCCCGAAAGCGTTTCAAAGGAGTTTTTAAAAAGTTCTTCCATATTATATTTTTCTACACTACTAGTCACACGTCGCAATGGTCGAATTCGATCGTAATTTACCACAAAAACTAACTTAATATTGTCCAAAGTAGCACGAATATTTCTCAAATTCAATGAAGTTGTATCAATTTTCAAGTTATTTTGAACACACCCGTTAAACGTAAAAAGAAGTTTAACTCAGTTGCATTTAAAAGCAATAGCGGGTATTTTGACAAAGACATCTGACATTTTTGACGTTGTGTTTTCATAGTAAGACTTTGAATGTTTTATTTCGTTCAATAAATATGTGTTTGTGTCAAACGCGCGAGTGTGTGTAATGTGTTTTAGTTGATTTTATGTATGTTAAATTAAATATTTGAAAAAATATTAGCATTCCGGAATTCTCTACATCAACTGTAACCGTGCGTAATTTCATACTACTCCGTCCGCGGCAAGTATGTTAAAACGGATCACAAGATTTTGCTTCACATATTAATATCTACATACTAGCACACTACATACTATAAGATGCCTGTAGTGTGCGATAGACTTAAGCATTTCCACATCGATTTACTTGTTTTTAACGATTTTTGCGAACCCATTAATTGAACGATGTTTACACAATTATGTATCGGCCATTTGTGATGTACGAGCTCGGTTCGCGTCTGCGTCCATTATTTTTAAAAATATTTATAGTGCTTGAGAATATTACATGTTTTCCGTGCATTATTAAGAAATAAAACATATTTCATAATCTTAGTTAATTGTAATAATTTTATTAAAATCGTATTAATATCTATATACTGAGCAGTAGCATATAAAGAGCAGTTATAGCCTAATTGAAACTTGTCCTTTCGATAGGTAGGTCCGAGGATCAAACCCAGGCACGCACCCGTTTTTTCTAAAATTATTTGCGTATTAGAAATTAATTATCACTGTTTTTCGGTAAAAAAAAGCATCGTGAGGAAACCTACACACCCGAGAGTCATTTAAAAAAAAGGGCCGGGAGGTGTGTGAAGTCCACCAATTCGCACTTGGCCAGCGCGGTGGACTGTGGCCTAAACTCTCTCATTCTGAAAGAAGACCCGTGCTCAGTAGTGGGACAATAATGGGTTCACGAGAGACCTATATACTAAATATGTGCTGTGGTTTCATACGCGTTCAGAACATTTTTAATTCGAATGCCTTTTTTTTTTGTTCTCGAGGGGGAAACCTTCAAAAGGTACCCGATGCCGTGGGAGCGACGCAGGGTTATATGGGATTTTTACCGCACTAAAACCCACCGGTGGCCTTCCTCGACGCTAAAAAGGAGGACTTTAATTCGAATGCCTGTGTTAGTCACGTGACTAAATTATAAAATGGATTTTTGATAGAGTAAATGTATTTTAATGAAACGAAGACTAAGTGTTAAATCAAAATAATTCGTGAGTTTCAGACATGTTTGGTAGATACATACAATAATAAACAGCTTCGGGTAATGTTCATTTAAATACAAATTTTTATATGAAATTACTTGTATAAAATAAAAATACTGAAGCTTTTCGGCTGTCGTCTTTATGTTGCAGATGTGGTGCATTGTCCACCATTGGGTAGATTGCAACATCAGCTCCTGATTTTTAACGTCACGTTTTTTTCATAATAATCCCTATTACGCTTTAAAAACACGAATATACACTACACTCATAACTCTATAGTAAGATTTTCTTCAGTGTCGTGGGTACCATGAACACACACAAAACGAATACACAAACACCGAGACCAAGAACACAAATCTAAACTCATCTTTTAGTTACCTGTCTGGCCGGGAATCGAACCCAGGACCCATTGCGCATCTGGTATGGTAACCGCTCCGCCACGCGGGTCGTCAAAAGATCATTGAACCTATATTTTGGTGCGTATATAAACTGTGCGTAAACTTATATTACATTTAGTTTTCTCTTACGTGCGAGACTTGTCGTAAATGTTAGTTTTATAAAGATGCTTCCCTGTGCTACACAAGCAAGATTTCTTCGCGCATTCAGATCTTAGAAACGGTCATTTAACTTGTCGACTTGGTGTGGTAGTGACGATGCTGAACTTGCATTTTTATCTATTTTCCCTAACGTGTAAAACTGCCTAAAATGTTTGTTTCAACGCGATGTTTTTCTCTACCATTAGGTATAGCAACAAAACCTTTATATTTATGTATTTGTCCCTTGAAAAGAGGTTATTGAACCTGTCGTTTTCGCGTGACGATGCCCTCCATTAACAACACACCTAAAGAACCACAATAATCGTTTATTGAGCAAACTGTCGTAAAATCTATCACGTAGTTTTGCGATCGTAAATCATTGCGCTTGTGCGTTCAGGGTTCCGTACTCAAAGGTTAAAATCGGAACCGTATTACTAAGACTCCGCGTTCCGTTTGTCTGTCGCCAGGCTGTATTTCACGAACCGTACTAGGTATTACTGATGGCGTGGAAAGGATTCGGCATCAACATCGATGGCGAATATATCACTCACCTTCGATTCGCAGACGACATAGTCATCATGGCGGAGTCGATGGAGCACCTCAACACCATGCTCAGCGACCTCTCTGGTGCCTCTCAACGGGTGGGTCTTAAGATGAACATGGACAAGACAAAACGTCTAACGTCCATGTCACACCCGTACCGGTCGTTGTTGACGGCACCACCCTCGAAGTAATGTTGACGAATATATTTACCTGGGGCAGGTGGTGCAGATGGGTAAGTCCAACTTCGAGAAAGAGGTCACTCGTAGAATCCAACTCGGCTGGGCAGCGTTCGGGAAACTGCGCCATATCTTCTCATCCGATATACCTCAGAGCCTGACGTCGAAGATGTTCGAGCAGTGTGTGTTGCCAGTGATGACATACGGTGCCGAGACGTGGTCCTTTACTGTGAGCCTCGTGCGTAAGCTCAAAGTCGCTCAGCGAGCTATGGAGAGAGCTATGCTTGGTATTTCCCTGCGCGACAGAATTCGTAATGATGAAATCCGTAGGAGAACGAATGTTACCGACATAGCTCTCAGAATTAGTAGGCTGAAGTGGCAATGGGCAGGCCACATCGTTCGTAGGACAGATAACCGATGGGGTAGAAGAGTCCTCGAATGGAGACCACGCCTCGGCAAAAGGAGTGCAGGCCGCCCCCCGACCCGGTGGACTGATGACCTGAAGAAGACGGCGGGTAACCGCTGGATTCAGATGGCTCAGGACCGGTCGAAGTGGCGCAGATTAGGGGAGGCCTATGTCCAGCAGTGGACTTTCAAAGGCTGATGGATGGATGGATGACTAGGTATTACGGTTGAAATTTTCACAGATATAATTCTGATTCCGCTATAACAACAAATACTAGAAACATAACAAAACAAATAAACTAAAAGAATTGCTAATCTCAAAATTCTTGCCAAGAGTTTTTCAAATAACTAAAATATTAAATAAAAAAAACTAATATAATTTCAGTAATAATAATTCATAATAATATTGTATATAATTTAAAATGACGTCAAATCCAATTTAGTTTGTATAATTTTATTATTTTTTCGGACCACAGAAAAATATTGTTAATACTCTGTGTGAGTAATGTAATTATTGAGTAACTTAAGCACTATGAAATTATTGCAACGCTTTAACGGGTACATGCAAGTGCAAACGACATTATCTGTAAGACCTACTTATAAGTGCATGAGCAATAAAGAATTTGACTTTGACGTTGAATATTTAGAGCCTCCCATACAACAATCGTTTTTTATTTGCTCTTTTTATATACGTATGTCGGCGCGACACTGCGTATTTATGAAAAACACGTCACCGAGAATAATTAATTTATTTAGTGTAAAGATCGAAAATTGTTTGTTTATTAAATTAGCAATATTTAATGTTTTTTACACTTGTAATTTAGTTAACCCTCGATACATTTGTTATTGTCGGGCGAGTATTGGCGAGCGCCTGCCGGTAGAAAGAGATTTCTTGTTTAACCGCCGAAGCGATCGGACCTCCATTATTGTGAATAAATCGAAGAAGTTCACTCCTGTGTTTTACTTGGAATCTTCAAGAAAGGAAAATAATGAAGACGCTTCGACCATTCTGACGTCTCACCATCACTTCGTTATATATAATGGTGCGGAACTCTTCATGCGCTATTCCGACTCGCACTTAGCTGGTTTGTCTACATTATTCTGATCTATGGGCTGGAAGCAACAATTCTTTTTGGCCAAACATTTGCAGATTGAGTTGTTTGGCGTTTTATTTACGTTTAAATTTCGTGGAATACTCTTTTATAGGTATAGAAAATTTATTGTTTGACGTAATAAAGATGGGTAGCTATTACGCTATTAAGTATTGACTTGTTTGTACCAGGTGGAGAATTGATTTATCTTTGGCTTTTTATTTAACGATTTGTAATTTGGTAGCAGCAGTGGTAAAGCAATGATGGCCTATTGGTTGAAACTTGCTCTTTCGATCGGGAGGTCCGACGTTCAAACCCAGGCACGCACCACTGATTTTTCTAAAATTTTGTACGTATTAGAAATTAATTATCACTGCTTTTGGTAAAGGAAAACATCGTGAGGAAACTTATACACCCGAGAATTCTTTAAAAAAAGTTCTCGGAGGTGTGTGAAGTCCACCAACCCGCACTTGGCCAGCGCGGTGGGATATGGCCTAATACTCTCTCATTCTGAGAGAAGACCTGTGCCCAGCAGTCGGACAATAATGGGTTGTAGCTCAAGGTAGAACGATGTTTGACTGGGGAACCGACCAAATTCCCACTTATTTCAAGGGACAAGCTTTTGCTTAGGCGGAAGGGTGTGGTTGCCGATTCACTTTCATATAGGCGAATATCTTTGCCCTCGGGAGTAGCAGCGCATCTTTGATTGACTTCAGATAGAACCCCTCTTCTATTAGTGGCTTACAGATACCCATGAGCGGTACCTACCTTAGGTGGACTGCGCGCTCGTTTGCTACTTCAATTTTGTAAAAAAAGAAATAAAAAAATGATACTTTTTTTAATGCGCTTGCAGCCAAAATCTGGCTAACTGATGCAGACAAAGTCGCGGGCTAATACCAGTCAAAATTCACGCGGTAGTCGTAAAGATAATATTTCGCAAGATGGTGGACATTTATCAAGACGATAATATCGCAGTTGCCAAGATATAAATATTTTCGTAAGCATAAATTCATTCAAACCTGTCATATTTTTAAACGTTGGAATTCTATGCCCACTTATTTTATTCTGGTCGATTTAAAAATAACATTATTACATATCAACAGATTATACAATTTTAAGTAATAGATTCAAGGAATCATTTACGGAAACGTTTCTCGGAATATGTTTAAACAAATAAATTAAGTAATTAATTTCAATCTGTCACGTTACAATACGTTCTGAAGTAAATTACACGTTTGTAATAGTTATATTACATTACAATAGTGTGCTTTTGTAACGTGAAAGAGAGAAATGTATTCTCAAATATGTGGAATAAGTAAATACATAACTATTAAATATACATATATTGCGTATTCATATGGGTGTCTAAAAAGTGATTTAGGATTTAGGGAGTCCCTCCCGTAACTTAGTCGAGAAAAGAGAAAATATCTTCGGGTGTGGATGCCGGAACGGTTTTCTATAAGGCGACTATCTTAGTCCTCGGGAGTAGCATGGCATCTGTGATTAACTTCAGATAGAACCTATGCTCTTACAGATGCCCATAGGCGGCAGTGACCACTATTCATTAGGGAGACTGCATGCCCGTTTGTTACCTAGTTCAGTAAAAAAAAAAGGTTAACATACATGGTTTTGTTATTTACGAAAGATTACCGCTAAATGTACAATTATTTTATACGGTATTATTTGTGTCTATTTTTTACTTTTAATTTATGTTATTTTTGTTGTATGTGATGCATTAACGGAATAAAGCTGTCTTGTTTGTTTGTTTGTTTGTAAATGCTATGAAAGGCGGCATCAGCTACTCGTATGTGCCATAACGTCTGAATTTATCAGTTTGATGTATCTTTGTATTGTCCTTAAATTTGATAGTTATGAAACTTTGTTAACGTATACGTGTTGGTGACAAAACATTTGCGTACATTAAAAATATTTTCACTTATTTTTCAGTGACTAATTTTATTCCTGGAAAAAATGCACTGCTTATTGGGATATTTGTACATTATCAAAAGTCATTAATAACCTTTAGCTAGCTAAAAAAGTTCTAGGTGTGTGAGGTTTTCCGGGATCAGCTACTGTATCCCCTGCCTGTAGTAAGAGGCGACTAAAAATGGGCTTCCGAGGTTGCTGTAGAGTGGGAGCTTGAACCGTCCAGCCTCGCGATCTTGGGAAGAACGGCGGTATGTGTGGTCGCATATCGTCGTAAGGAGATCCCGGAGCCCTCTTTTTAGCGCCGAGGACGGCCACCTGGGGGGGGGGGGGGTTAATTCGGTAAAAATTCCACATAACGCTGCGTCGCTCCCACGGTGTCGGGTACCTTTTGAAAGGTTTACCATTTCGCCATAAATTGTCAATCCATTACTGTCCCACTGCTAGGCAGGCTAGGGTTTTCTCTCAGAATTAGAGTTTGAGACCATTGTCTATCGTGCTGGCCAAGTGCGAATAGGAAGAAATAAATAAATTATTAAGGTAATAAACCTATCAAATCATAAATGATAGCAACATAGACGATACGAGTATCTTCATAATAAAATAAATCATTCAATTAAGTTGTATTTTATTATACATAGTTGCAATCAGTGCAATTCTTGTAACAGTATTCGAATGTATTGGTAATGGCATAAAGATTAATCACCTTTGCCTCCTCGTAATGAACTGTCGCTATCGCTTGGGCGGGAACGACGCGCCAAGTGTTTGCTGCCATTGGAATGAATCGTATTTTAAAAATAAAAACAAACATGGCCGCCAGTTAACACCTGATTTGAGGTGCAGGCCTAAATGCACTTTGATGCGGTGCCAGCATCGAGCGACGCTTTCGTAGTCCCAATTTTTAATGATTAGGATTGATTCTAATACCGAGCATTAGAATGTTATAATTATATAGGTAATAAGTGTGATATTTTTAATCTGACAAAAATCATGTGTACTTTTTTTATAAATTTGTTAATATAAAGCCTTGGATGCTATTATGTTGGTCGAATAAAACGCGTCAACGTGAATTATATTATTAAGGCAAAAAATGTCATAATTAATAATGAGAAAATAACGGTTATTATAAAGATCCATTGAATAATTAACGGAGAATATTATATTTGTAATAGAAACACGTAATCTGTCAAAACTCGTTAAAGTTCCAACTATTATCATAACAAAATCTAAATTAGATTTCGGCAAACTTTGTCAGCTCCAAGGCGAAGTTGCGATTTCTCATGACTGTTTCTTATTGGCTGATTGTTGATTTAATTAATTAGTACAGGATACAAACCGACGTCGACGTGGGGGGATGGAAATTAGAAATCGTCAACCAAAAATTGGATTTGTTTTTATTATGATGTTCCTTGGATTTGAATTCTCTTCTTTTGGCCGAGAAAGTTTTAATTAAAATACTAGATGAATCCAATTCTTATACATACTTTATCTATACAAATATATCAAAATACCGAGGATCTATTATGCGTCTGTTAGGCCTAGAGCGACGTGAGAGCGGAGCGGAGGTTATGTGGGATTTTTACCGCACTAAAACCCCCCCGGTGGCCGTCCTCGGCGCTGAAAAAGAGGACTCCGGGATCTCGAAACGACTTCAACCGGAATCCTCCGAGCGCGTCGCCCCATCGGGCTCCTCCCAGATGGGCGGCTGGGCCCACCGCTCCGTCTAGTCTTTACGACGGTATGCGACCACACATACCGCCGTCCTTCCCGGGATTGCCTGACCGAACGGTTCGAGCTCCCACTCTAGCCGTCTGCAACCCCGGAAGCCCCTTTTAGTCGCCTCTTACGACAGGCAAGGGATGCCGTAGCCCTATCCTGATCCCGGAACTACAGGGCGTGTGTAATTTATATCTATGTGTTAAATGTTTATGACCCTTAAAATTATTTTCTATTCAAATATTTACCTAATATGTTCATGTGTTAAACAATAATATTTTATGACTTCTGAAAAAAGGTTCTATTTTCCGCATTTATTTCATTCTATAAAATGACAATGTGGACAACTAAAACCTGACTAGTGATTGTTACCCCTTTTGTATTTTATTGCTCTTTTAGTTCGGACATGTAATACAGTACAGATACATTTACTGTTAGGTCAATTAGTAAATGACTTATTTTTTTTATGAATTTGAAAAGGATTCAAAAACTGCATATTGTGAGTCGCATCAACCCATTATTGGCCCACTGCTGGGCACGGGTCTTCTCCCAGAATGAGAGAGTTTAGGCCATAGTCCACCGCGCTGGCCAAGTGCGAATTGGTGGACTTCACACACCTACGAGAACTTTTTTTTTTTTTAAGAACTCTCGGGTGTATAGGTTTCCTCACGATGTTTTCCTTCATCGAAAAGCAGTGATAATTAATTTCTAATACGCACATAAATCATTGGTGCGTGCCTGGGTTTGAACCTCGGACCTCCCGATCGAGAGGGCAAGTTTCAACCATTAGGCTATCACTGCTGCATATTGTGAGTACTCGTTAAGTATTAAAATGTGTCGATTCCGCGAATATTGGTCTAAAATCAATTATATGACTTGTTTAGAACTGACTCCAAAAGTGACAGTCGGGAAAGGAAAGAAAGAAAAAAAATGTGTGCGTGTACTAGCGTACACTCGTAAGAATTGAATCTTCTTTATGACGTTATTTTTCAAAAAATAATTTACTATATGCAACTTTACAGAAATTGGTTAAATAAAATTAAATTAGATAATAAAGTTTAATAAAAGGCTTTTATTAAACTTTATCTAATAATCTAATCTATAATAATCTATCTAATATCACGCGTGGTAGGGATAAGCGCGTAACGGAAAAAAAAGATGGCGCGTAACGAAAAAAAAAGATGGCGCGTAACAGAAAAAGATGGCGCGTAACGAAAAAATGTTACAATAAATTTTTTCCAACCCCGATAAAGAAGTTTCACTTCAAAAATCGTTGATTTTTTAAACGGTGTTAAACAGGAGGACTGGACAAAAAGACTTTAAAAGGAGATGTTTCAAAATGTATGGACCTTTGGCCAGGTATCTGTACACCATATGATAAAAAAGCCAGTAAAGTATAGAGCACTTTTAAACTAAGCATTTTATTAAAATCGATTGGGTTTATTGGTACAAGACTAGAATTTTAAATTAGAATTGCAACACAATTTAATGGCGGCGATATTATTTCATTTTGACAGTTGAGGTTAATAAACAAACTGTGACAATGACAATCAGTTGTCAGTGATTAATCTGAATTCTGATCCAATGCAAAAAAGGAAAAACTTATTATTACATTATGTAGCTTAGCTATGATAATCTTGAAACTATTGTATAGTTAAGGTTCTATGTAAACAAATGTAAACAAAGACTAATCTTACCTCATAGCTATTAGTCAATTACAATTATGATTTCAATTCAAACCCGAATAAATCAGTTGATGTTTGGAAGTCCAAGTTGAGTATGTAAATCTTTTATTCACTAGCCTGGCCAACAGGTTAACCGATGAACAGTCCAAAATATGAAAGTCAAGTCAACTGAGGTAAGTAACGATCCGAAATCCAAGACATGTAAGCCAGGGGTTTGATAACTTGATATAGAAACTCCAACACAATACGCACACGAAAATATTCCGTGAAAATATCTAAGAACAAGAAGACAGATGAATGGATCTAGTAAAAGAATCAATATGACAGTTGTCAGATAATGACAACTATAGTTTTGTCCACAGACTGTCTAAATCAGTTGTTCCGCTATATTGGAAAACGAAGAAAATAGTTGATTTTAATTGGTTTTGTACCAGAAAAGTACACGTTTTTATAAATTTTAAGTATTTTTTTCGGATTCCTGAGATTTTTCTCGATTTTTTGAGATGGTGTACATATACCTAGCCAAGATTGAAACATCTCCTTTGTCGTAAAAAAAAAAACAAAAAATACCATTAGATTTAAGAGTGAGTTTTAGTTACCCTAAGCCTCTTTGATCCTCCATAGATATAACCCCTATAGACAGTCGTACATCTAAATAACTTCTGATAGTAGTGGTGTCTATTGTATATATATACATACATAAATATATATATATGTCGGCCCGACACCGCGTATTTATGAAAAACACGTCGCCGATAATAATCATTTTAGATAGTTTAAAGATCGAAAATTGTTTGTTTATTGAATTAGCAACATTTAATGATTTTTAGAATTGTAATTTAGTTTACCCTCCATAAATTTGTTATTGTCACACCACCAAACATTGTTATAAAAACGCGAGCGAACGCCGGTAAAAAAAGATTTTTGTTTTAACCGTCGAAGTGATCGGACCTCCTAAACTGTAAATAAATCGAAGAAGTTTACTCGTTTTACTTGAAATCTTCAAGAATACACAGTAATGAAGACTCCTGGCCTTCCTGACGTCACATTTCTACATTTCACATCCACTTCGTTATATACATAAAAGTTAGACGATGTGTGTCTGTTTGTTACTACTGATGTAGCTATTTTACGGGTCAACTTATAGACTATTTTTGATTTCGATATTTTGCACTATCTGAAATTGACGACTATTTTAGTGAAGCATCAAGCGAAGGACGAGTACTTCAACTAGTCCCTACTAATATTATAAATGTGAATTTAAATCTGTTTGTTACGATTTCACGTCAAATCTACTGAACCGATTATCATGAAACTTTGTACAAATATTCTTAGAGGTATTAGAAATAACATATCATTTATAAAAAAAATTTTTGCCAGGCACGATTGTATTTTTTTTTATAGGATTAAAGTAGCTAACGAGCACGCAGTCCACTTGACGGTAAGTGGTCACTGCCGCCCATGGACACCTGTAAGCAACTTCATACAGAACACAGGTTCTATCTGAAGTCAATCACAGATGCGTTGCTACTTCCGAGGACTGAGATGGTCGCCTCATATAAAAGTATGCCGGCAACCACACCTTTCCATCGAAACGCAAGAGATGCTTCATGCTAGAAATAGGTGTGGCGGTGGTACTTTCCCGGTGGAACTACGCCGGTTCTACCACCTGGTAAAAAAATGTAAATATGTACTACTCGACCACAACAATTAGGCGCATAAAACAAAAGCGGTTCCGTACCCCGGACCTTGCTTCTGTCCCCGCGAATCCCCTAGTAACGTGCAGTCGTGTATCGTCTAGGTATTTTCGTTAGCCAGCTCGTGTTTAATGTTATTTCGTTATAATGTTAGTTTAATGAGTGATTGTTGAATTTCTAAAGTTATTGTTAAATTAGTTGATTATTCGTCAATAAACCTCACAGTGGGTAGGAAAAAGACTATTCGTGGAGGAGAAAGGACTCTTACATTCAAAATATGCATTTTTTAACAAGAAAAGATGAATGAGCTCAGTATTCCCGTCTCTCAAGTCGAAAATGGAGTGTGTGCTGCAACAAGCATTATTCTCTTACACAAATAAAAAAAGAAAGAAATATTCCATGTCTGCGAATATATTAAACACATGAAAGTGCTTTAATAAATACACCAATATTGAACATATACCACTATGGCGTATATTTTAATAATGGTATACCTACATACTCTTAGTATTTAGTAATAAAATATACTTCGTATCGGGATGGGCAATCCCTAGTTCTAATGGCGTTTCAACTGACATGCGCCTAATTGTTTTGGTGGAGTAGTACCTACGTCAAAAAAATTGAAAATCTAGGCTTTAAGCGAAGCCGCGGGTCAAAGCTGGTAACAAATAAAGTAAACTGAGGGAGATATACCAATAGCATGTCTCCGTCTATATCCGGCACGGCAAATCTAATTGCTTGGGGAAGCCACAAAGGTCGTATGCACAGGAACTCCAAACATAATTCAGTTTCCACTCAATATCTAGGTATAAGGAGAATACATGCATGCAACTATATTTTATATTATGGGACATTTTCAGAGTAAATGGTATGATTTACTATTTTTATGTTATAGTCCTCGTCAAGTTATATTTAATGAAATGAAATGTCTTTATTTGGTATAGGCCTGCGGGAGCACTTACAAATTGTCAGTTACATTTTTTTTTCTTACATTACCACCGGATCGGAACACGACCTCAACTGAGAAGATCCGACAAGAAACTCAGCGGGTTTGTCTTTTTTTCTTATTTATGTCCATTTTTTTAATATTATTACAATCATGTTTTTTTACATGGTAATGAAAGTTAGCTCCAGTATCTTGCCTTACAGTTCAGTAAAAGAGAGCCCTGTTTGGCAAGATACGCTACACTTTGACATTTATTAAATATACCATAGTAATGCATATTATTGCTTCTATGTAATCAGAAATTTTATAATACGCTTTACGGCAAAGTTTAATCTTAATCAATACTTTGAACTTATTCATTGACAAATTTCTGATTTCAACAGGAAGTTTATTATAAAAGCGTATATACATTGACCCATAAAAGAATTATTAATTTTGTGAAGACGAGTAACATGTGCAGAGAGATTGTGCTTGTTCCTTGTATTTATTTTATGCGTATCACAATGTTTAGCAAAATTATTAATATTTTTCATAACATACATCAAATTTTCATATATAAATTGGGATACAACAGTACGAATATCTATTTCTTTAAAGAATTATTTTAGTGAACATTTTGGACTTAGGTTATAAATGGCTCGTACAGCCCTCTTCTGCAGTATAAAGACAGGTCTTATTGAGGTCTGAGGCTTTATTTAACGGCACTTAAGTCTTTTTTCTAAGGAAGGTCCTCGAGTGGCGACCACGTTTAGGCAAAAGGAGCACAGGTCGCCCCCGCACCAGGTGCACCGATGACCTGAAGAAGACAGCGGGAAACCGTTGAATTCAGAAGACATAGGACCGGTTGGAGTGGCGTCATTTAGGGGAGGCCTATGTCCAGCAGTGGACCTCAAAGGGCTGATGGATGGAAGTCTTTTTATATTATGCACAAGTATTTTTTTTTAAATTGAGGATGCTTATAACACGTAAGAAACTTCATACAGAACGAGGATTCTGAAGTCACACATGCGTTTCCCGAAGACTAAAATGCTCGCCGTATATAAGTGGGTCGCAACCACACTTATTCATTGACATGCAAGAATATTACGCAATAACTTCGTAATATGGTAAATAATTATGAATGATAAAGGCTCAATTCATCAAAAATAAATGGCTGCTTTTTACAGCGATCCGTTTTCATGACCTAGTTTTCCTTTCGTACGCACTACACACATACCTAATAATGTAACACTTTGTTTCTTATGTTTTTTTTTTTTTATAATAATGAAATAGTAAACGAGCATGCAGTCCACCTGATGGTAAGTGGTCACCGCTGCCCATGGACATCTGTAAGCAACTTCATATAGAACATAGGTTCCATCTAAAGTCAATCACAGATGTGTTGCTACTCCCGAGGACTAGGATGGTCGCCTCATATAAAAGTGTGCCGGCAACCACACCCTTCCATCGAAACGCAAGGAATGCTTCACGTTAGAAATAGGTGTGGCGGTGGTACCTCCCCGGTCGAACTACACTGGTTCTACCACCTTCAATGCATGCATGAAGAAGAAATGGTGTAAGATTTTCCGCGTACGAAAATGGACTGACGATTCGCGTAACGCAGTGGTTGTCATACCCGTCTGAAACCCAGTGAGTTCCGGGTTCGATCCCCGGCCAGACAGGTATATGTTTTTTTTTCTGACTGAAGTAGCAAACGAGCATGCAGTCCACCTGATGGTAAGTGGTCACTGCCGCCCATGGAAATCTGTAATCAACTTCATACAGAACATGGGTTCTATCCGCAGTCAATCACAGATGCGTTGCTACTCCCGAAGATGGTCGCCTCAAATAAAAGTGTACAGACGCTTTCGTCGAAAAGCAAGAAATGCTTCACGCTATATATGAATGGCGAATTTAGATCCTTGTTCTGGGTCTGGGTGATATTATATTCGTCTTTGTGCCAGTGCCATGGACAAGGTACTCACAACACAGGAGAAAATCCTAGTGTGGAGCTATGAGTGTAAAAAGCGCTTATTTTTTATTTTCTTTTTACTTTGTCTCTTTGATATGAATGGATGGTATAAGATTTCCCGCTACGAAAATGGGGGCTCAAGATTACATCCCTGAGCGCATAATTTATAACCCTTATGCGAATGCCTATTATAATTGACTACCTTATTTCCGCGGCTCCGACCGGTTCAATCTCGTTTACCACGGTAAGGAGTACTTACCATATTTGAAGGTAGAACCAGTGAAGTTCGACCGGGGAAGTACCACCGCCACACCTATTTCTAGCGTGATGCAGTTCTTGGGTTTCGACGGAAGGGTGAGCCTTGAGTCTTTCACATTAGGCGACCATCATAGTCCTCGGAAGTAGCAACGCATCTGTGATTGACTTCAGACGGAACCCATGTTCTATATGAAGTTGATTTCAGATGTCAATGGGCGGCAGTGACCACTTACCATCAGGTGGGCTGCATGCTCGTTTGTTACTTCAATCAGATAAAAGATTGAAGTAACAAACGACCATGCAACCCACCAATAAAATGAGATAAAAAGATAAAAAGTTAATAGCGCAAGAAAAAGACAAAGCCGCAAAAGGTTTCTTGCGGAGTCTTCTCAATTAGGGTCGGGTTCCGATCCGGTGGTAGTGTGAAAAAAACTTATATACGATATACGACATACGACGATATACGACAATTTTTAAGTGCCCCCGTAAGCCCATACAAAATAAAGACATTTCATACAGCAATAAAATGGAAGACGTCATTCAGAATTACGTTTGAGAACAGTTATTATAATCATTATTGTCTTTAATTACAGCATTGCGTGCAATTCAATGGGAAAAGTTAACCTTTATCGCTCCAACCGTTTAAACAATTACCTGAGTCGTTTTATAAATTAATAGATAATTTTATAGAATGTTTTAAAATTGAGTTAACGTTTATAGAATAACTAGTTGTACCCTGCGCGCGTTGCTACGCCATCACAAAAAATACACCAGAAATCTTCGCGAGCTCATGAATAACAACTTTGTTAAAGATCATCACATGATTAAATGAATGCCTAGTTAACGATTCTATGGAGGACATAATGACAAACATTCATTTTTATAAAGAAGAAAGAAGAAGATTTTAAATTTTGTTTGCATACTAAAAAAACCCTGGATGGACAAGGAGAATGGTGTAAGAACTGGTAGAACTTAGGATCAACGGAATTATTTTTAGCTTTTAATACATATCAGATCATTATTTTCCTTATTAAATATACTTAATTTATTTTTAATGCGATTGAAGTAGCAAACGGGCATGCAGGTCTTCTGTTAGCAGCACCCTGTAGTTCCGGGACCAGAATAGGGCTACGGCATCCCCTGCCTGTCGTAAGAGGCGACTAAAAGGGGCTTCCGGGGTTACGAGCGGCTAGAGTGGGAGCTCGAACCGTTCAGATCAGGTGATCCCGGGAAGGACGGCGGTACGTGTGGTCGCATACCGTCGTAAAGACTAGACGGAGCGGTAGGCCCAGCCGCCCATCTGGGAGGAGCCCGATGGGGCAACGCGCTCAGAGGATTCCGGTTGAAGTCGTTTCGAGATCCCGGAGTCCTACTTTTTAGCGCCGAGAACGGCCACCGGGGGGGTTTTAGTGCGGTAAAAATCCCACATAACCCTGCGTCGCTCCCACGGCGTCGGGTACCTTTTGAAGGTTTCCCCCTCGACAACAAAAAAAAAAAGGTCTTCTGTTAGCAAGTGGCCGAACATAGATGATAAAACAAGGATTCAGCGCGAAGTCAATTACAGGTGCGTTGCTACTCCTGCGGACTGAGATGGTCGCCTTATATAAAAGTCACCGTCAACCACCCTTTCAGCGAAACACAAGAACTGCTTCAAGCTAGACGGGCGTGCCGGTGAACTAAACTACATAGTTCTACCACCTTTTAAATGCAACCGAAGCGTTATATTAGGCAATAGATAAGTAAGTACGAATATTTATATCAGATATGCATCTTGCCTGTGATTGACTTCAGATAACTCCTGTTTTAACTGCTCTTGTTTCTCTCGTCAATCTATTATGATGCACATGCTGGACACAGGTCTTCTCTCAGAATGAGTTTTAGGCCAAAGTCCACCGCGCTGGCCAAGTGCATATTGGTGGACTTCACACACCTCCGAGAACGTTTTTTTTAAAGAACTCTCGGGTAAGTAGGTTTCCTCACATGTTTCCTTCACCAAAAAGCAGTTAATTTCTAATACGCACATAATTTTAGAAACATCAGTGGTGCGTGCCTGGGTTTGAACCTTGAACCCGATCGAGAGGGCAAGTTTCAACCATTAGGCTATCGCTGTTCTGTTTGATTTCTGCACTGCTCATGTGTCAAAAGACAGTGACCACTTATAATCTGTACTTGCATGCTTGTGGTGGAAAACCACCTTGAAAAGTATAGATAATATACATATAAGATAATTCTATAGGTTACTGTAATTTGTACAAGCAGACAACACAACGTATGACGTAGCGCGTGCGTCACAGCACAAGTGGGTCACAAGAGAACACATTAAATAGAATGATTGCGTTACTTGCGGACTATATTTTTTAATAATGTGCGTTTGAAAACATTTTTTGTGGCCGCTGAATCACTTGTATGAGGATCGTCTTAGTCTCAGCCATCATTGCAGACTCGTTTGCTACTTTAACGGGATAAAAACTTTTGGGGTTATCGCAATTTTCTATGAGGCGACCATCTTAGTCCTCGGGAATAATGTATTTGTGCAGTGCGGGATTACGTAGCAAGAGTAGCAAATGCTACGGGCCCCGCGACTATACGGGCCCCGCGGCCCAACACCTACCTGCTATTTATATTTTAGTATCTTTGCTATCCTAAAAATCCTAAACTAAAAGATGATTCAGAAAGTGTCTTCTCTAAAGATGATTTGGAAAGTGTCTTCTCTTTTCCCAGATTAAATCCAGAAAAGTTTACTAGTAACAGTTTTGTTTTATTTAATACCCTTACTTAAGGGCCTTAAGGCAAAGTATGGGGGCCTTTTGTCAGAATTTGCTACAGGCCCCGCGCTATCTTAATCTGACATTGTATTTGTGATTGACTTTCGGTAGAATCCTTCTATAGGTATTACAAATGTCCACTGGCGGCAGTGACCGTTTACCATCAGGGCTGTACGCTCGTTTGCTACTACAATATAATTACAATAAAAACGACCAAGTGCGAGACGGACTCGCACACGAAGAGTTCCGTGCCATTATCTTTAAAAAATGGGGACAACATATGGGAATCACCATATATATTTATTTTATTTTGTTATTAGTATTTATTATAGCGGAAACAGAAATACATCATCTATGAAAATTTCAACTGTAGGTATTGGTGTCGGGGTTCATGAGATACAGTCTGGTGACAGACAGACGGACAGCGGACTCTTTGTATTTTTTTTCGAGAGGGAAACCTTCAAAAGGTACCCGACGCCGTGGGCACAACTAAGGGTTATGTGGGATTTTTACCGCACTACCACCCCGGTGGCCGTCTTCGGCGTTAAGAGGACTCCGGGAACTCGAAACGACCGCAACTCTGAGACCTCTGCGCGCGTCGTAAAGACCACTCCGTGGGGTCTTTACGACGATATGCGACCACACATGCCGCCGTCCTTCCCGGGGACGCCTGACCGAACGGTTCGAGCTGCCACTCTAGCCGCCCGCGACCCCAGAAGCCCCTTTAAGTCGCCTCTTACGACAGGCAGAAGATACCGTACCCTATTCTGATCCTGAAACTACAATGAAGGGACTCTTAGTAATAGGGTTCCGTTTACGTTTAAGGCTAAAAACTAAGCTATGAAAAAGCCATTTAAAATAGTGTTTGTATACTACGAAATACAAAAATTAACACGGATGTTTTCGTACGCTGACGCGGTGCACGTCATACATTGTCTCACATGTAATGGCTATTTTAATTTACAATCTATTATCATTCGTACAATGTTTTTACATCTTATGCGTCATATATTAAATAGAATATACGTAAAACTAGTACGAATGCTATTCGTATTCGTAGCCTCATAATATCGCATGAGGAGATTACAAAAACTGGCCAAGTGCGAGTTGGGCTGGTGCAATAAGGGTCATGTCATGATCTATATAAAAGGCAAAATCCCCTTTGTTGTAGGGGAGCCCCCTAAAACAAATATGTCTGAGAATGGAACGTCAAATCTTAATTGATTTGCGCGTATTCGGATACGGTAGGGGGCGACACTGAGACCTCTACGCACTAGCGGTTAAAGAATATGAAACCGCCCTAAAATTTTAGACTTTGCAAGAAACCTTTTATTTTTTTTTTATTTTTTTTTATTTTTATAGAAACCTTTTGCGGTTTTGTCCTTTTTTTGCGATATTAACTTTTTATCTCATTTTATATGTGGGCTCAATCAAATAAAATATTGAAGTAAAAGGGTGTGTTCAATCAGATAAAAGATTGAAGTAAGAAACGAGCATGCAGCCCACCTGATGGTAAGTGGTCACTGCCGCCCATGGACATCTGTAAGCAACTTCATATAAAACGTTTCTTATTAAACTGGAAAAGCGTTAGCCGCGCCCGCGGTTAACCGCTAGTGCGTAAGAGGGCTGAGGTGAAGCTGACATCGCAACGTCAATTGAATATAAAAAAAATAAAAAGATGCGTGCGTACAAAGTACACATGTCAGAAGTGAAACTTCTTTGGCGAACTAATTTATAAATCTTGTTTATATTTATACAAATCTAAAACTTTAAATTTCCAAGATTAAGAGGAAGGGAAAAAGGCGTGATACGACGTTCGCTCTGTCTCACGTTTTCTCTCAATCTTTCTCACTCGCTTGCTCCCTACTCTCACTCCACGGCTAGTTGCTCATGCTACGTTCGCCCTGTCTTACTCTCTCTCAATCGGTCTCGATCACTCTCTCTCTCTTTTCCGACACTTCCGTTGCATACCGGCGTGACGTTTCATCTGTAAAAATTTTACCCTCATGCGCCTAAAGAAGTTTCACTTCAAAAAGAACAGCAGTCAGTGGGCACCATTGGAGACATAAAATCACGGTGAACACAAGTATGCCCTACGTCAGACTTCGCCGCGTTCCAAATGAAATCCACGATGTGTGAAGAAGAACAACGCCTACAGTATCCCACATTCTATTCGATATATATTTTATTCCGTTTTTATTATAAGATTGAACTAACAAAAGGACTAACTAAATCTGTGATTGACTTCAGATAGAACCTGTATTCTCTATGAAGTTGCTAACAGGTGTACATGGGCGGCAGAGACTACTTACCATCAGGTGGACTGCATGCTCGTTTGCTACTATATTCATATAAAAAAAAACAAACGAGCATGCAATCCACCTGATGGTAAGTGGTCACTGTGGCCTATGGGCAGATGTAAGCAACTTCATATAGAATAGGGGTTCTATTTGAAGTCAATCTCAGATGCGTTGCTACTCCCGAGGTCTAAGATGGTCGCTTTAGATACAAGTTACCGGTAAACACACCCTTTCACCAAAACGCAAGAACGGCTTTACGCTATAAATAAGTGTGGCGGTGGTTACTCCTCGGTCGAACTACACTGGTTTTTACGATAAGTTAGGTACTCGTATGTTTTGTATCAGTTAAAAATTTTGAGTAGTCGAGTTTTTTGTTTTATTATAACTTATTTTATTTTAACAAAATACTTAGCACTTTTGACGTGGGAGCTATAAACGCCTCTCGAGGCGTTCCAATAAGTCGTTTTTCTATGAAATAAGCACCTTGTAGAATATAAGTAGCGAGCTACTTAGAAGTAGCTTTTGTAAGTACTTCTAGTACTTGTATCCGTGGGCGCCAAGTCGATACCTAGTTAGTATTCCAAGAGGTTTCTTTGCGAGCTTTGTTTGCTACTCTAGGGCATCGGATCTCAACCTGTGGGGTAGCGTTTGTAATCAGGGGGTCGGAAATGTTAAAATAAAATGTATACAAAAGGTTAATTGATTTAAGAAATTTAAAAAGTGAATGAATAAGTTTAAAAGTGTAATTGTATTAATTAAAGTTTTATCACTTTTATCTTAAACCTAATGGGTTTTATTTTTATTGCCTTTTGTCTTTTAATGAGCCATTGCATGATACAGTGTACAATTTGAAGACTGTTACATGCTATAGTTACAGTAACATAATGAGCAGATATGCGATCATCTTCCGCTTGCTACGAGTTGCTAGCGTTTTGATATAAGCAAGCATACAGACTCAAAAACGATGAGCAAGCAAGTGTGCAGTTACAATAATGTGCAACGTTATTTTTGTATGAATAATTGAATTTTATTGTTGTTTATGGCTATGCTATAAGAAGATACTATGATGTGAATGGAAGTAGCTCGAAACGAACCAGTGACTCCGGAAAGGACGGCGGTATGTGTGGTTGCATACCGCCGTAAACACCAGGCAGACAACTCTACGCCCATGTGGATGGAGCCCAAGGGACGACGCGCTTCTGTTGCGTTCCTTTAGAGATCCCGGAGTCGATTTCAAAATTCCGAGGACGGATAAATAAGTAAGAATTTATATAATTTGGCGTCGCCCCCAACGCGACGAATACTTTTTAAAGATTTCCCCACAAAAACCATAATACGACTAAATTGGAAAGCAAGTCTCTTACTAGGAAACTTTTGTCTACGTAACGATTTTGTAATCAGAACTGTAAACGTAACAAGGTCATTCTTCAGTACATTTTACTCCTCACATTTTTCTCATACCGGGCCCTTATATATGCAAATCGATTCTTAAGGACTAAAAAAAAAGAGGATGTACCCCGCCTAGGCCTAGGCCGCCTAGGCCGTAGGAGCAGTGATAGCCTAATGGTTAAAACTTGCCCTCTCGATCGGGAGGTCCGAGGTTCAAACCCAGGCACGCACCACTGATTTATGTGCGTATTATACTTTAATTATCACTGCTTTTCGGTGAAGGAAAACATCGTGAGGAAACCTACAAACCCGAGAGTTCTTTAAAAAAAAAAGTTCTCGCAGGTGTGTGAAGTTCACCAATTCGCACTTGGCCAGCGCGGTGGACTATGGCCTAAGCTCTCTCATTCCGAGAGAAGACCCGTGCCCAGTAGTGGGACAGTAATGGGTTGACGACGACGACCCCGCCTAGATGGTTGGGAAACAGTGACCTATGCGGGTGCTTTGTGTGGATACTATTGTTGCTGTTTGAAGAGTTTTCCTTGCAAGTTCTGTTTGATACTGTCGTATTGTTCGACTAGGGTATAAAGTTGGTAGCTCTTTAGTTCAGCCGCGGCTCGTCATTTGAATGTATTTTACATTAAAGCAAGTCTTTCCTGTATTGTATGTGATATTTTCGTGTGTGTGCTGGTTTACTACTTATGTGCAGTAGCAGATACTGCAGACTATCTACTTTCCAGTCACTGTTGAACGGTTATAATACATTTTTTTTAAATCAAATTGAAGTAGCAAACGAGTAAGCATTTTACCATGGTAAGTGGTCGCTGCCGTCCTTGGATATCTGTAAGCAACTCCAAATTAAACATGGGTTCTATCTGTAGTCAATCACAGATGCGTTACCACTCGGGAGTCACTCTATGATGGTCGCCTCATATAAAAGTGTGCCGGCAACCACATCATTCCACCGAAACGCAATGGGTGTGGCGGTGGTACTTC
The DNA here is from genome assembly GCA_949699795.1 of Spicauda simplicius. Lineage (NCBI taxonomy): Eukaryota > Metazoa > Arthropoda > Insecta > Lepidoptera > Hesperiidae > Spicauda > Spicauda simplicius. The sequence goes on from OX453080.1 coordinate 4,105,322, forward strand.
CCCGGTCGAACTACACTGGTTCTTCCACCTTTTAATATACAGTTGTTCTATTTGAAGCCGTTTGGTTGTTGGGTTTCACTGAGGCATTGCCGCTGACAATAAAGATGATCCCCTCATTTGTATGTCAGCCGACATACACACTCTTACATCGAAACGCAGATCTGCTTGACGTTAGAAATATAGTTCGAATTATTCCAATGAAATGAAATGTCTTTATTTTACATAGGCCTACGGAGGCACTTACTAATTGTCCGTTACATATTATATTTTTTTTACACTACCACCGGATCGGAACACGGCCTCAACTGAGAAGATCCGGCAAGAAACTCAGTGGGTTTTTCTTTTTTATATGTATATCTTTTTTATTGCCATATTGTTTTTACATTGGTTACTAGCTGACCCGACAAACGTTGTTTTGCCATATAAAAAAAAAGGGTGGACAACCCTTAAGGGGTATGAAAAATAGATGTTGGCCGATTCTCATAGATACGGGATAAGCACAAAAAATTTCATCAAAATCGGTCAAGCCATTTCGGAGGAGTATGGCAACAAAAACTGTGACACGAGAATTTTATATAATAGATAAAAGTTAGCTCCAGTATCTTGCTTTATATTATTCAATTCGATTAATATTCGATTCAGAACGAATATGTCGTAAGTTTGCATTATTCGCACAACCCTATTAATTTTCCTTTTCCGAAACAGACTGTCAGTTTAAAATTTATACCGACAAAACCAATCAAAATCATTGCGTCCCTGTTCCAAATTGTTGTCAGTAAGAAGTTTTGGACATTTAATTGGTCCTTCGGATTTCCTTGAAAGTTTAGTGTTCTGATTTAAGACCCTTCGTGTACAGTTCCCGCACGAGTTTATTACGTTTTCAAAAACGATCACTGTTTACGTTTTCTCCTTTTATACAATGTAGACGTATTTTCATACAATGTATGTTCGTTTTTCCTCGACAAATATTTTAAAAATGTTGATGGTATATAATCTACTAGTACTATTATGTTACTATAATGTGTTGTCTATTAAACCATTCTAGTATTAACCTATTTGTAACGCGGCAGTTGTGAGATACTGTAATGTGGTGTGGTGTCAACGGAGTTGGGAGGAGATTGTCGATATTGACATATGGCAGAGCCGTCATTATATTATAATAATTGGAAATAAATTATTACTTAAATGTATTTTTCTGGTGTCTTACTAATATAGCGTTATATTGTGCCAACCCATTATTGTCCCTCTGCTGGGCACGGGTCTTCTCTCAGAATGAGAGAGTTTTAGGCCATAGTCCACCGCGCTGGTCAAGTGCGAATTGGTGGACGTCAAACACCTCCTAGAACGTTTTTTTAAAGAATTCTCGGGTGTGTAGGTTTTCTCACGATGTTTTCCATTCACCGAAGAGCAGTGATAATTAATTTCTAATACGCACATAAAACAGTGGTGCGTTATATATTCATGAATAAACAAATTTCAGTGACGATTAGATAACTACTAAACCTTGGAAATTCGGTTTAAAATAATATTGCTATAAACTACAAATCTATAGACAAAATAAAATAAACTAGTTTCCAGTGTCTATGGTTGCGAACGCTGTATGGGTCCGACATTATTGCAACTTGATTTAGCGTGAGACATAGTGGGATGATCAAAGGAGATTATATTTGCTGGCAGGACGTGGAAGGCGGTCGCTCCAATCAATGTTGTTTGAACTTTATATTTCTAGAACAAGATAGATGTATGCTGTGTTCCACTAGACGATTGCAACGAGCAATGATGGTACTAATTCAGTGAATTAGCTAGTGAGCTTACGCAATGGAAAAGCACCTTATAAACAAGTGTTTTTTTTAATAAAAATCACTTTTTTTAATAACCCAATTTATCAAAATAAACCAGGATAGATTTATGCTGTGTTCCACTTGACGATGGCGACGAACGATAATTGTATTCTAGCTTGTGTAGCGGAAAAATAAGTACAGTATTTTCGTTTTTTTTTTTTGTCCTTTCCATACTCGCTTTTTGTTAATAACCTTAACGAACTATACATAGAAAGTCGGTTAGATTTATGTTGCGTTCCACTTGATGATTATCACGAATGATGAACAGTGTTCACAATCTGAAGCCAGACCTCTATCATACCATAACCTCAAAAATATCGGTTTTGGAAAGATTTAATGAAAATGTTCGTATCCATCAGATTCAATTAGGAGCTACGAAAAAATACATTGTCTCCAAATATGACGAAGAAAGCCGAAAAAAAGAAAAATAAGGTCAATTGACTAGGAAAAGTCAAGTAAGCAAACTGTACATAATTAAAAAAATATATGTGCAAAGAAAAGGTCACGAGATGTACCTGGCAATGCAAACCCTATAATTATGTTTGTTTTACGTGAAAATAGTGCGAATTAAAATTATCATGTAATCCGCTTACGATGGTAGTGTACCATCGTACATCGTACTTAGTCATAAAATTATTGTACATGTACGATAATTATCGTACCGTTGGTAACACTGATGATGATCTTGTACCACTAACTTACGTAGTAGAAAAATATGTTAAAATTAAATATTTTTATGGACTTTCTTTATCTATCGATGCAAAATTCTTCATATAGGTAATACATTTAAAACTAGTTCAATCAAAATTATTATTACAAAAAAACTATTAATTTATTTCTTAACCCAAATGACTCATTACTGTTTATCTCTCGTTTATTACAAGCGAGCAAGAAAGATACACACCGCCATTTTGAATACTAATTAATAAACAAAATTGTACCTAAAGATTCTGTTCAAATAACTCTTCATTCACACTCTAATTCATTATATGAATTAGATGCCATTGTTGCCACAACATATTAATTAAGACTTAGCAACACAGTTGGCTTGACAAGTGTCTAGTTTTATTACTCCTGAGATATAATAAGCCACCACTAGAATGAACGTTTTAATAATCTTATTGATTATGGTTGTAAACATTGTTCTAATTTATTTATAAATATCAGCGATCTATTGTGTATCTATAAAATCTCTGGTTTGTGTGTATAGAAAATTAGTAATTGTTGTGCTCAAACACGTTTTTTATGCGTATTTTAAAAAATAATATCAGTCTAAAGTCTATTTATTGTTAGATTTGAATTCCTTATTTGTCTTTAATTCGGTAGTCTATTCGTGATTGCAATAAGTACTAAAACGCAGTGTTCATAAGGTCTCATGATTCATAAAATTTTAAAAAAATGTGTTTAAGCTATGTTTGGAATCAACTGACGACGTATGTAAATTTTCGGGATCGAAATAATTTCTCAGATAAATAGTTTATTGGGAACATAATTTAATTTCTTTACAGGATGAGTGACAAAACGTAATAATATTATAATGGCGCCTAATTAGTAAAGTGATGCCAAGTCTGTTTTTCTAATATAAATAGATTTCTTGATGATTTTAAGTCTGTTTATTTGGTTAATTGCAGTGTTAAAAAAACTAGGTATTTCCCGCCAACAGAAGTTTGTTAAAATTTTTTAAGAACTTTTTTAAGAATTGGCAGAGATAAATGTTTTTATGTTGCCGACAATTTCAAAATACAGTATTAAAGAAAGTTATGCCCCAGTTTCAAGTGTTTATACTTACACTTTTTGTCTTTGTGCAGTATTTTTATTATTGAATATCATCTGCACCTACTTAAAATTTAAGATGAAATGTAGGTAACGTGACGTAGACATGACACTAGGATTTACTACTCAAGAGCTTTAATCTAGATTTAAAAAGAAAACGATTTCCCGCCAACAGATTTGTCAACATTTTTTCAAAGAATTGGCACAGATAAATGTTTTTATGCAGCCAGAGAATTTCTAAATAGCTTCAAATTATTCACCGATAACAATTTGATTGTGTGAAATAGAGTCGTAAGTACGTACAAATTAGTACGTAAAACAATATTTACGGTGCATGAAATAAATCTATATAATCATCACCCTATTACAGAACTACTGTTGGTCTTGATCTTTTTAAGAACGCGAAGGATTAGGCGATATTCCAACGTGTTAGTCAAGTATGTTTTAATAGGATTCTTCATAATCTTTGAAATTGTAATAAACTTTCTAATATGGATGAATACTTTAAGCCCTTAGTTTTCGAAGTGTTCCAGGACCCTCAGGAGCCCACGGGATACTCAACAGGGTTACGTTGGCGTAACAAATGGAGGTTTACAACTCGTAAGCAGGGGTCTACGAAACGTCCCTGTAGTTCCGGGATCAGAATAGTGCTGCGGTATCCCCTGTCTGTCGTAAGAGGCGACTAAAAGGGGCTTCCGGGGTTGCGGGTGGCTAGAGTGGAAGCTCGAACCGTTCGATCAGACGGCCCCGGGCAGGTCAGCGGTATGCGTGGCCACATATGGCCCCGGTGGCCGCGCCGAGGACGGCCACCGGGGGGTTTTAGTGCGGTAAAAATCCCACATAACTCTGTGTCGCTCCTACAGCGTCGGGTACCTTTTGAAGGTTTCACCTTCGAAAACAAAAAATGGGGTCTACGAAAATTTATCTGCTGTGGATAATGAAGAACTTTAATTCTTGAGTTCACCTCTCAATGTAGGCTTCGTGTTTTCGACATCAATTTAGATTTTTGGTTTTTATAGTTACCACTCAGTCGCAACGTTAATTCTAATAGATTGATGTAATCCCTACATTTTTTTCGAGTTTTGGGAATACTTAGAAATGTAGTTGCACTGGACCCTCTGCAGCTACAGTCTTACATATTCTCAGAATCAGCTAAATATTGAAACAGGTCTATGATAAAAAGTCTGAGAACTCTTGCTTTAAAAGATATAGTGGCTACCATAAAATGGGCATATTTCCACATCATTCCAGTATTTCATGGTTACTCCATGGTGTTTATTATTCTTGAGACAATAAAGTATTTGGCAAGGGTAAAATTCTGGCAGTATTATTTATACAGTCCGTATTATTGCGTTACAAATTTTAACTCAATTTAAATATACTTAGAGGCTAGTGTTGCCCAAATGCAAGAACAAGACGAGACTTAGCCAGTCTTGGTCTTGGTCTTGCGCCAATACACCTGGTCTTGGTCTTGGTCTTGGTCTTGCGCTCCCAGTCTTGGTCTTGGTCTTGGTCTTGCAGCAAGAGTCTTGCAAGTCTTGCAATTACCTATTAGTCTATTACTATTTATTAAAGTTTGACTAAATGTACAATAATAGTACCTAAGTAATTAGTTTAAAACCATATAAGTAATCAATATTATAATATATACTTACTAGAATGAATTAATATGACATCTACTACCTATCCTTACCATTTTATCCCAATCATAATACTACTTGCGTGATCAGTATAATGTATTCATTTTCATTCTAAGCAACTTATTTATTCTTTGGAACACCTGTAGGTACTCTTAAAATTCGAAATTATTTTGCATGAGTATACCTACGCCCTATGGCGGCAATCAAATAGTGTCAAATGTTATGATTTCGGCGTGGCGGCAACGATTGTTTTTAACCGACTTCCCAAAGGAAAGAGGTTATCTATTCGTCACGTATATATATATATTTTTTTTTTTTTTTTTTTTTTTTTTTTTTTTTTTTTTTTTTTTTTTTTTTTTTTTTTTTTTTATGTATGTTCGGGCGAAATGGCTAGAAATCGTCGACCTACCGACACGATTCATACGACATTGTATGCGGCTAGTTTCACAGGCAGTCCCATATTGAGGAAAATGAAAACCTTCCGGCGGTTTTCCCGGAAAATTGGAAAATGTCGGTTTCTTACAATCTTGAATAACTTGGGTGTTTCTAAACCGATTTCCATTTTCTTTCTTTCATTTGATGGGAAATTTTATCACGCAACTTTTTCTCTTGGACATGGGTATGCTGTGATGCTTAACTCTTTGAGTTATGGGGGGAAACCACCACCACTCCTCAAGTTTTTTAGATAATTCGAGATAACTCGGCTTATGCCGAATCGATTTTTATGAAACTTGGAATATGTATTATACATCTATGCTTATATAGGTTGACGAAAAATTTGACCTTCAACTCTTCGATCCTGATGATGCAGGGTTACACCTATCCTAAACTATAACATTAGCTATTTGGTGCTTACATATATGTAATAAGACTACTAAGCAGAGACATGTGATGAAAAATTTGACCTTCAACTCCTCAATCCTGATGATGCAGGGGTGCCTCAAGCCTAAACCATAGGGGTTGACCATTTGGTGCTTATGGGTATGTAATAACAATACTAAGCAAAGACATATTATAAAAAAATTGACCTTCAACTCCTCAACCCTGATGATGCAGGGTGCTGTAAGCCCAAGCCGTAGGTGATGGCCATTTGTTGCTTACGGATATATAATAAGATAGTAAGGCAAAGATGTACGATGACAAATTTGACCTTCAACTCCTCAACCCTGATGATGCAGGGGTACTGCAGGCTTAAACCATAAACGTTAGACATTTGTTGCTCACGGATTTGTAATAACATTGCTAAGCAAAGGTATACAACGAAAAATTGGACCTTCAACTCCTCAATCCTGATGATGCAGGGGTATTGAATGCCTAAGCCATAAAACTTAGCTATTTCATCCTTACGCATTCAAAATGATATTTAAAAAATGTAAGGTAGAACATTAGAAAAATGGTTGTATACAGTGGAAAATTGGACCTTCAACTCCTCAATCCTGATGATGTTGGGGTGCTTCAAGCTTAAACTATAGGCGTTAGCTACATGATCGCTACGTATATCTGATAAGATTACTAAGCAAAGATAAAAGATGAAAAATTTGACCTTCAACTCCTCAACTCTGATGATGCAGGGGTACTTCCGGCTTACTATAGGCGTTGGCCATTTGATGCTTATGGGTATGTAATATATTTACAAAGCGAAGACGTATGATAAAAAAATTGACCTTCAACTCCTCAAGCCTGATGATGCAGGGTGCTATAAGCCCAAGTCGTAGGTGATGGTTATTTGGTGCTTACGGGTAAATAATAAGATAGCAAAGCATAGATGTACGACAACAAATTTGACCTTCAACTCTTCAACCCTGATGATGCAGGGGTACTGCAGGCCTAAACCATAAACGTTAGACATTTGTTGCTCACGGATTTTTAATAACATTGCTAAGCAAAGGTATACGACGAAAAATTGGACCTTCAACTCCTCGATCCTGATGATGCAGGGGTATTGAATGCCTAAGCCATAAAACTTAGCTATTTCATGCTTACGCATTTAAAATGAGGTTAAACTGATTAAAGGTAGAACATTAGACTAATGGTTGTATACAGTGGAAAATTGGACCTTCAACTCCTCAACTCTGATGATGATGGGGTGCTTCAAGTTTAAACTATAGGCGTTGGCCACATGGTGTTTAGGTATATCTGATAAGATTACTATGCAAAGATAAAAAATTAAAAATTTGACCTTCAACTCCTCAACTCTGATGATGCAGGGGTACTTCAAGCTTAAACCATAGGTATTGGCCATTTGATTCTTATGGGTCTATTCTTTAAATAAATGTTTACTCAGAAAAAGTTGTTTTATTCGGTTAGGTTAGGTTCGAACAGATTTTTCCAATTCAGAATCTAAGGGAGGGGGCGCGGTAGCGCCCCCGACCGGTTGTGTCAAAGAAGTCTATTTTTAGATGATGACGTCAGCACATATCGTGACTCGTTTATCGTGACTGAAAAGCGTGAAAAAAAAATTTTTAAACAAAAAATACAACCGACTTCCATGCCACATAAAAGTAAAAAATAATTTAAATACATGTTGGTTTAGAGCAAACACAGTACTTAGTACATAGTCCCGAAGTCGGCGCTCATATAAGATACATGTAGTTTCGTCATGATCCAGCAAAATATGGTGAGCGCCGACTTCGGGACTATGTACTAAGTACTGTGTTTGCTCTAAACCAACATGTATTTAAATTATTTTTTACTTTTATGTGGCATGGAAGTCGGTTGTATTTTTTGTTTAAAAATTTTTTTAGATTTCAAAAGAAGCCGCCGGCGCGTGTATCATAACCATGTACTTCCGAAAAGCGGCAAATTTCTTTGAGAAGTAAGTACAAAACCTTTGATGCCGCATTATTAAAGTGCCGATGGTTAAAACATAACTATGCATGCACTCAGTTTGATTTTAATAGATATTTTTTTATTCGCTATGTTTATGGTATTAGTCGTAACGCGCATAGGTCCAGTTTTTCATATTCTTTGATACAGTTTTTTGCGTCTCATAGAATTCCTAAGCGTCCCTACCTATACACCGAACTGTTACACCTAACTACTTAGTGAAATAGCGCTAAGTCCTAGCTGCAAGACGCAAGAGTCTTGCAGGCTATGTCTTGTTCTTGCTCAAGTCTTGCACGGTCAGTCTTGGTCTTGGTCTTGCTAAAAATACGCGGTCTTGTTCTTGGTCTTGGTCTTGCAAAAACGCAAGAACAAGACCAAGACTGCAAGACCAAGACTGAATTTGGGCAACACTATTAGAGGCAATAAAAACTAACGATGTTTACTGAAATACTGTAATTATCGCTTCGATGTTTACTTTATGCTTTTATTTATAGAAACTATGTTATCCACGCGGCTTCGGTCACGTCTACCACCGTAATAAGTATCCTGTGTTAATGTAGGTAATAAACTACGAGTGTGCAGTCGCAGCGAAATCCGACCGGTAGTTTTTGCGTGGTAGGGTGACAAACACATACATCCTCACAAACTTTCCCATTTATGATATTAATAAGATTTAAACTTAGAAAACTCTCATTACTTTTTAATCCTTATTGGTCCCAGTTAGATTCCTGAAAAAAAAACATTGGAGTTCTCTTCAGGGTCTGAATTGTGTATTCGTGTGTGAAGTATTATAATTATAATGTGAATTATTATAATTCACAAGGTGGTAGAACCAGTGTAGTTCGACCGATATAGTACCACCGTCACAATTATTTCTAGCGTGAAACAGTCCTTGCGTTTCGGTGGAAGGGTTTAGTTGTCAGGTCACTTTTATATGAGCCGAATGTTACTTTTTTGACGCAAAAGCATTCAATTTAAATATTAAAAAAACGACATACCTAGTTATCAGCAAATCTTATTAAAAAAAGATGCGCTGTTAAGTGTCGTTTTTGTCGAGCAGCCGGGTTTTTGTATTAATTTTTTTTTCGTAAATATAAGTAAAATATGTGCATTAACCGCTCTTTTTTCAGAACAGGGGCTTTTAAATATCAGTAAATTTTTAATAAATTAATTCATATGCACTCCATTAAAAACTGAGTACAAATTACATATCGTTTGATAGATGCTTTTAAACATAACAGGTCACATATTCATTAGTGTAATTGACGATAAGGGGGAATTTACGCTGGCGACAATGTATAGCGATTTCCTTGTGACTTGGCGATTATTCGCAAATGCAGTTGTAGCGTTATCTGTGTTATCGCGTATATAATGCTTTCTTTATTACAAAAATATACTAAAATGTCTACTATTTAGGATATGGAAATCCTCGGCCAGCGATTAAATGTGTCAATCACCAATGTTGTTATAATGAAAGTTTACAATTATTAAATATTAGGCACCCGTGATATATTACGTATACTTTCTGTCATTACATGCTGAATTAGCAACAATGTAATATGTTGATATCATATATGTATACAGGTACTGTGTACATGAGCGTACTTAAGGGGTGAGATTGTGTTAGGAAGCTCTGGAGCGTTCTTTAACATAAGGTCAGATAAATATTTCAGACTTAATTACCTTCTTTTTTGGTTTCCTTTCGACACCGACCTTTGTTACGTCATTGTTTTTGACTCTCGCATCCTTAGTAATGCTTAAGCCTCATCGAAGTCTACAAATACCTAACGATATACTCGTATCTTCATATCTTTTTAATTTCCATTATAGTAAATAGTACAATTATTGGAGGCGACCGTTGGTCGCTGTAGATTTATAAACTATTTGAAGCGCAATTCTTAAACTTTTGACCGAAACAAACAGGGAAAGCCATAGTATTACAAACATTAATATGTCACAAACGACAGCGGGCGCGCCATTTTTAATCGCAAAATCGCAGTTACAATTTTCTCGTGATATCCATGGGATGTGAAACTTGTCTGGAATCGCCCTTATAAACATTAATCATTCAACAATAAGGTACCGCGTTAAATATTCAAAATGTTTTCAAATTTACCCACATCCGTTTGTTTTGTACGTCCAATTTATACAAGTTCGAACGTCGGACTTCAATTCTGCCGTCATAATAAAAAATGCGATCTTTTCTCAATGTTATCAGATGAGTTGTTTATGTGCTTTTTTTTCAATCTCTCCTTCATCGCATTGAAATTGTAATAAATAAATATATAGTAGAGCAGTTATAGCCTATTGGTTGAATCTTGCTCTCTCGATCGGGAGGTCCGAGGTTCAAACCCAGGTACATACCACAGATTTTTCTAAAATTATGTGCGTATTAGAAATTAATTATCACTGCTTTTCGGCGAAGGTAAACGTCGTTAGGAAACCTACACATCCGAGAGTTCATTAAAAAATGTTTTTGGAGGTGTGTGAAGTCCATTAATTCGCACTTGGCCAGGGCGGTGGACTATGGCTTATAAATCTCATTCCGAGAAAAGTCTCATGTACAGCAGATTGACAATAATGGGTTGACGACAAAAATATATGGTTTGATAACTGAATATGTCTTTGTGAAAATGTCGTAAATACTGTATTTTGATAATTATTGTGATAAGTATTTTGATAATTGTCTTAATACTGTGAGTATAACGACAATCAACCGTCTCGTCAACCCATTATTGTCCCACTGCTGGGCACGGGTCTTCTCTCAGAATGAGAGAGTTAAGGCCATAATCCACCGCGCTGGCCAAGTGCGAATTGGTAGAATGAATAATCGCCTAATCTTGCGCAAGTAAATAAAAATTTTTTTTTACCCTGGATAACATTCTTCTGAAGCGCAACTGAATATCACATAATTCTTTTTTGCTTTACGAAATATTCTTGGCAACGTCTAAATTCTATTCCGCCTAAGCCTTTTTATTTGACATCCCTAAATTTGGCAAAGACCGTAGCTTCAATTTGGAACTGTGTACTTTTCATTACTCGTGGAGTATGTCGTCTTTCGAGGCCAATGCATATTTACCATGCTATGAACATCATTAAGAATTTAAGTACTGAAGAATGGCATGAATGAATATATCTTTAAAGCTTTGAAAGGTTTTTTCATTAAAATATAGAATTACCAAACGAACTTCCAGTTTATCTTATACTAAGTGGTTACTGTACCCTTGGACATCTGGGTTCAAACACAGATGAGATTAGTCTTACCTGACGGTTGGCACAAATGCTATGCAGGTAACATAGCAGGTTTTAAAGGTAGAACCAGTGTAGTTCGACCGGGGAGGTACTACCGCCACACCTATTTCTAACGTGAAGCATTCATTGCGTTTCGATGGAAGGGTGTGGTTGCCGGCACACTTTTATATGAGGTGACCATCATAGACCTCGGGAGTAGCAACGCATCTATTATTGACTTCAGATAGAAACTATGTTCTATGTAAAATTGCTTACAGTCCATGGGCGGCAGTGACCACTTACCATCAGGTGGACTGCATGCTCATTTGCTACTTCAGTCGGGTAAAAAAAAAACACATATACAGAGTAAAAAATACAGATGCACAATACAAATTGATTCGCTCTGAACAACAGCCAATTAATCATTCAAAGACTCATTATGTACAGATAATACATATATTTTAATGCGCAATAGATGGCATAGGTGGTTCCATTTGATCATTTTAACCAACAGTTAAAACAATTTTTACGTATTGTAAGAAATCGTTCATTCATTTTTAACATTTATATATTATATACATTATATATAGTATTTAATAGCGTTCTCCACCGTCTCTACCACCAAGTTGGTGCTTTTACCGCTAACATGGAAAGTGTTTCAGCGAAAACAATACGGGAGGTTAATGTTAATGTGGCGTAGTCATTACTTAGATGGTCTTTGTAACAATTACAATAAACTAGCTCTTACCCGCGGCTTCGCCTGCACGGCCAAAGGGAATTAACATTAGCATTTGATAGCCCGATTCAGACCTTGCGAGTGAATTTTACTAACGCCATCTATTAACAAAGCCTGGAACTAATAAATATGTATCAAATAGCAAAACATCTATATTCTCATGGGAATGAGAGAGCGCGGTAAAAAGTAGCCTACGTCACTCTCCGCCCTCCTATCTCCCAGCATATAAACCATATCATATAATAGCTATGTGGCGACGTGAAAGAGGAACAAACACACTTTCACATTTATAATATTAGTATAGATTACATACATTTTGTATTGATTTTTCTGTGTTTGAAATGTCTTTAGGGTTTGACATTTTTATGTATATTTTAGTTTTTTCTTCGATCAAGTACTTATTGATTCTATCTCTTTGTTTTTTATCAAGTTGAAGTAGCAAACGAGCATGCAATCCACCTGATGGTTAGTAAGCACTGCCGTCCATGGTCTGTAATGAACTAAAACTAAAGTGCGTCTCAGATGTGTTGCTATTGTTGAGGATAAAGATGGTCGCTTCATAAAAATGAACCGCAACCACACCCTTTCACCGAAACGCAAGAACTGCTTCACGCTTGAAATAGGTGTGGCGGTGGTACCTTCCCGGTCAAACTACGCTGGTTCCACCTCCAGACAAATCAGCTTGTTTACTTTATTGGAACAATGTACAACAGTCGATTGTTTCCGTGTTTATATAGATGCCACCCATTTACCAACCTAAGAGGTCGATGGATGATTCTCCTGCTTGAAGGTCCTTTTTTTATCTGACTAAGTAGCAAACGAACATGCAGTCCACCTGATGGTAAGTGGTCACTGCCGCCCATGGACATCTGTAATCAACTTTATACAGAACATGGGTTCCATCTGAAGTTAATCACAGATGCGTTGCTACTCATGAGGACTAAGATGGTCGCCTCATTTGAAAGTGTGCCGGCAACCACACTCTTCTATCGAAACGCAAGAAATGCTTCACGCTAGAAATAGGTGTGGCGGTGGTACTTCCCCGGTCGAACTACACTGCTTCTACCACCTTGAAAACTTGTTCCTTCGAGTGGTGTGGCCATTACCTCTTCAACATAGGTGCATAAAGTACTTAATGGTCGCTGAGGTCTTTGACAACAGTTTCCATAGTTCCGTTAACCACACTTGGTCACCAAGCACGCAGTTACATTAATCCTGTTTATCTGATTTTCGTACTTTCGTTGTTTTTTTTTTCAGTCGACAACAATACATAAAATTCTTAACAAAAACTAGCAATGAATCATTTCTAACTACGCAAGTTTGTTCAATGACAATATAACAGTTCTAAGATTCTAGGTAAAAATAGCATCTATCCAATAAAGATATACTTATGTTTATTTCATGTGCGTTCACTTTTCGAGTAACAAATGAAATATCACAATTGCCGTTCTACAAGGTTGAGTAGCGCTATTATGTCCAGATAGCCTGCTGCCAGATTTTTTCGTAACGCGCCATCTTTTTCCGTTACGCGCCATCTTTTTTTTGTTCCGTTACACACCATCTTTTTCTTATCCCTACCACGCGTGATATTAGATAGATTAGATTATTTAATTTAACTTTATTTAACCAATTTCTGTAAAGTTGCATATAGTAAATTATTTTTTGAAAAATAACGTCATAAAGAAGTTTCACTACTTACGAGTGTACGCTAGTACACGCACACATTTTTTTTATACGATGGCTCTGAAAACCACGGTTCTGAGAGTTAAATTTTGTTGGAGATAATAGTAGACCAAATAAAGTATTTTCTGGCTAAGTAAAAGGCAAAAGTAAATTAAGTAATTACTCTAAATTACTCGGAACAGTGTCGAAGTGTGGCTTCATACTAATATTATAAATGTGAAAGTGTGTTTGTTTGTTTCTCTTTCACGTCGCCACATAACTATTATATGATATGGTTTATATGCTGGGAGATAGTTAGAAGGGCGGAGATTGACGTAGGCTACTTTTTACCGCACTCTCTCGTTCCCATGAGTTTATCGATGTTTTATTATTTGATACATATTTAGTAGTTCTAGACTTTGTTAATAGATGGCGTTAGTAAAATTCATTTGCAAGTTCTAAATCACGATATTAAACGCTAATGTTTATTCCCCTTGACCGTGCGGGCGAAGCCGCGGGTAAGAGCTAGTAGAATATAACTGTAAACTTTTTGTTAAAAATATAATATTATAACACTGATACTTTATGAACTGGAGTAACTCGTAGGATACTCATTACCACGTTAAACGTGACCAAAGCCGGAGCCGCGTCAATAAACTAGTATGGAAATATATCAAGCATCTTCCATACATACATAAAAGGAAATCAAACCAAAGAATCTAATCATCCCGTCTATGTAGGCAAATTGAGTGATTACATAGGACGCACGAATTTGGAGACAATAAGTTACTTTACTTTTAATAAACTAGCTCTTACCCGCGGCTACGGCTGCACGATCAAAGAGAATTTACATTAGCATTTGATAGCGTGATTCAGAACTTGCAAGTGATTTTTACTAACGCCAACTATTAACAAAGTCTGGAATTACTAAATATGTATTAACTAACAAAACATCGATAATCTCATGGGAATGAGAGAGCGCGGTAAAAAGAAGCCTACGTCACTCTCCGCCCTCCTAACTATCTCCCAGCATATAAACCATATCATATAATAGCTATGTGGCGACGTGAAAGAGAAACAAACAAACACACTTTCACATTTATAATATTAGTATAGTATGGAAGTATGGATTATGATCCCAACAGACAGAGTCGTAACTAGGGGCTTGAGTGAGGGGTGGCGAGGGTGCAACGTTCACTGGGGCGAGTATTGCCAACCATATTCGACCGACTAGAAAACATCCTGTAATTTGTTACATAGTTATACCTACTATTTATTTTAAACTAGATGACACGGCGAACTTCGTTCCGCTTCAAAGTGAAAACCTAAAATTATCAGTGTTTCTCCACTGTATTAAACATGTATATAAAACATGTACATAAAAACTTTCCTGTTGAATCAGTCTATCTGTTAAAATAAAAATGTGTGCGTGTACTAGCGGACACTCGTAAGAAGTGAAACTTCTTTATGACGTTATTTTTCAAAAATTAATTTACTATATGTAACTTTACAGAAATTGGTTAAATAAAGTTAAATTAGATAAAGTTTAATAAAAGGCTTTTATTAAACTTTATCTAATAATCTAATCTATAATAATCTATCTAATATCACGCGTGGTAGGGATAAGAAAAAGATGGCGCGTAACAGAAAAAGATGGCGCGTAACGAAAAAATGTTACACTAAATTTTTTTCCAACCCCGATAAAGAAGTTTCACTTCAAAAAACTTATTAAAATCCGTAGCGAAGTTTTAAAAATCTAAGCGTACACAGGGACAGACAGCGAGGAGCGACTTTGTTTTATACTATACTAGCTTTTGCCCGCGGCTTCGCTCGCGTGGAATTTAGTCTGCCACATAAAGTTTGCAAGGTGGTAGAGCATTGGTTCAACCAGGGAGTTATCACCGCCGCACCTATTTCTACCGTGAAGCAGTTCTTGTGTTTCATTAGAAGGGTGTGGCTGCCGGCTCGCTTTTATATGAGGCGATCATCAAAGTCCTCGAGAGTAGCAACGCATCTGTGATTGACTTCAGATTGAACCCTTGCCCTACTTCCTAAATCTGTGTGTTCAAATTTCAAATCACAGGCACGTATATTAATTTGAATTAGTTTTGTCGGCAACGGATATTAATACTTATTCTGAAATTAAAAGTTTTAAGAAAGGGTCTCAAAACGCGTGACGGTTACCAACGCGCAGTTGGCTAGCGTGGTCAACTACGACGTAAACTACTGCTAATCTGACATATGTGCCGAGTTGTGTAACATTAAAAGGTCGATGACGATTGAATGACTTATCTAACCTTTTCCACTGTTTCATTCTTATTGACCTTTTTTTTGTCGAGGGGGAAACCTTTAAAAGGTACCATACGCCGTGGGAGTGACGCAGGGTTATGTGGGATTTTTATCGCACCAGGACACCGGGATCTTCAAAGGAACGCAACTGGAGTCCTCTGAGTGCATTGCCTCCTCCCAAGTGAGCGACTGGGTCCACCACTCCTTCTAGTCTTTACCACGATATGCGACCACACGTATACCACCATCCTTCCCGGGATCGCCTGGCTGGACTGTTCAAGCTCCTTGCATCCTGGCTTTCACGACAGCATGCGACCACACGTGCTGACATCTTTCCCGAAGTTGCTGACTGGGTGTTTCGAGCTCCCAGTCTAGCCGCACGCAACCCCGAAAGCCCCCTTTTAGTCGCCTCTTACCACAGACAGGGGATACCGTAGCCTTATTCTGATCCCGGAACTACAGGGACGTCATTCACATTGACCTTTCCCATTTTGCTCCGTGATTTATAACCATTTACCTAAATATTAATTTCATATAACTTCGTTGCATACGGCGGCGGCGCACGGCGCGTACTGCCGGTCAATCAATTGAGTACGCAATATGTTATACTCGTAATATCTTCTAAACTACTTATCCAATTTACATGGTGTATAAAGTAGATTCAATCTGTATTAGATGCTTGATTTTTTGAAATCATTTATTTTGATAAGGATTAATATTTAGTTTGTATAAAACCCATGGAAACATCAACTTCATATTTTTTTAATTTTCAAAGTATAAAAAGAGTTATTGTGGATTATACATAAAATATAGATATATGCTGTCGCGGACTTTTATTTAGATCTATGTGAGCCAAACAATCCCACCGTACATTATATTTGGATATCTCCAACGGTTTAGGCAGCGTACGCGAAGATAGCTCTCAGAGGACAGCTTTTTTTGCGACTAATCTGATATTTCTCGTTATAGTATAATCTTATTACAAAAAAATCGGTATAAATTATAGTCCATGTGTTATTCTGATGTATAACCTATATTACTGTAAAGTTTCAACCAAATCCGTTCAGTAGTTTTTGCGTGAAAGAATAACAAACACACATACATCCTCACAAACTTTCCCATTTATAATATTAGTAGGATAGTGAGGTGGTATAACTCAATGTAGGTCAATTCCGGAGGCACCACCGCTATACCTATTTCTGTTTAATAACAGAAGTGTTAAAAGCTGCAGTGTTCTTGTTGGAATGGTTTGGTAAAACCCCTTATCTGACTGAACTAGCAAACGAGTATGCAGTCCACCTGATAGTAAGTGGTCACTGCCGCCCATGGACATCTGCATACAGAACATGGATTCCATCTGAAGTCAATCACAGATGCGTTGCTACTCCCGAGGACTATGATGGTCGCCTCATGTGAAAGTGTGCCGGCAACCACACCCTTCTATCGAAACGCAAGAAATGTTTCACGCTTGAAATAGATGTGGCGGTGGTACTTCCCCGGTCGAACTACACTGGTTCTACCACCTTGACTATCGTAGGGTCCATCTTAGTTCTCAGGAGAAGCCCCGATCAACTTTAAATAAAATCAGTCTTACCTGAGGTTAACCACTGATTCGTTTCTACCCTGAGGACCAAACAACACTCCGGATACATGTTTCTTACACCTTTCGGATCAGAAAGCAGCACTTAACACTAATTATTAGACAAAGGTTAATGTGGTTGTGAAACTTCTGGAGTCGAGATACGAAGGAAAGCTTCAGTTGAGCACATGATCTGTACTGATTGTAGGTCAGAAATCACAATTTTTTTTGAGATTATTTACTTTAGCCCTCTTACGCACTAGCGGTTAACCGTGGGCGCGGCTAATCGCGCTAATAATTTCTAACCGCGGCGGTTGAAATTTTGGGGCGGTTTCATACTAAACTAGAAAAGCGGCTAGCCGCGCGCTATGTGCGTAAGAGAGCTTAGGTTCAATCACTGCCACAGTTGTTACTTGTTTTAAATGTTAGTTGTTATTTACATTCGTTTTAAATTTGTTCTATTTTTCTAAGAATACAAGAAGGTGAATTACGCCGGTCTTAAGACAGTGATAAAAATGTGAAACACAAGTAGCGATGTATTCTACCATTTTTCTTAAATGCAAATCATATAATAATTAGTTGTTAGGCACACTATAGTATAACATTGATTAATCCTTTACACATTCAAAACACGTTCAACGCTAATGCTGGTAAGGTGACAAACTGGAATTCTAAACGTGAAAATTGACCTAGGAAAAGTTAATGCTGAGCATCGATGCAGAAATACACTAGATACACAGTCTCGAACAAAAATCGACAAATTTACGTAGTTATTTATAGATGGTCATAACGACCATATATTTTAGCAATTCAACCTTACGTCCATGATATAAGTTGCATTTACAACGCTTATAGCAAAAAGCAATAAAAATTTACTACTTGAAATAAGCGCTCAATTTTTACATTGAGCGCTCTTTTTCACTGGACAGTTTTGAGACGCTGAATGTGTATCTTGGGTTTTTCTATATCGATGATGCTGAGTCATACAATTCTTGTATACTATACTCATAGTATACTTTAGAAGTAAGATCAAAGATCTGTCATGTGTCACTGTCTTGATAGGTGGTTTTTAACTAAAATTAACGGGAACCTACCTACTACCTGAATTGGCCGTGACCATGATTCATGCAATTGGCTCAAAATCGGCAAAGAGGAATTCAAAAACCGAATATAATGCATACCTGTTAAACATGTATTAATGTCATCAATCATGTTAAGTACAAGTATTTTTAAACATAAAAGTGAAGAAACGCGGTGCATTTGTTGCCAAACCACAATGATAGACATTCAACTTTTAAACAGCCAAAACACATGGGTATTGTGAATATCACTTATCACACTAGTCATCTATCCTTTCATACATCCACCACCTTTTGAGGTCACTCTGGACATAGGCCTCACAGAATGACTATTACTATAATACTAGTAGCGATAAGTTTTGATGATACACAAGCATTGCCTGGATTTCATCCCTTACAGTGTAAGTTATCAAAGCTAGAAATTATAGCTATGAAATGTTCATAAATATTACGATTTTATAAATATTACGAATAAGCTGTTAAATATAAACATTCAAGATTGATAATGTATGGTAGTGTGCGTAACGTGTTTTTAGTTGATTTTGTGTATGTTGTGTATGTTTTATGCATTATTTATTTATTAGCAAAAAATATTACAGTTAATATATATTAAATTTATTATTTAAAAAATATATTAGCATTCCGCCTCACGCATTCCCACTAAAAACGTACAAAATTTCATACTCGTCCGTGCGCGGCAAGGTTCTTAAAAACGAATTCCAAGTTTTTGCTTTACGTATTAATATATAGATTTTTCAGTTTCATACAATAAAATCTATGTTACTGAAAAACAACACATTCAATTCAATTCATTTCAACACAACAAAAGTAAAGGAATCAAGTAATACTATGGTAATCCCGAACTTTGATCATGAACAGCGTCATCAAAGCATTGTAAAATCCAAATAAATCCGCAGCATCACGCAAATATTTTCCGAAACGACAAATCGACGATTAATTTTGGTTAATTCAGTGCAAATCACGCATTTTATTTCAGTCCAGATGTAGGGCCAATCGTTCGAAGTGTCTCCGGAGCATTCGCACCGGTACGTGTAAAAATAATCCCGCCGAAAATAAATAGTCGTTAAATACTAGAGACCGGGGACATTTGATTCCGCCCGTTCTTACTTAATGTACTCACGATGCAAGAATGTAACGTAATTTTGTACGTGTCTCGAGTTGTAATGAGTGATTTTACGCTACGGTGTTCATAGGCACTCTTAAAGCCTATTGGAAAATTGCGTCATACTCCTGTACTGTTTTAAAAACTGAAATTATTAGACATCTAAATAGCTACTTTATGTTACCCTACGAAATTCCAGAACTGTAGCAAGAGCTATCATAACAAGAAATTACGAGTATAAAAAAGTAGAACGATGAGCTTCTGAAGATCGTATCCATACCAGAAATTGTGGAAAAATAGGTCATTAATCTTTTAGCAACATGTGCGATTCCAGCCAAGGTATGAGGATTTATAGAGCACAACTCTCTATGAAGCACTGTAAATTTTCACATGTATACAAAAGGGACTTTCTTTTAAAGGATTGTAATTAATACCCTTAATGCCTGATGAGATTTCATTAATCTTTATCTAAGTGTTATTAATCTAATGATCTACATTTAACCATCTCATAATTGTTTACTTTTTATTGCTCAACAAAAAAGTGGTTAAAACGAGTGAGAAAAATGTACCGAATTGTTTTGTCTTTGCCTATTTATATCTCGTTCATAATTCTCTAAAATTAGTATCTGTATGTTATACGAAGGGTCAAACAAACTTTCTTCACCTGTCTGAAGTTCTGAACTATCATTATCTGTTGATATTTCCGGCAACCTTCAACTTTTACAGTAAAGCACAAGCTTCGTGGGTGTTTTAGTTCGTGATCATCATCATTAACCAGAAATAAATGTTTCACTCCATCTATTACCGTAAATAACTGTAGGAAACTAGAACTTTTGATGTCAATGGTTACGGAAATATTTAAATTTCTTTGTTGTGGAGTTATTATCAAAATAGCTCATATACAGTAGCAGTGGCGGATTTATAGATTTGCCGCCCATAGGCTATTCAATTTTTGCCGCCTCTAAATTTTGATATCTTAGTCCACAATCATATCAATTTTCTATCAATGAAATTTCAACTTTATAATTTGTGCTCCATCATCCTCGTTACATCAACTTTTCCCATATAGTTATTATTATTGAGAACTATGGTACCGTGTTAGATCCTTGGTTATTTTTATAGCAAAGAATTATTAAAAAACATTATTTTAAGGAAAAAATATCGAAATTACTGAATCGTCATGTCGTTTGTTCTGGCGTTACAATACAAATACGACTACGCAATTGCATGCCTTAAGTGCGAAGTGCGTAGTAGGTATGCTCTATTCTTGCCTAAAAATCTAAATCCGATATTTTCTCACATTGAACTGTACCTAACAAATATGATGTACATGAATATTATTTAAAAAGCAACTTATCAGAAAGAAAAATAATCGCTGAGCTTATAAAAAATATTTTTTCGGTTATGATTAATTATTTTTTATTTAAAAGGAAGTAATTTTAATGCCATATCGTATGGATTTTGGATGATCGTGTTCACAGTAAACACGATAACTTTCGAAAAAATCATTTTTTCACTTAAATTTTTTTTTTATATACTTATTTAATTGGAGAGAAGCCGTTGAATAAAAAATTGCAGCTGAGTATTGTTTTATCTTATTATGATTAATTCATTCCCATTGACATTTTCTGAAAAAGTTGGCTTTGCAAAAAAGTTATCAAATCTACTGATGTAAACATTTAATTTAGATAATTCGTGTACGACATGAGCGTTTAAGGCCTGCTCATTTGGATTTTCAAAACTTTTTCTTATTACAAATAAAATAATTAACTGATAAAATGTACTTTCTAATGAGCAAATTGTCTCACTTCATATTTTGTGGAAGGAATTTTTTTATTGTCAAGTCACAGTCGTTCAACTATCAGTTATTCGATTAATATGATCTCTATAAGATATTGAACTAGTTTTTTATTTAATAAAAATTAGTCAATTTTAGTCAGTATTTTTTACGCGTAAAGAAATTACTTTCTGAAATTGAATTTGACAAGTTGCAAACTTGCTGCAGCAATCATGGTTAGACCATCGATATTATATCAAGATTGAATTGGGTAAGCAGATCTCATAATTATTAGGTACACGGAGAAAAAACTATAGCAGTTATCAGTGAATATATGTAAAAATTACTAAATTTCGATTATAATATCGAATCGCTATTGCGATATTCTAAAAGTTCATAATCAGTAATGTATAATTAGTAAAGCGTTTAGGAATTGTTCATGCAGAGATGTTGAAATATTTATTAATTAGCACTGGATATGAGAATATTTCGATTTTTGTTAAATATTTTAATTTCTCTCCAATTTTCGAAATTCGTATTATGTGTGTATAATATATTTTTTTTAAATTTGTAAACCGAAATAAAAAATTTATGAACTAAATTTGCCGCCCCTTGAAAATTTGCCGCCCTAGGCTCCAGCCTACTCAGCCTGCTGGTAAATCCGCCACTGTACAGTAGGCTTCATACCCTAAGACAAGGTAGTATCTGGTTATGTGGCGGTTTGTTGATGATACATAATTATTTACATACAAATCTCTAGACACTACACGAGAGTCTCGTCAACCCATTATTGTCCCACTGCTGGGCACGGGTCTTCTCTCAGAATGAGAGTTGTAGGCCATAGTCCACCACGCTTGCCAAGTGCGAATTGATGAACTTCACACACCACCGAGAACTTTTTTTTAAAGAACTCTTGGGTGTGTAGGTTTCCTCACGATGTTATCCTTCACCGAAAAGCAGCGATAACTAATAACTATGATATATGAAAACTACATGATAGTACGACTATTAATTGAGAAGCAGACATTGTAACCATAGAACAGTTAATACGTTTATTTTTGTGAAACTTAAGTATATATGATTTTAGACTAGTATTATCGCGGAATTGATACATTATAATACTTAACGGGTACTCACGATATGCGGTTTATGAATTCTATCAATTTAATCAATTTAAGTATATGCCTATTCAACATATCAAAATGTTAAGTCGTATTCAAAATTGTATGCAATTAACATTGTTTTTACCTTTGAAATCAATTTATTACGCTCATATATTATGATTTTAGACTAGTATTATCGCGTAATTGATACATTTTAATAATTGACTGGTATTCACGATTTAAAATTTAAAAAAAATATCACGCTCATAAAATGATACACGTTTTAAATACATTTGTATTCCTTGTGATAAAAATAAGTTGGGCTAAGAAATTAAACCAGACATTTGAGTTGATTGTCAAGACTGGTCCCTATTCAATTCAGTATTCTTAAAAATCACAATTTCAAAACAAAGAGCTATTCCTTTTCTGGAAACGTTACGTTTTAACGTTCTTGCATCGACTAGTAAATAAGTATCAAAATTAAAAATATAATTTTAAAAACTCTATAAAAATTTGTATTTCAGGAAGTAGGTATAATGAATCTTGTCAATTCAGTACATTACTAAAATACTAAATAGTCACAGAATTATCGGTGTTGAATTTCTACAATATTTATGTCTCTATAAATATGCAAATATATTCTTGCGTAGTTTCACGGAGCAAATAAAAACTAATTGAGAATAATTAATAATCGCATCATAGTTTTCCGTCGAGCGGTTCATAGCGTCATTGTTCTACGTTTCGGTACCAAAATGTTTCATTGAACGCCACCGTGGGAATCCTTGAGTAGACAACCTGTAGGCAATTGCTGTCGATGTATTGATTTATTTTGATCTCAACAGCCTCGCTTATCTCAGCTTCAATACTACGACTCACAAATAATGTGTGACGACGATGTTGTTTTCACTTAACCCATTTAGCTAAAGAAGCTATTGTGACCGAGTGCTGTGACCTTCATGGCGCGTCAAGATTCATACGCAACATTACTCACTCTTCGGAGTGCTGCGATATATTATCCTTGTCCTTGTGCGCCTGACCAGAGCTACAGGAGTTGCCCATGATGAATACCTGCTTCTACCACGACATCACTAGAAACCAGTCACTCACTAGATACAGACTTTATCAAAACACAAGCACACGCGTAGAAACGCCCCGCGAATGTTTAGCATCTCCCGGTGTCGCGATCGGCGAGCGGCAAAACTGGAAACGCGACACACATCCGCACGCCACTGCGACTCGGCCGCGAATAATCAATGCGCGCCCTCCTGACACCTCCCGCGCCCTCCCCGCTCCTGCACCCCGGCTTCCGCGCGCGCGCCATTTAATTATCCACGCTTTTCTCACACGCCCGATAACTGAAAGCTCTTGAAACAAAAATGTTGCTTTTCTATTAAATAAATATCAATGTTGGTATCACAATTATTACGATTATGATACTATAAGATGGATTATCTAAATAAATTTAACAGATACATAGCTTCCCCTAATTTTCTTTTAGATACTTAAACCATTTCATATAAAATAACAATATATAGCTACAATGTTATTTTATATTTTTAGGGAATAGAGAAATGTAACACCTTTTTCAAATTGACAATATTAAAACAAGATTAATCATCTGTAGAGTCGACGCGAACGACACGCCGCGACACTGGCAGTTGTACCGCGGACGCTCAAATGGAATTCTTAAAATAAAATAATATGTACCTCTCTTGTTTCTATCTGACGCATACCAACAAGTGTGGTACAGTATTAGTTGTCTTTCAGGTATTTTAATATAATTTATTACATTTTAGCCTAATAATATCACTGCGTTTTGTAGCAGACGTAATGCCCAGGTGTTTCCTAAAGTCTGTACGGCCTACTTTACCCGATTCCATACAGAAATTCGGTGAAGTTATCGTCGAAAGTAAGTGGTAATCTGAAATTTTGGTTTTCAAATGTAAAAGTAATGGTAAAATATATTTTTCTCATCGTACAAACACCTGAGATGTAATTTGTGTGTGAGGTATTTTATAAGATTATTAAACCTGTAATTTGTTTCCCATTAATTCAAGTTTGTCAACGTATTACACCGCTAATCGAGCTAATTTAGCTATTGAAATTATAACTACTTATATTAGGGTTATTAACCAATGAATTTATCACAAAAAGCTCCGCCAAAAAACAATTTTGCACATCACAAAAAATAATATTGCTCATAAATATATGACAATTTCAGATGAATCCAAGTCAATACGTAGTACAAAGGCAGTGGCGAAAAAGTATAAGAATATTTTGAAAAACAATGAATCGATATATCACGATAAAGTACCCATATCTACTCGTTTTTACCTTCAACTATTGAAAAAAAGTCAATTTCTCCAACAGTTTATAGACAGCGAAAATTATGACTACGCGTCAGAGAGCGAGAAGGCTGTAATTGTTCCCGAAAATGTAAAAAATAAATTTAACCAACAAAGGGTGAATAATGAGAAATCCTCGTACAATTTGAGGTCTAGTGAAGCGAAAACTGAACGCAAAGTTTTCATTGAACGAACCCGCGCGCAGAGAAAAAATAAAACAAGCGACAGTCGGGGAGGCCGACCACAGATTATAACAGAAACCGAACCGAAAGCCGAAGTGCGTAGAAAAAAAGTAAAAAAGGAGCCGTTGGCGCCAATTATAGAGGAAATAAAAAATCGGGAGCCATTAAAGATTTTGAACAAAGGTGGTTCGGAAATCGACAAGATTGCCGAGAAACTGAAGAGTTTGGTCACCATTAACGCGAACGAGAAGCTTAATAGAGAGCTTTTGTTTTGCAAAGAGTCGTTCGAGAAGGAAAATGTGCCGCGTTCTGATTCAGCGGAAAACAATTTTTTGCTGGATAAAGGTAAATGGTTTAGTAGGTGCTGTAAGTTGTAGCTTTCATTAGTTTGATTAAAAATATCCGTATACACAATATAAAAGGAAGCTTCCTGTGTAAAACAAAAAATATTTTTTATGCGATTAAAGTAGCAAACGAGCATGCAGTCCACCATATGGTTAGTGGTTATTGCTGCCCACGGACATTTATCTGCAACCTACTGTCGAACCGAGTATGATCCTTGCCTAGTATCACACTCCGCTTCGCTTGAAAGCAAATTGTATTTTTCTGAATTAGATATTTATTTATCTGATTTTTTTTTCAGAATTAAAATCCCTAACAGATTTTTTTTTCAGAATTGGAATCTTTATACACATTTTTTCAGAATTAAAGATGTTTTTAATACTTAACGGGTACTCGCGATATGCGGATTTCACCGCATCACCGCAATTTCGCCGTGACCACGATCCATGCAACTGGGTCGAAATATCGGCAAAAAGAATTCGAAAAGGATTCAAAAACCGCATATCGTGAGTACCCGTTAAGTATTAAAATGTGTTCCGCGATAATATTAAAATCATATACTAAAGATTTTATCAGTAAACCTTTTTCTAGATTTCCTAAAGCTAGCCCCAACATGGCCGGACCGTCGCCTGCGTCCGAACCACGTATGTCCGTACTGCGGCAAGACCTTCGACCGGCCGTGGGTGCTGAAGGGCCACGTGCGACTACACACCGGCGAGCGGCCCTTTCCATGCCCACATCCGCTGTGTGGCAGGAACTTTGCTGATCGGTTATTATTAGTTGATGGCATCGTAGACGTAGGTTGACCTCAGGTAGTTTTGTAATCCTCTAATCCTTTTAAGGTTGATTAAAGATTATCATCGGCTGACAGATGACACCTGAAACTTACCATACTCGTTCTATGACATTGCTAGTTATATGAAAACCGAGACAGGAATTGTCACAGAATCGACCTCGTATCTAGTATGGTTGAAAGTGGTAGAGCCTATATTAGTTGTCTAGAATCAAAACCGCCGCTTTGCCTAAAATTATTTCTGCAAAGAGGCGGTTTTGCTTTTAGACAACTCAATTATGGTTTGACTGGGGACGAACCACCGTCACACATATTTCTAGCACGAAGTAGATTTTGCATTTCGTTGGAAGTGTGTGGTTTCCAGTTCACTTTTATATGAGACGGTAAGGTGGCCGCCTCAAGAGTAACAACGCATCTGTGATTGACTTCAGATGAAACCCCTATTCTATATGACGTTACATACAAATGCCCATGGGCGGCAGCCATCGCTTAACATTAGGTCGCCCGCCTGCTTGTGTTATATTTTAATCTTAAGATAAAGTGAGTGACAGGAGCAACTTACTATCTAATATACCCATAGATGTCCCTCTGATAGAAGAACATGCAGTCTTCATGCTCGTTTGTTACTTCTATAATAGATAAAATATAAAGTCGACTCGGTATCAACACAAATTAGGTCTACCTGTAGACGTGTCTTCGAAGAACATGTAGTCTACATGCTTGTTTGACCTTTTATATGATAAAATGTCGAAGGTGGTAGAACCAGTGTGCCACACCTATTTGGGCATTGCCGGCATATAAAAGTATATAAGGCGACCATCACAGTCCTCGGGAGTCACAACGCTTCTGTAATTGACTTCAGATAGAACCCATGTTCTGTATGAATTTGATTAGAGTGTCTATGAGCGGCAGTGACCACTTACCATCAGGTGGACTGCTCGTTTGCTACTTCAGTCAGATAAAAAAAACGATAGGTACCAACTCAAGGCCTATGTCCAGGTCGAACCTGCGCGCGCACCAGCGCACCCGCGGGCACCACTCGTGGCAGTGGCGCTGCGCGGAGTGCGGCAAGGCCTTCAGCCAGCACCGCTACCTCGAGCGCCACCGGGCGGACGCTTGCCGCAAATACAAGTTAGACTGCAATATGTATCTTAATCAGATTTAGGGGGCGGCAAAATATTTAGATTGGCGACTTTTTTTTTGGATCGACAAACTGCAGTTCGACTAAAATTTGTAGAAATTTCGCGACCTGCGATTTTTCTTGTTGTCTTACTTCAATATTCGCAAACCATTCGCATAATTAGTTATATGACTAATACATAATATATACCTACGCTCAAAAAACATTACCCTCGTTCTGACGCAGTCGGGTATTAACAAATCGAGCTGGTACCAATAACCTCCAGGTCGAACTTGCGTGCGCATCAGCGCGAGGCGTTCAGCCAGCACTGCTACCTCGAGCGCCACCGGGCGGACGCTTGCCGCAAGTACAAGTCAGACATGCCACATGTATCTTTATCATATGTAGGGGGCGGCAATATATTAAGATTTGGCACACATGTATCAATACCAATGGTGTAGCTTGGCTGGGTAAACGGCACGTTTTGGGAGGGCGGCAAACTTTCATGTTTTGTATTATATAGGTAATCGGTTTTCTTATGAAACTCTACTTGCGCTCCGGGCGCAACTTTTGGGGGGCGGCAAAATATTTAGATTGGCGACTTTTTTTGATCGACAAACTGCAGTTCTTTATCACTAGACATCGGGTTATATGCACTAACAAAATGCCTTAATATACATGTAAATATGCACTATAAAAGGGTGAAATATGCACTTAAATAGTTAAATATACACAAAATATGCACTATCAAAAAAACATAGTGATAAGTACCAAAATATGCAATAACGCTATAAAACTGGGTGGAAGTAGAATTGACCGCCAAAACAAGAGTAAAATTTTTCGGGGGCAAAAAAAATGTCGCGATTCCTACTTAATCCTCTAAAAAAGGGTCCCTAAATCAAATACTCTGCCGCCCCACAAACGTGTCGCCACCGAAAACACAATTATACAAACATAACAGTTTAACGTAGGTACCCGGGGCCTTCCAAACTCTATGCTACTGGCCATTACCGTATTGATTAACCGTGGTCTCTTGACTATGGTTACGCTCGGTGGCACTCGATAGTGCGGTTCGGAAGTGTTAACCGCCACATCGAGTGCCACCGAGCGGAGTGCACAAGTACTAATATGTCCCCTAGGATCTTAAGATGTGGAACTTATGTATCTCCGAAATATCATTTATCTTATTCCCATCAGTATAATCATACTTCATACTAATATTATAAAGGCGAAAGTTTGTGAGTGTGTATGTTTGTTACTTCTTCACAAACGGCTGGAGCGATTTTTATTTAATTTGGTAAGGAGTTAGCTGATACTTTGGATTAACATATAGGCTACTTTTTTCTGTGGGAAAAATTTATTCCCACGGGACAATCGATTTTTGTTAATGCGGGCGAAGCTGCGGGATTCAACTAGTGAGACATAAAGCATGCAACTTTTTTATATCTGACAACGTGTTAGTGCAGTGCACTCATTATACTGTCCCCCTACTTGGATACCCCTGACTCTGAACAGTCCTATAGCGTAGGATCCCTTCTTTTAGTGATGAAACAGATATTATTTGAACATTTGCGCATGCGAATATATATTCTGATTTCTTTTGTGTTGCAACATGAACGCCGCTATAGTAGAGGGGGCTGCAGATTTGGCAACCTATTTTTATTTGGTTGTCAAACTGCGGTTCTATTTCGCATTCGTTCACTTTTTGCGAATGCGAATATTCGTTAAATCACTCAAAAATCAAAAAATCCTTTATTAACAATAATGGGTTAGTTATATAATGTACTGGATCTCCCCTGGTAAGTTTATTAATAACCTGTAGAGGAGTCCACTCTTCTATGTGGTTGCTAGCCATACTTTAACTTTAACAATAAACTCTTATTTAATTTTGATCTCTTAAATATTACTGTTTTCTTTATATTTATTTCTACTACATTATTCCAATATATAAAGTACCAAATAGATACCTCTGATTTTCAAAGCAGTTTCTCCCTTCCAGAATGCACACCAGAAACTCACCTTCGACTAACAACGATAACGCACCCCCTATACCTCTATACGGTATCATTTGTCCTAATCGAGCCATGGAGAAGCCGGGTTCCACTGAAGACAAGTGGGAAGATGGGCCCATAGACCTGTCTATAGGCAAAAGAATGGAAGAAATGAAATGCTGAATACCTCAAAAAAATAAGGTCAGAGAGAAGCTTGTCTCGTAAAAGCAGAAGGTGGATGTATTTTGATAAAATAGACTGAAGTTTGCTGAAAAAATTCTTTTCTCCCCTATTTTAAAAGGGGAGTCCGGATCTCCCAACTCCTGTTTTATTTACCTATCACGCTTTCTACACTCTTAGCCCTACACTAGGATTTTCTCCTGTGTCGTGGGTACCATGGACACACACAAGACGAATACATACACACCCAGACGCAGAACATGAATCTAAACTCATCATTCAGATACCTGTCTGGCCGGGAATCGAACCCGAAACCCCTTGCTCAGACCGGTATGGTAACCGCTCTATCACGCGGGTCGTCGCACTACCTACTAATAATTCTACTGCTCCTACAATAATATCACCTGACCGTCAACACGATACGATAAGTAGAACTATCCTTATTTATCGGCTTAAAAATGGTGAAAATCGGTTGTGATTTGGCCGTAAAGGGACCACCGGTCTTCTGCCTTATAATAGCTAAATAACAATAAGGAACAGGAAGATAAAGTACAAATTTACCTTACAGTAAAGTGGGTCTATTAAAGGAGTATTCTATATACAGAAGTTCGTCATTAGACCACTAAGAAATCCTATTTCTAGCGTATTTATCGTATATCTAGCGTAAAGCATTTCTTGCGTTTCGATGAAAGGGTGTGGTTGTCGGCACACTTTTATATGAGGCAGCCGTCATAATCCTCGGGAGTACCAACGAGTATTGACTTCAGATAGAACCCATGTTCTGTTTGAAGTTGATTACAGATGTCCATGAGTGGCAGTGACCACAGTGACACCATCATGCTCGTTTGCTACTTCAACCAGATAAAAAAAGAAAGCAGTCTCATAATATAATCCCCTAAGGGGCTGAAAAAGGAAAAACTTATTCTATAGTAAAAAGCTTATTTTAGACAATTAAATGTATTTCAATAAATTAAATAACACATTCTGTACAGCCGACACATCACATTTTATAAACATCTAAGCATAATAAGACACAATTCACATTATAAATATTAAATAGATGAGACAATACATCATAAGTTAGATAATTAGCAATAAAGCAATTAAAATATATAAATATTTGGCGATGATACAATGATATACAAAAAGAGACGAACGGTTTCATTCTAAAAATGATGCCTATTTCTTAAAAGGTATACCTTGATTCAATGAAGGTTGTACTTCAAAAAGTATTGTGTCACACTCACACATTATAGAGAACAAGCGAGACTGCAATAGAAAGCCCAATTTCGAATACAATCTTCATTGAAACGAATTTTACCTATTAACAGATTTATTTCAATAGCTGAGAAAAAATCGCAATTAACACGTTGAATGTTTAATATAAATTATTTAATTTCATCACACTTTTATGCTATGAAAAATAAACTTGATTCTATAAATAAAATATTATTATTTTATGACCATTAAAATATGTGAATGGATCGCATTAGAGCAGTATCCTCACTACGAGTTTATTGTTTCTTTTAAACAAGCATTATTTTTGTATTCGGCCATAACTTGCAATGTTCTTTGAACGAGGTAAGTGCGAGTCAAACTCACGCACGAAGGGTTCCGTACCATTGTCATCTATGTAAAACGGCAAAAAAGCCCGTTTATGTTTTATTCTGTTTTTTTTTTTTTATTTTGTTGCTATAGCGGTAACTGTGATAAATTATCTGTGAAAATTTCAACTGTCTAGCTATCACGGTTCATGGGATGCAGCCTGGTAACAGACGGATGGACGGACAGTGGAGTTTTAGTAATAGGGTTACGTTTTTTTTCTTTGTCCCTGTAGATCCGGGACCTGAATAGGACTACGATATCCCCTGCCAGTCGTAAGAGGCGACTAAAAGGGGCTTTAGGAGTTGCGGGCGGTAAGAGTGGAGTCCCCGTGTAGGACGACGGCTTGTGTGGCCGCTAGCCACCGTAAACACCAGGAGTCGCAGTGAATACAAATGCTCACTGGGAAGAGCTCGAATGGGCCATCGCGCTCGGAGGACTCCGGTTGTGTTACACTGGAGATGCCGGAGTCCTCCGCGCAGCGCTGAGGATGGCCACCGGGGGGTTTTAGTGAGGTAAAAATCCCACATAACCCGGCGTTGCTACCACGGCGTCGGGTACCTTTTGAAGGTTTTCCCCTCGAAAACAAAAAAAGGGCTACATTCTCAGGGCACCCTTTGGGTACGGACCCTAATAAATTTTAGTAAAAAGTAAAAAACGCTTCCATGAAAAAAAAAGTGTGTGTATAAAGCGTATCAAAAGGAACAAAAACACAAACAATGCTCGTTTTGAAAAACTATCTCGTACTGAGGGTACAGAACATAGAATTACTAAGGCCATTAGGCCTTAGTAATGCAAGACACAGATTTTACATCAGTCCATAAGATCCTATGTTTACATTAGCCCAATCAGCACGAAGCTAATCAACTCTATGCCGGAGACTCACTTATCCCTATTATTTTGATTAACTAGTAATATTTAAACTTGTGCGTTTTTGGACTTTTTATATAACAAGTTATTAAAATTCCTATTTATCCATGCTTAGTAAATGACATTTGACATAGTGTTTCAGGTTCATTAACCAATTAAGCAACATCTATGTGATAAATTGAAACACTAATTCCATGTCTGCGTGCTTTTTTTATACTTTAACCGAACGATAAGGCAGATGGGCTACCTGAAAGTAGTCATCATCGCCTATGGACTCGCAACACCAGAGGAGTCGCCAATGCATCGCCGGCTTTGAAGGCGAGCTTTTCGCACCTTTTTGAAGAACCTCATGTCAGAGGATACCTCAGAAGGAAACTCATTCCACAACTTGCACGTCCGTGACAAAAACGAGCATGCTTCTCTAGTATTCAGTTTATGCTACATACACAATAAATTATAAGTTAAATAATGGTTATTTTATTAACTTTTGCAGCTTAATAATTGATTTTATCTTTTAATATATTTAAGCTACATTACAAAGAGAATAATACATATAATAGTAATTATAAAACCTCCTCATAATAATATTTAATACGTTCATCTCTCAATAAGGCATCAATATTTTAATGAAATTATAATTTTCATTCTTTATTAAACATTGACTATCCTACACATGACTATAGGTGCGTTCCGGATGACACTCACAACGCCCTAAACGCCCAAAACGTCGTTCCACAAGACGACCGCGGTAGATGTGGTCGCGGCGAAAACGTCACTCATGACGTCATGACTTACGCCCACACGACGCTTACGACGACCCATCTTACAAGGTGAGTCGAAGTGATCGTTCCACTAGAGAATACGTCAAGCTAGTGGAACGGAAAAACTGCGCTCGTGAGCGTGAACTTTGTGAACGTGTAATGGAACGCATCCTATTTAATCAATTTCAATAGTCGTAGCGACTTTACGCAACTCATCAAGAGATGGCGCCAGTGCATTTTGAACCACGCTATTGCAGTTTTCTCAAAATATGATATATACACAAGTTCTTAACTAAAAACTGAAAGCGGGAGATATTCCTATGCAAAAAAGTTATAAAAAATAATATTGCGTTGAAGAAAAAATGATATTTATGACTATGTAAAAATATAGTTTCTTTGCAATAGAATGTATTTAGCTAATGTAAGACTGGAATTTAATTGAAATGTATTAATGAAGAAATTGAAGTATCACTTGAGTGTATCGTATTAGATACTTGTATATTTCGGAGCAATGCAGTCGACACTGGTATATATTTACCCGACTTCGTAAGGTGGAGGGTGATATATTTGGAGCATATGTATATTGCCTATCCTTGGCACCGCCTACGGTTCAAACGGCTTGACGAATATTAACTTGAATTATTGTTCATCATAATATCAATATGCATTTGAAGGTGGTAGAACCAGTGTTGTTTGACTGTGGAAGTACCACCACCACACCTATTTCTAGCGTAAAACAGTTCTCTCACTTCGTTGGACGGATGTGGTTATCGGCGCACTTATATTTGAGGCGACCATCTTAGTCCTCGGTAGTAGCATCACATCGGTGACTGACTTCAGCTAAAACCCATGTTCTGTATGAAGTAGTTTACAGATGTCCATGGGTGGCAGTGACCACTTACCATCAAGTGGACTGTATGCTCGTTTACTACTTCAATGAGAGTTAAAATATAGACCACTGCAAAAACATATACATACATATATTACAACACTTGTAAGTTACTATTTTGATACAAGAACCAAAAAAGCGTTAAATGAAATATCATTGAAAGCAAACACCCGAATGCTGAAAAACAATAGGAGGTAGAAAATAGCAGTGCAGCAGAAACACATACATTATACCATCGTGTACTATGATGGTCAACATCTGAACGAATCCGAGTAGCTAATACTACAAAATGAAGTCTGCATTGCTCCGAAATATATTTACAACACGAGGAATGTAACACCATTGTACTGTAAAAGCTCCTTATTCGCGATGGTTACGTTATTCCCATATGCCGCGTATACAGAAACCATGAATGACCAGCAGTACTCAGAAAGTTGTAGTTCGACCGGAGAAGTACCACCGGCACACCTATTACTAGTGTGAAGCATTTCTTGCGTTTCGATGGAAGGGTGTGGTTGCCGGTACACTTTCATATGAGGCGACATCTGGATTGACTTCAGATAGAACCCATGTTCTGTATAAAGTTGCTTACAGATGTCCATGGGCAGTAGTGACTACTTAACATCAGGTGGACTGCTCATTTGCTACTTCAATCAGAGCCCCACGAATACTAAAAACAAATTTCCGGAAACCGCAAATAAAGAGCTTTCACCGTACACATTATTAGAAGTTGTGCGCAAATCGATGATATAGGAAAAAATAGGTACAATTTACTAAATTACGCTATATTTCGGGTAAAAATCCCTTGGCACTTAAGTTTAGTATACTACACTCTCTATTGGAAAATACGATTAGTTCACAGCGATGACTAGCATTACAATACAGTTTAAAAAAATATTCGGGGTCGTTTAAACACATCTTTACCCGACCGCGTCAGAGGGAGCGTAATGTGTGTATGCATGTTTGTATGACAATTTCTTTGGCACGCTACAGCCCAAACGGTTTGTAATATGTGTTATATCATTGAAATCATGGGCGTAGCCAGGTACGGGCAGGGGGAGGGGGAGGCAGCTCCCTATATAAAAATTTGACCTTCAACTTCACAACTCTGACCTACATCAGCCCTATATCCTACTTAAAACATATGACTTCGGTACTTATTGTTCACAATAGAAATTTAGTAGGATGTGTCGGGGTAATATCGGAGATAGGGTAAAACCGTATGATTGAAATTTTAGACTTACTTCGGCTATTTTCTTTACATGGTAGGCTTCATTCAGCACGCCGTGAAAATAATGTCAAGTACAGTATGACAATGTTAGTTCAATAAAAGTGGCTAGATTAGCATACAATTCCATTTTACGGTTTTACTCCATGTCCGATATTACCCAACTTACTTTATATGTTGGTTTCGAACATACGTAATACCGCTCAAACCAAATTATGTTCTTTTTGAGCACCGACTTCGGGATTATGTACGAATAACTATGTAAGTTCAAAACTAATAAATACATATTTAAATTATTTGATTATTTTTGTGGTATGGAAGCCGGTTGTATTTTTTATAAAAAAAAGCTACTTTGCTGCCCCCCTGAATTAAATCCTGGCTACGCCCTTGATTAGAATCGGTTCAGTTTGCGGGGTGACATATTAAAAATCTAGTCAGGGCCGCCTTTTGTGCCATCTAAATACTGAAATCGTAAATACGTTAAAACGACCTCAATACATTAATAAAACAATGAAAATATACTAAGATAAAAGACGAAAAAATATACTTTTATATTCCACTCAGATCTAAGCGCTTATATACAGTTTAAATAATTTCTTATATATTTAGTAGGTAATTACTGTACTTTGGAACACAAACACTAGTTAAATGCATAAATTAATAATATACATATAATTGTAACACTTAATAACCTCTCGGGTAATGGACTCCGGATCTACATTTAAAAATGTCCTAGCTAAAAATACTACATGGAGAAAAAAGCTTTATTAAAATATTTTATGTAAAATGTATATTTTAAAGGATTGGAGCAATAATAGGTTGCGTTTTCTACGGGCATTTTGAATAAACATTCAGGGTGCATTCCACTAAGTGCTCACAACGATCAAAATGCTCCTTTAGTCGTTCCACATGACGACCGCGGTCGTTGTGGTCGCGGTGAAAACGTCACTCATGTCGTCATGACTTACGCTCACTCAATGCGCACGACGACCCATCTAAAAAGGTGATCATCCATTCCGTTAGAGGTTACGTCTGTAACGCTCACAAGCAAGTGCAACGGGAAAAACTGCGGTCGTGAGCGTGACCGTTGTGATCGCTTACTGGAACGCACTCTCAGTACTCTCAATGCTTCAGTAACACCGCAGTTATGTCACGAATAGAAATTGCTTACTAACTGTTGTGTTTTTAAGCAACAATTTGACATGTTTTCTACGAATATTAGTCGCAAAATTAGTGGTAGACCCGAGTTCAAATAATAATAGTATCATTCACTATCATATTAAAAAAAAACTATACAAATTTTACTTCAATAGAGTGGTTTCTATTTTATTTTATTGTGTTATACGTCAAAATCTGACAAACTTATGGCATTTATCCACCAGAAGACTTCTGAGAGCTGACAGATTAAAAATCCTTCGCTTCCAAAAAGAAGACTTCTAAATCTTTTTAGAATGATCTTTGTAGATGAAAAATACCTCAAATAATTCTCATCCCACAAACTTTACAATAGTACCAAATAGAGTTCGTATAAAAATATCAAAGATATTCCATGATAGTGAGGAGATATGGGGAAAAATTTCAATATTGTATTGAACTTCTTAACATCGTAGCCTCTCATATACAACCAGGGCCGTCTTAGACTAATCTGGGCCCTTGGGCACACAAGAATTCGGGGCCCTTTTGGAGTGTAAATAAAGTATGATGTACTTTCTTTACATTGACGACTTTCGTACAACGAGAAAAGTATAATGCGCCTGACCATATTTTGATATTAAATGTGAGATAAGTTGTCGGTCCTTCCTGGCCCTCTGGGGATGGGGGCCCTGGGCACTGGTGCCCCGAGTCCCCTTATGGAAAAGACGGTATTGTATACAACGACCGTGTCATCAGTAAGGGGTGGGGAATCATCCCCCACCCCACAACACTATAATATTCATTAAATTAATATGCAAATAAGAAATATAAACGCAATAACCAGCCCCATATACTTTTACCATACCATATAACCCACAGCGACCGTGTCCTCAGTAAGGGGTGAGGGATACTTCACAATACTATAATATTCATTGACTGAAAGTATGGTGTACTTTCTTTACATTCCAAAAGGGCCCCGACGAATTTCGTGCAACGAGAAGTGTAATTAATGCGCCCGATCATATTTTGATATCAAATGTGAGAAAAGATGTCGGCCCTTCGGGGCCCTCTGGGGCCCTAGACAGTGGCCCGGGTGTTCTTATTGTAAAGATAGCATTTTATACAACGACCGTGTCATCAGTAAGGGGTGGTGGGGGATACTTCACAATACTATAATATTCATTGAAATATTATGCAAATAGTAAATAATAACGCAATAACCAATCCCATATGCTTTTAGAAAAATCTCCTCTTTGCTCTATTATATAAAAATCTTAGTTTTCAGCCCATGTATTAAAGAACGGTACATAGATAATACTCCCGAAAATATATAGGAGTACTTTGTCCGTGGAATACGTGTGCCCACAATATTATTGCTAATTCTCCGTATGCACCTTGCTTTGGTGTTCATAATTCCACCGATGATTATGCTGAAGATTATCTGGAACAAGGTATTGACAATTTTATAAGTATGATATTATGTTTACTGGAGCAGTGATAGAAAGAAAGAAAGAAAGAAAGATCTTTATTTAGTCAATTTTTGGGTTACAATAACATTGATTACATAAGATGTTTAAAAAAAGGGCGCCAAAAATTTAATATGCCGGTTAAGGCGTTCTAAATGTATGGCACTCACATACTCGTATTTATCAATAAAGACTTACAATTAGACTATATTACAATGCTATAGCCTAATGGTTGAAACTTTCTCTCTCAATCGGGAGGTCCGAGGTTCAAACCCAGGCACGCACCGCTGATTTATGTGCGTATTAGAAATTAATTATCACTGCTTTTCAATTAGGGAAAACATCGTGAACCTACACACCCGAGAGTTCTTTAAAAAGGTTCTCGGAGGTGTGTGTAGTCCACCAATTCGACCAGCGCGGTGGACTATGGCCTAAAACTCTCTCATTCTGAGAGATGACCCGTGCCCAGCAGTGGGACAATAATCGGTTGACGACAATATTATATCTATTATAATTTATACATTAAGATATGTCCCTACATTTTTGTTTATAAAATTTATACAGGCATGCAGTCCATCTGATGGTAAGTGGGTATTGCCGCCCATGGACACCTGTAAGCAACTTCATATAGAACATAGGTTCTATCAGAATCAATCACATGCGTTGTCACTCCCGAGGACTAAGGTAGTTTCATATTAAAGTGAGCCGGCAACCACATCCTACTACCGGAACGCAATAAATGCTTTACTATTATTTATTTATTAAATAAAGGACTTTATCGCTTGGCGACCACATCGTCCCGTGAGACTTCAATATAAATAAAATAGATGACAAAACATAAGGTACAATCAATTGTTTTTTAGTCCCATATCAGCCAATCTAACCAACACCGTGTAGCGTCTGTGGATACAGATGCTCTTATTTATTTATTTATTTATTTATTTATTTTAATTGGAACACCAACATAAGATACAGCTTATACAATCGAAAATAATACGAAACTTATATAATACTATTTAACTGTTCCTACAATTACAGGTGTTCACATCATGCATAAAGATGTACTTTGTAATTAAAAAAAAAATACAAACTAATATCGATAAATTAAAATGGAATTATATAAACAATCATTATTAAGATAAATCAAATTCGGTTTTACATTAAATAGAAAAGAGTTACGAACTCATAATTACTAAATGTCAGGAGGTATCGTCAATTAAAATTAAATTATTTAATTATAAAAATTAGATTATTATGAAACTAGATAAGATTTGAGAAAAAAAAATAACAATTGGATAAATTTAATTAATATAGCTACAACAATTGTTACTTTTAAGAGGATAGTTCAATTTTTTTGAGTTTTCCCAAAAACTTAAAGACGCTGTCATTATGGATATCTATCTGAGGGTCTTTTTTAATACTGTCGTTATATAGTCGAGAAACGCGGACTATCGGTGAGGACTGGCCTAGCTTTGTTCTACATATTCTAGTATCAAATAATTTGCATTGGTTTCTCGGTACTCTTGAAGGAACGTGGTATCTAAGCATGTTCAATAAGGGTGGACAATCTATGTCACCATTTGTAATTTTAAATAAAAAATTTAAATCTAAGATAGCTCGACGCACGGACAGCTGTTCAAGATTAAAGTGTCTAGCTCTGTCTGTATACGATATAATTGCTTTCGGTGTCTTAAAGCGGAATGTAAGACTGCGAAGTAGTTTTTTTAAGGATTAAATGATGATAGGTACCTTAAAATGGCCACCGTGTAGCATCATCCAGACGATACACTTAAGGATTTAATGTTGAGAGGTACCTTATGGCTAAATCCATGAGATCGGCTACAAGGGCGGCTCCTCCCGTATCCCCTCGCTGTGGCGCGTGCGGCCCGCCATGTCGAGGATGGCCTTCGCCTCCGGGTTCGTGTCCAGCACGCTCGCATCACGTTCGTCCTACGAAAACGTACTCGTTTTAACTAAACTCAATTAAAAACTGTTAATAAGTTACACACACCAAGCTTTCCCTAGAACGCTAGGTATGTGTACAGTACACCCTGTAGTACTTTGCAAAATAAGTCGCTAAATCTGTACAAATACAATTCGAACAGCAATTTAATCACCCAAAAAAAAGTTCGCCGAACATCCTTACGGCACCCTACACCAAGGATTGAAAAAACATACATTCGCGAGTTCCGGTAAGGAATATTCGCATTAGTAATCATATTCAGAGCAGTGACAGCCTAATGGTTGAAACTTGCCCTCTCGATCCGGAGGCCCGAGGTTCAAATCCAGGCACGCAACACAGATTTTTCTAAAATTATGTGCGTATTAGAAATTAATTATCAGATAGTATTCATATACAGATAGTCGAATCATATACGTACTGTCATTAAACTATCACCGTAGTTACTAAATTGCGACTTAGTAACTACGGTGTACGACAATATACAGGCCTTATCTAAGGCCTTACCCCGTCACCCATCCCGAAGCCCATCGCTGAGCTGCGGTTTGCCCAGCAGTCGTAGCAGCTGACGTTCCGAGGGTCGCGCGTCCAGCACGCTACTACGTGCCGATACGCACGCGTCCTTCCCTGATGAGACCACCACTGTCTCCGGCTCCTAAGGGGATAGGGAGAGGTTAGGTTAGGTTGGGATTAGGTTATCGAGGGAGTTAGTATGGAGTGGATGGAGTGTTGAAAGGGAAATAATTGGGTTTCCTAGTAATGTATGAGTAAACACGTTTTAGGAAGACCACCACTAGGGTTGCCAACTTTTTTTCAGTGATTAAAGTACATTGGCTATAAAAGGTATAAAGAAAAAAAGTACGAAGCTTCTAAATAAAGTAGAATTTATTTAATTCTTCATTTTTTGGCTCTAGGAAAATTTTTCGAATCGTGCGTGGTGGTTGTCAGCAAAAAAAATTTAGACTCCTGTATTTCTTTAATTTGACGAGTAAAAAAGGTAAAGGTCGCCAAATATATTCTACTAAGCTACTTCTAAATAAGGTAGCTATGAAACTTAAAAATGATAGGTTTGTTTTTATAAAAAACTGCTTATAAACACTCTTTTAAATTCGAGATCATGCTAATTTAAAGAATTGTCGCGTACTTTGTTTTTGTCACAAAGTATAAAGTACAATTGCCCCAAATAAAGTACAATACTTTATAATAAAGTACGGGTGGCAACCCTAACCACCACTGTCTCCGGCTCCTAAGGAGAGCGGGAGAGGTTAGGTTGGGATTAGGTTATTGAGAGAGTTAGTCTGAAGTGGATGGAGTGTTGAAAGGGAAAGAATTGGGTTTCCTAGTCATATGAGTTTTCAGTCTCCGGCTTCTAGAGAGAATAGCCAATACACCAGGAAACATTTACGTGGCGTACAAGAGCAAGCGATAAGCGAAAATTGAATAATTTTATTATAATTTGCAGCGAAAAATATAATAATTAGCGAAAATTATAATAATTAGCGAAAATTATAATAATTAACGAAAATTATAATAATTAGCGAAAATTATAATAATTGGCGAAAAATAATAATTAGCGAAAATTATAATAATTAACGAAAATTATAATAATTAGCGAAAATTATAATAATTAATGCTGTCACTTGCAGTTTAAACTACGAATGTTCCCTTGTACTCCTTCAAGGGTGTAGAGCTGCGGCATGCAACTACCCTCTGACAAGTTTGGGGCCCTGTGCCAGATCCGCTACCGTCTCCATGTCTTATGGGATGGAAGGGAGCGAGAATTAAAGTGACTCTTCATGCAATTGCCATTTACAAAATTAAAGAAATGGGCCACATACACGTACATAAGCATCACAACGTCAAAACATCAACTGCGATCATCGATATAGAAATACACTAGATACACAGTCTCGAACAAATATGACACCTAAAACTGTCGTCAAATGTACGTAGTTATTTATGGTCATAACGACCATATATTTGCAATACAACCTTACGTCCACGATCTAAAGTTGTATTTACAACGCTTTAAGCAAAAAGCAATAAAATTTTACTACTTGAAAAGAGCGCTCAATTTTGAAATTGAGCGCTCTTTTTCACCGGACAATGTTGAGACGCTGAATGAGTATCTAGGGTTTTTCTATATCGATGAAAGCGATATTATCCTTTTAAAAATGCTCCCCTTTTTTTAACTTACATCGTCCTTATCAACTTGTGGCTTGTCTCCCACCCCCCAGACCTCAAGGCTGCGCAAACGGAAAGTAGGTTCTTTGCTCAGCCGCTTGTACCCTCGGTAGGTGCTGCAGGACTCCGCGGAGGACCCCTCGCCGAAGGGCTCCGCGTTCAGCCAGATGCCGCCGAAGTGGAACTGCCCGCCCATCAGCTTGAACATTGGTAATATTTATATTAATTATTTTTTTATTGCACTTCCAAAAATTAAAGTTACAATAGAGCAATCGTAATGCCTTAGGACATTCTTTACGAGTCAAACTTAGGTAGCTGGAAAATTTGTTGCAGGATTTAATTCTATGCGTAACTATTTGACCCAGCGAACTTTATTCTGCCTAAAAGTTACAAATCGACAATTATCAATATTTCTCCACTACACTGTACATGTATCATACATACACCTTCATACATACTCCGATCAGAAAACCTTCCTCTTAAATTACTCTATCTTAATTAAAAGTCAGATCTAAGTGTTTGAGCACGTCGGTTAATTAACACGGAATTTTACATTACAAGTTTTTGACTTGTGGTCAAAATACGAACATACATTATAGAAAATTGGATGAATCCAATAGCTACCTAACAAAAACAATACTACAACAAAACTTAAGTAAAAAATGCATTATTAACCAATTTGTCGAAACCCTATGATTTACACTACATAGTATAAAACAAAGTCGCTTCCCGCTATCTGTCCTTATGTATGCTTAGATCTTTAAAACTAAGACGATTTTAATGTAGTTTTTTTTAATAGATAGAGTGATTCAAGAGAAAGGTTTTTATGTATAATACATGCACAATATAGTGGAGAAACACTGATAATTTTAAATTATCATGTGATGTCGTACTTTCAGGCGCAACGAATTTCGCCGGGTCAGCTAGCGATGATTATTTTTTTTTCCACAGGACTCCTTGTAATAAAAAATCAATTTACAAAATAAAAAAAAATAAGCCAATACTAACCATCCGGGGTTGCAGACGGCTAGAGTGGGAGCTCGAACCGTTCGGTCAGGCAATCCCGGGAAGGACGGCGGTATGTGTGGTCGCATACCGTCGTAAAGACTAGACGGAGCGGTGGGTCCAGCCGCCCATCTGGGAGGAGCCCGATGGGGCAACGCGCTCGGAGGATTCCGGTTGAAGTCGTTTCGAGATCCCGGAGTCCTCCTTTTCAGCGCCGAGGACGGCCACCGGGGGGGTTTTAGTGCGGTAAAAATCCCACATAACCCTGCGTCGCTCCCACGGCGTCGGGTGCCTTTTGAGGGTTTCCCCCTCGAAAACAAAAAAAAAAAAAAAGCCAATACTAACCAATCCATTAGGCAGCGTCTTGGTATAATGATTCATGTATTGATAGTGATCGTTGTAGTTCGTCGCCGGATACACCCGCATGCGAGGCACGCACGTGAAGAGGAAGGACTCGTCATTCCCCGTGAAGTTAGGCCCGAAGGCCCACGACACCGGGGCGTAGCCCCCGAAGATGTAGCCGTTCGTGTCCTCGATTATTAGGATTGACGCGCCTTGCTCTTGGATTCGACCTGGATTTATAAAAAAAAAAATTGAGAGGTCTCAACACCCGGATGGAACGAAGTTCATTTCGATTAATTAGTGAAGGAATTGTAATTAAAAAATATTATAATAAGTTATAAAATAATATATTTTTTATTATTATTGTTATTATTTTATTATTTATTATTTACAAAAACCTGTATAAACTTAACAAAACAAAAATAATCGTCGCAACACTACACTGTTCAAAGCAAAATAGAAAGACGAAATGAAAATAATTGGCTTGCTTTCTATGAGACAGAGAGACAGAGAAACATGGGCACGCCGCGCTTACTACACTATAGCAAAAAGTGTCGTGACAACTTTTCGTCTAATTTTTTTCCGTCTAGTCTCCTTCGCATTGCACACCCTTCCACTAGAAATAGGTATTGCGGTGGTAGCAGCCCAATAGAACCATACTCGTTAAACCATCTTACAATATTCATAAATCAGTTTGATAAGATTTGAAATACACAGGAAGATGGAATGTCTCAAAATTATAGATTTTTTTATTATTACTTATTCAATCCTTTAAATGTTTTATTTTACAAATATATGCAATGTATATCCCAACTTTTGACGTGACAACATCTTATAATACGATGGAGCCGGCTGCACACATCAAAAATATGACTCATGCGGCGTTACCTCGCTCTGAGGCGATCCATTTAAGGCTACAAGTGCAAGCGAGAGCGCGGAACGAGCGACAAAGAGGCACAATGTTCGGCATCGTTCGACATCTGTCTCTCTTCTACTTGAGTGAGCGATGCGTCCGCGTGGACAGCCACTATACAAAATGCAACCATTCCATCAGTATTGTCATATGACGTTGTCACGTTCAACTATCGTCAGTAAACCGACTTTACAGACAACCGATTTTTTTCATAATATATATTAGTTAGTCACCTGCTAGAGTGGAGAAGGACTCGCCGTGAATATGCGAGGAGAAGAGGAACCGCCAGCGATGCTGATGCTTCTGGGGTAGATGGCTGTTGATCCACACGATGTGGGACAGGTCCGTGAACGCTGGGTAGTCTGGCATCGCGTCCAGCCCTGGGTGGGACACGAGGTTTACACTTTTATTATGTTTTTTGATAAATATCACAACATCGTATAAAACAACGTCGCTTCTCGCTGTC
Organism: Spicauda simplicius; assembly: GCA_949699795.1. Classification (NCBI taxonomy): domain Eukaryota; kingdom Metazoa; phylum Arthropoda; class Insecta; order Lepidoptera; family Hesperiidae; genus Spicauda; species Spicauda simplicius. Next base: position 4,149,754 of record OX453080.1, read on the forward strand.
TGTCCCTATCTATGCTTAGATCTAGATGACAACCCGCGTGGCGGAGCGGTTACCATACTGACACGCAATGGGTCCCGGGTTCGATTCCCGGCCAGACAGGTATCTGAATGATGCCTTTAGATTCGTGTCCTGGGTGTTTGTGTATTCGTCTTGGGTGGGTCCATGGTACCCTAGGAAATCCTAGTGTAGGGCGATGAGTGTAGAAAGCGTATCTTTAAAACTACGCTACGAAATCTCCGGATAGTAATTCAAGAGGAATGTTATGTATAATACATGTATAATATAGTGGAGAAACACCGATAATTTTAGATTTTTTACTTTCAGGCGGAACGAAGTTCGCCAGGTCAAGTAATCAATTTATAAAGTAGTCTATAGATGTCATTATGAATGTACTACTCGGCCAAAACAATTAGGCGCAGCACAGTTGAAACGTCATTAGAACTAGGGATTTTCCATCTCGATACGAAGTATCTATTACCAAATACCAAAAGTATGTAGGTACACCATTATTAAAACATACACCATAGTGGTGTATTTTCAATAGTCGAGTATTTATTAAAGCACTTTCATGTGTTTCATATATTCGCAGACATGGAATATTTTCTTTCTTTTTTATGTGTGTAAGAGACTGATGCCTGTTGCAGCACACATTCGATTTTCGACTTGGGAGACATGAGTACTGAGCCCAATACTCTTCTCTAGTTAAAAAAAATGCATATTTTGTATGTAAGAGTCCTTTCTCCTCCACGAATAATCTTATTCCTACCCATCTTGAGCTTTATTGACGAATAATCAACTAATTTAATAGTAACTTTAAAAATTCAACAATCACTCATTTAACTAATATTATAACGAAATAACATTAAATACGTGCTGGCTAACGCTAAACACCTACACGATACACGACTGCACGTCACTAGGGGATGCGCGGGGTAAGAAGCGAGATGCGGGGTATTGAACCACTTTTGTTTTATGCGCCTATTGTTGTGGTCAAGTAATAATGTTTAATACGAATTAAGTTTTGGTTATGTGCCACTTGGAGGGTGTGTTCTCACCACATACCTACCGCTCTTAATATTCGAGCTACTCTATTCACGACTACCCACTCGTAAGTTTTGATTTAGACGTAAAAGGGAGGGCGCAGCAGGTGGTAGAGGGGCGGGGCTTTCATCCCCCTTTTCTCTTGTTGATCCTGTACAGATTGACATACACGAGCTCCGCTAGCTGTTTCGTGAGGATTTTCATATACCCTGGAGGTGATCATATAATCCTCATATGCCGCTCATCATCAGCCAAGGGTAGCAAGGAGGGTGCAGCAGATGGTAGGGAGGCGGAACTCTCATCCCCCGCTCTCTTGTTGATCCCACACAATGACATACACGAGCTCCACTAGCTGCTTCAGAATGTTCATTTGTAGCCTGGAAGTGATCATATAATCCTCATATGCCACTTACCATCAGCCAAGGGTAGCAAGGAGCACCCTCCTCAAGGAGCAGGTGCCAGGGGAGCGGGGCTTTCATCTCCCGCTCTCTTGTTGATCCCGTACAGATTGACATACACGAGCTCTACTAGCCCTTTCAGATTGTTCATTTGTAGCCTGGAAGAGATCATATAATCCTCATATGCCACTCACCGTCAGCCAAGGGCAGGAGTGAGGGGGCGGCGGGCGGCAGGGGGGCGGGGCTTTCATCTCCCGCCCGCTTGTTGATCCCGTACAGATTGACGTACACGAGCTCCGCTAGCTGCTTTAGAAGGATGTTCATTTGTAGCCTGGAAGTGAAAGATTTTCAAAGATTCATTGAACAAATTATTATTTTATGTAATTGGATTTTAAATACGTCTACTAGGGTAACGATTAGGTATACTATGCGATAGAGTAAGCTTTTGTGTGAGTTACAAAAACATATACAGACAAACTTTCGCATCTATAATATTAAACATATGGAGTAATGTTTGTCAAATAATCAACTACCATGGACAATCGAAATAATGATATTATTTTTTATAAGGTAGAAGTAGCAAACGGGCATGCAGTCTACCTGATGGTAAGTAGTCAATACCCCCATTAATATCTGCAAGCAACTTCATACAGAACATGGGGTTCAATCTGAAGTCAATCACAGATGCGTCGCTACTCCCGAGGACTAAGATGGTCGCCTCATATAAAAGTGTGCCGGCGACCACACCCTTCCATCGAAACGCAAAAACTGCTTCACGCTAGAAATAGGTGTAGCGGTGGTACTTCTGGGGGCAACCTACACTGGTTCTACCACCTAGTAATAATGAAGACGAAGGTAATTATAACATTATAACGTCCTTGAAACTAAAGAAAGCGATGACAATATTTATCATGACGATGATAATATTGATGGAGACTACCATGAAATTAATTATGACAATGATGATATTGATGATGATAACAAACATAACGAAGATGATTATTGTGATGATAAAGATAGTGATAGTGAACGGTACAATAGTAGTTCTAACCATTTGTAATGGTGCTGCGTGACGTTCAGGACGTCACTGACGCCGACTTCTCTATTATATTTAGTGAAAATATTTGAGGTGACAACAAACGTAATTGAGATTACGTTCGTCGTCATTTTATTACCTGGTAAAACAGGAGCTCTAACGATCTGCAGATGCGGCGTGTACCTGTGACGCGGTCTCGTGATCTTGATGATGACAATGATAATATTGAGGATGATAATGAGTGTGATTATGTTAATGTTTATATCGATGATAATGGTGATGGCAATGATGATAAAGGAGGTGATTATTGTGATAATGACAATAATAATCAGTACAATGGGCGCTCTGACCACTTGCTGAGCTATGCCGCCGACGCTACCCGCGGTCGCCTCGCCTAACGTCTGCACGTGAGACGCGTTCGCGTGAAAACCCTTCTCGAGCTACGTCCGAGCGCGAGCGCCCGACTTGGTGCGAGAAGGGGACAATGATTTGATGATAACAATATTGATATCAATAATGACGACGATGTTATTGAAGACGACAATGATGAATTGATGATAGCAATGATGTTAGCTAAGGTGATTATTATTTATTTATTTATTTATTATTGTGACGATGAACGGTCCAACAGTAGTTCTGACCACTTCCTGACCAATTGATGATGACGATTATGATATTGAGGATGTCGATGATTCTTTTGATGATCATAATGATAATGACGATGATGCCTATGATGGTAGGGGCGATGATAATGTTAATGATATGGCAATCTGACCATTTGCTGAGCTGCGCCGCGGTACAGTGATGCTGCGCGGCGTCCAGGTCCCCGCCGACGCTGGCCGCGGCCGCTTCGCCTAACGCCTGCACGTGAGACGCGTTCGCGTGGAACCCCTTCTCTAGCCACGTGCGAGCGCGCGGGCCTGACGAGGACTTCACTATCTTTATGTATGTGGACGCTATGCTCTCGCAGTACTGTGGAGCGTTTATAAAATTAATTGTCTTCATTTTGTATGGGCCCATGGGAGCACTTACAAATTTTTCAGTTACATTTGTTTTCTTACACTACCACAGGATCGGAATTATGATATGTTAAGCAGGTTATGGTAGGGTTAGAATATAGTATAGTAGAGGTAGAATCAGAGTTCGAGCCGAGAGCATCACCATACCTATTTCTAGTGTAAAGCAGTTCTTGAACGAGATGGACGGGTGTGATTGCCGGCTTACTTACATATGAGACGACCACCTTAGTCCTCGGAAATAGATACACACTGTGATTGACTTCGAATAGAACCCATGCTTTATATATGAATAAATTAAGTTTATAAAACAAGTATATACGCGTATGAGCTGGAATTATTACAAACGTACTTAAACAAATAATATTACTAAATTTGTACACATCACTTCATCCTTATGAATTGTTAATAATCAAGTGTTACTATTGTTACTTAACGACAGCTTAACAGTTTTCGTTATAAAAACTGTTACACCTATATATTTTTTCCTAACGGGCTAGAGGGTTCACTTAAAACTGTTTAAAGTCTACCATTCTCCATACATTTTGTAGATGGTAGAACCAGTGTAGTTCGACCGGGGAAGTATCACCGCCACACCTTTTTCTAGAGTGAAGCATTTCTTGCGTTTCGATAGAAGGGTGTGGTTGCCGGCACTTTCACATGAGCCGACCATCATAGTCCTCGGGAGCGACGCATCTGTGATTGACTTCAGATAGAACCAATGTTCTATATGAACTTGCTTACAGATGTCGCAGGGCGGCAGTCACCACTTACCATCAGGTGGACTGCATGCTCGTTTGCTACTTCAGTCATATATATACAACTAGCAGTGTAGGCTATGCTCGGAGCCATCCTTTGAGAAGTGATCTGTGCTCAATCGCGGTGTATAAACATATGATGACAACGGCTTTGTCGTTAGCTTATTATATTATAAACAAATATTCACTTACTTCTTTTAAAAGCTGGTAAGGCAGCTCCACATCTTCATTGTAGTCCATTCCCAAACAGTTATATGTGACCATCATCCTTTCTTCCACGGTTCCTGGTAGAATTGGAAGACATATTAATATATAAATATATTGAATTATTATCAGGGCCTGATTAACCCTTAGGCTCATCGGATTGAGGGGGCGCGCTGATATCGTGTTTTCGCAGGCATTATTAATCTAGCATTATTTGTTTTAGTCTAAAAGGTGTAGTAACATTTATCGGACGCATTCAACTTTGTCGTCAGAGGTTTTTTTCCCACGAGGGGGGGAAATTTCAAAAGGTACCCGACGCCGTGGGAGCGACGCATAATTATGTGGGATTTTCATCGCACTAAGAAAGGTTGGGCTTCACTTTTATATGAGGCGACCATCAATAAGATGGTCGCCTCATATAAAAGACAAGCCTCAGGAGTAGGAACGTATCTGTGATTAACTTCGGATAGAACCCTTGTTTTGCATGAAGTTGGTAACAGATGTCCATGGGCGGCAGTGACCACTTAACATCAGTGGACTGCATGCTTCAATCTTGTAATAAAAATATATTGAACCAGACACGTTTAACATACCTACATGAATATTGATGACCCGCGTAGCGGAGCGGTTACCATACCGGACTGATGCGCTGTGGGTTCGGGGTTCGATCCCCGGCCAGACAGTAATCTGAATGAGTTTAGATTCATGTTCTGGGTTTGGGTGTTTGTGTATTCGTGTTGTGTGTGTCCATGGTACCCACGACACAGGACAAATCTAGTGTGGGGCTATGAGTGTAGAAATAAATTACCTCTAACATTATACACGTATAGTTCAGCGAATCTGTTGAAGTCCACCGTAGGCGACTTCTGCTGACCGGACCCGAAGAGGAAGTTGGTGAGGTACTGCGCCAGTCGCGGGTCTATCTGAGGACCCCAGAATTTCTGAAAATCCCAACAAACGCCATGTAAAATTCTCCAAAAACACATGCTTAAATTATAATTTTGACATTTTTTTTTAATTTCAACGTTTTGTCGTCAACCCATTATTGTCCCACTGCTGGGCATGGGTCTTCTCTCGGAATGAGAGATTTATAGGCCATAGTCAACCGCGCTGGCAAAGTGCGAATTGGTAGACTTAACACACCTCCAAAAACATTTTTTTAAAGAACACTCGGGTGTGTAGGTTTCCTCACGATGTTTTCCCTCACCGAAAAGCAGTGATAATTAATTTCTAATAAACACATAAATAAGTGGTGCGTGCCTGGGTTTGAACCTTGGACCTCCCGATCGAGAGGGCAAGTTTCAGCCATTGGGCTATCACTGCTCTATGTGAATCATTAAATTTTTCATTTTTTGCTTGTAGTTTTTTCAATTGATTGTGTATTATCCTCATCGAAAATTTAAACTACATAGACTGCCTTTTTTATAATTACTAAATGAAAATCGACTTGAGGTTTCATCGAAAAGAATTGATTGAGTATACTGTTAAGCGAGCGGTCGGAAACATATTTGAAAACACGAGCTACATAGTACTGAAGTAATTGGAGTTTCAATAATTTCGTAGATTATTCTGAATGCGACCCGTTCGTTGTCAACCCATTACTGTCCCACTGCTGGGCACGGGTCTTCTCTCGGAATGAGAGAGTTTAGGCCATAGTCCACCGCGCTGGCCAAATGCGAAATGGCGACCCGTTCGGAATCTACTAAATTATCTCATTAATCATTGAAAATAGGAAATTGTCAACAGACATTCTTCGACATTTGCTTGACATACCCAGTGATATATATTTGTCCATGAAAAATAAATGTAATCAACAATAATTGCCTCCATTTATTTGAAGTAATGCGGGCAGCATTGTTTTCTGTCTCTGTATGTACCAACCTATGTTTAATATTTTATACATCTATATTATCTTAAGCTGTGAAATAATTCTTTTAAAAAGCAGGTAAAAGATTTTTATCTAACACATTAATCTACTATTTATGTATATTCCTTCTTTATTCTATTATTTTATATTTCCGTTGTCTATGCATTTCCTATGTTGCCCCGTATAACTATTTTACGTCTTTTATTATTTGCTTTTTTGTATATTATTAGCTGCTGACATACCAAAATTGTTATGTTATTATTTTGTACCCCCTACCTTCTCTTGGAGATGAATATTTCCTTCAGCCACATTAAGGTTGTCTGGAAGAGATCGCTATTTAAGTGATAAGACCGCCTCTTGTACCTTTCAATATATGTCTTTATTTTTGTTCTATTGTTTTTTATGGTGTACAATAAAGATATTTTGTATTTTATTGTATAATTCTTTTATCTATCTATCTATCAACAAAGTACATTGTGGGACGATCCGCGGGCCGTACCGACCTGTTCTAAGAAGACCCGAGGGCCACAAGCGACTCAATCTGACAGTTGACGACTTGCCAGAGTAGCAAACGAGCATGCAGTCAACCTGATGGTAAGTGTCACTGCCGCCCATGGACATCTGTAAACTTCATACAGAACATGGGCTCTACCTCAAATCAATCACAGATGCTGTCCACTACCGAGGCATGCTTCATATAAAGACGACCTGCGTGGCGGAGCGGTTTCCATACCGGTCTGACACGCAATGGATTCTGGGTTCGATTCCCGGCCAGACGGGTATCTGAACAATGAATTAAGATCTCTGTTCTGGGTCTGGGTATTTGTGTATTCGTCTTCGTATGTCCATGGCACCCACGTCACAGGGAAAAAATCTACTGTAGGGCTGCTAGTGTAGAAAGTGTGCCAGCAACCACACCGAAACATCGAAACGCAAGAACTGCTTCACGCTAAAAATAAGTGTGCCGGTGGTACCAGGTCATACCACACTGGTTCTACCTGACTTCAACCAATCTGGTTAACATTTGTGATAATAAACGACTCTCTAAACATCCGCGTAAATGAGTAACGACTTTATCTTCGCTGTAATGTCTAAAAAAATCTTTACACTCTTTTTATTGAGCCGTAACTGTCCATACGAGATGTTACTAGTGTGTTATTCCGTTTTATTGAAAATATAGACGAGTTAAAATTTTATTATCTACTAGCTGAGCCCCGCGGATTCGACCGTGTAGCCTAATACACGCAAGTACTGCATTTTTTTTTTAGAGCAGTGATAGCCTAATGGTTGAAACTTGCCCTCTCGATCGGGAGGTCCGAGGTTCAAACCCAGGCACGCACCAATGATTTATGTGCGTATTAGAAATTAATTATCACTGCTTTTCGGTGAAGGAAAACATCGTGAGGAAACCTACACACCCGAGAGTTCTTAAAAAAAAAAGTTCTCGGAGGTGTGTGAAGTCCACCAACTCGCACTTGGCCAGCGCGGTGGACTATGGCCTAAACTCTCTCATTCTGGGAGAAGACCCGTGCCCAGCAGTGGGCCAATAATGGGTTGATGCGACTGCATTTTTTGTTGGAGTTTACTCCATAAGAATCGATTTGCATATATAAGGGCCCGGTATGAGAAAAACATAAAGAGTAAAATCTACTGAAGAATGACCTCGTTACGTTACAGTTCTGATTACAAAATCGTTACTTAGACAAAAGTTTCCTAGTAAGACTTGCTTTGCAATTTGATCGTATTATTTTTAACTATTAACCGACTATTATTTAAAAAAACCGGCTAAATTATTCTACACTCATACCCCATTCTAGGATTTTCTCTTGTCGTACCATGGACACACACAAAGACGATTACACAAACACCCACACCCAGAACATGAATCTAAACTCATCATTCAGATACATGTCTGGCCGGGACTTGAACCCGGAACCCATTGCGCGCCACACCGGTATGGTAACCGCTCGGCCACGCGGGTCGTCGAGTTATTTTTTATCGTGGATAGGATATTGCTAGGTAGGTAATAGTTGTCCCTATAGTACCAGGACCAGAGTATGACTACGGCATTCCACGTAGTAAGGTAAAAATCCGCGTCGGGTACCTTTTGAAGGTTAAGCCCTCGTAAACAAAAGAGATAGGTATTGATATTAAGGGTTACACAACCTTTAAAAATACCAACCATCAATGTTTACGGGTGTAGCCTGGTTATCGTCAATCCAACTCCATAATAGACGAGCGCTTAGCACAATTGTTTGCGTATGGGGCCATAAAACCAGCGGAATGATGTAACTGTTGTTAATTATACTGTGCAATAAACTATTTTTAATAAGACGCATTTTGGATGTGAAGGCCATTAATATATTACTCTCGGGTATGGCCTGAAAAGCCTAAATATGTTCTTATATATTTGTGCATGTGTTTGCGCAAAACTCGTAATAACGTAACATAGATACATAGTTATGAAGTAGTAACGATTACATAAAAGTACTTATATTCATGATCGTAGACCGTAGACCTATCTATTACTAAGAGGGGAAGGAGAGTCTAACTGCGGCGGTAGGCGAAGAAGAGGATCAGCTATTTTTGAAATAGATTTGAATTGGCCCTATAAGAAAAGATCAGGGTGTAGAATAAACTTAAAATTTTACGACAGAAACGCAACAGGCAGAGTTTGATACACCTATCTGAAAATATTTTCTTTTCTCGACTGAGTTAAGGGGAATGTAGGTCTGGACCCTATGCCTTCCTCTTCTACGTACACAGTAAAAATAATAAATGAAAAATTAGAGGCAGGTGCGAAAGTTTTCTTTTGACTAATTCCCGCGGTTTTCAGAGCCCTAAGAACTTTGATAGCACAAACATTTCCCGCCATTGTTTTAAAAAAAATAAACAACAGTTTCCGAACGCCCATGTTTACATCTGCTGTGCTAATTTATTCTTTATTACGCGGCCGGAATAGACGCAAGGGGCTAACGTAAACATGTCGACAGATTATAAATGGATTTTTGACACCTTATTACTGTCACAGATAATGAATGGAGATGAGGTTTTAATTTATTAACCATCTAATTTGAATCTCAGTGATTCTACTAATAATAGGTATCTATTATTAGTTTGTATATGACTCTTATTAATTTCAGTTCATTGAACAATCCCTGAATAATGATCCAAAGATCAAAACTTAAGAAAAATGTACAAAACATGCTAAATCTTTCTCAGTAAAAATATGTAAGTTATGGATTTTTTTCGAGAACTTACATATTTTCCCTTACAAATAACGTAAATGTAGTATTCGGTATACAAAGTGGTCGTAAATCAGTTTTTTCTAGTACCTACGTGATATGCATAAAATTGTCCTTACAACTTCCAACCCACCCCCTATTAGCCTATAGGCTTTTTTTGTGACGGGGAGGAAAACTTCAAAAGACACACTGAAGCCTTGGGAGAGACTTGGGGTTATGTGGGATTTTTACCCACTAAAACCTCCTCGGCGGCCTTCCTCTGCACTAGCAGGGGACCCCGGCATCTCTAACGGAACGCACCGGTGCCCCCTAGCGCGGCGCCCCTTACGGGCTTATCTCTTGGGGAGCTTGACTGTCCCCTACGCCTCCCGGTGTATGACAACATGCAGCCACACATGCCGCCATCCTTCCAGGGGTTGTTGCTGGTATTTAGTGGTCGGAAATCACTTATTTCTAGTACGTGATATGCGTAAAATTTTCCTTATCAACCCACCCCTTTTAGCCTATAAGCCTATGCTATACCCGGACGCTATATCACTGCGTTAGCAAATAAAATATGTATTCAACTATGGCGTCTATAGGAACTTTCCTCTTTTAACTTGCAGTCAAAAAATACAAAATTTCTTCATTTACAAGATGATAGAGCGATGCAACCAGGAAGGTACCAGCGCCACGCCCATTTCTAACATAAAGTTCTTGCGTTTCGGTGACATGGGTGTGGTTACCGGCTCACGTTTATATAAAGCGACCATTTTGTCTCTGGACTGGCAACGAAGCTGTGATTGTTAAAAGTCTAAATTTAATTTAACCCTAGATAGCTAACCTTATACTGTACTCTGTTTAAGCTAACCATCCGTCGAAGTGACGGGTATTCAAATAATATTTTTATTTGGCACAAGTTATAAGAGTTAATAAAAAAGTTTACTTCTTTTTTATGGTTTCGCTTATAAATGTTATTCTAAATAAGAATCATTTTGTAAATTGACTTTATTTATTATATATTTATATTAAAATAACTTTTTCTAAACTCCTTAAAAAATTGAAACATTTTTAATGATCTGCTTTGACAAGCAAAATCAACGATAAATTAAAATAAAACAATATTTTTTTTGGCTTCATATAGTACATAGAAACATTATAAATAATTAAAACATAAAACAAATTATTTTTCTTCAGCGCAAGTAACACAAAAATCAAACTTTATGTTCACTGCATATGGGAGCGATGCAGTTGGAACACGTGCTTTTGGTCATTCGCTTTTTCTCTTAGTGGCACTTCCGAAACGCTTTTTTTTACGACTTTCTCCACTAGATGTTGATGGCTCTTCTCTGGTGTTATGACCTTGTACAGGAGGAGATGATTTGCGATTTTGATTGGTAGATAATGGCATAATTTTGACAGATTTTTTGACATTACTCCATTTTACAATATCTTCAAAAATGTCGATGGTGAAAAACTTAAAAAAAAAGATGCTTCTCCCATTTATCCCCTACAGGAACGGGTAGGTCCCTTCGGAGTATGCACAATGTTTCTTGCCGAAGTTCTTGTGGAAGTGTGACCCAACCGTGCCGATTTCTATCTCGTACCTTCCTTAGAGGAAGTAATATGATGCTACAATGCATGGTTTGTGAAGGTGCAGTATTCGAGATAATAGGTGAATCAGGATCCACGTCTGAAGGAAAGTCTGGTAGTGCGCTTACATAGCATCCCCTCGGAATCTGCACATTATCTTCCACTATAAAATCTTGTCTCGCTAGCAAAACTATAATCAAGGGCAGCGTCACTAAGTTCTTGTTGTAGAAGATCAATTAGTCCATCTTCTCGTAAAGAACTTAAAGAAAACATGACGTAAATCAAAAAAAAAACGCAAATTACTTTGAAAATAACCAGTGCAATCGAATTCAATTACTGACGGTAAAGCTAACCACCCGTCGAAACGACGGGCAAAGGTCAGGTACCTCAAAAACTATGACACTTAGCTGTTCGCTGCATGTGCCACTGCAACGGGCTCCCTGGCGGCTGAGTTGGTTAGCCAAGACAGCACGTTCGGATACGCCGTTAAAAAATGCGAGCGATATTTCTTTGCACTGCCCGTCGAATCGACGGAGGTTAGCTATCTAGGGTTAAATAGTTTGATCATAATGTAAGGTGAGAACATAATGATTCAAAAACCTAGCATCTATTCCTCAAGCAAACGATGACTTATTTTTAATCTGAAGGGCATTGACACTAACAATTTAACAGATCTTCAGACCACATAAAAGAGAAAAGAACCTCTCAAATGTTTACACCGAGAATTCTCAGTGAGCGCACAAAGCGCGGTAAATAATCATAACAAGCAACAGCGGACGATTGACGTCAATGTGGTCGCAAAATGGCGCCAAAATAATGCAGGTTGTTTTTTTTAATGTAGTTTATGCCAATGACCAGTGAAAGAGAATATTATTAATTTTTTGTTATTTTTAATATTATGAATGTGAAAGTTTGTGTGGGTGAAAGTGCCTTTGTTACTCTTTCAGACAAAAAGGAACGGTCAAATTACGCTGAAAGTATGTACGTACATAATTTATGACCTAGATTCACACAAAGGATACTCATTACCGTGGTAGACGTGACCACAGCGGGCGACGCAGCGGAAGCAAACTTAAAATAATATCTTTAGGCTGTGTCCGAGTAGGCAAACTGTTCGCGGCCGACTTAATTTGCGACGTATCGGCTTAGTACGCCCTGCCATATAATTGAAATGGAGTGTCCATTTGCTAGTTTGCGTACAGTGTGCCCAAACTAGTAAACTTGGTAACTAACGCGGTGTATTAACGCTGCAAACTTCAGATAGATTCTATGTTCTGTAAGCAACTTCATACAGAACATAGAATCTATCTGAAGTCAATCACAGATGCGTTGCAGCTCCCGAGGGCTAAGATGGTCGCCTCATCTAAAATCTTTCATCGAAACGCAAGAAATGCTTCTCGCTAGAAATAATAGTATTAGAATAGGTACCTATCTTCAACCCATTATCGTACCACTGCTGGGCACGGGTCTTCTCTCAGAATGAGAAAGTTTTAGGCCACAGTCCAGTGCGCTGGCCAAGTGCGAATTTGTGGACTTCACACACCTCCAAGATTTTTTTTAGAGAACTCTCGGGTGAGTAGATTTCCTCACGATGTTTTCCTTCACCGAAAAGCAGTGATAATTAATTTCTAATACACACATAAGTCAGTGGTGCTGGATTTGAACCTCGAACCTCCCGATTGAGAGGGCAAGTTTCAACTATTATCTATCACTGCTCTTAAATAAATAGAATACCTAAACACGGATAATTAAATACGAAGGCAATATACCGATAAACTGAAACAATTACGGTTTCCCATTAGTATCTCCACTTACCTTGACAGGATTCCCGGGCGACTACTATGATGAATAAGGCCTCCGTATTACTTAGTGGGGTATCATCGCAGCATTTTAACCTTGTTCCTAGTTTCTACGTAACTATTGGTTGTAGGTTCTATTCTTTTTGATTATCCGCGCCCCGCGATTACATCCGTTAAAGGAGATGTTTCAATCTTGGCTAGGTATATGTACACCATCTCAAAAAATCTCAAGAATCCTAAAAAAATACTTAAAATTCATGAAAACGTGTACTTTTCTGGTACAAAATCAATTAAAATCAACTACTTTGTTCGTTTTCCAATATGGCGGAACAACTGATTTAGACAGTCTGTGGATAAAACTGTGATTGTCATTATCTGACAACTGTCATATTGATTCTTTTACTAGATCTATTTAACTGTCTTAATAATTATTGTCTTGTTAGATATTTTCACGGAATATTTTCGTGTGCGTATTGTGTTGGAGTTTCTATATCAAGTATAGTTTCTATATCCCCTGGCTTACATATTTTGGATTTCGGATCGCTGCTTACTTTAGTTGCCTTGACTTTCATTCTTTGGACTGTTCATCGGTTATCCTGTTGACCAGGCTAGTGAATAAAGGATTTACAGACTCAACTTGAGACTTGGAAGACATCAACTGATTTATTCAGGTAAAAATACAACCTATACTGAAATATCTATATTACTGAAATATCTAAATATTTTATTTTAGATTGAAAGTGTTTATTTGTTTTATAAACATAGAAATCAAATAACAACACTGTACAATCATTCCTGTATTCTTGTTTT